>JAODYD010000041.1:19478-80626 GCA_026262445.1 Bipolaris bicolor | reverse complement strand
GAGACAACTGAGAAACGTACTCTGCACTACCATGTGGGTCACTTCCGGCAATGATAGTCTACAGATCAATCTCATCTTCTGCCGGGGCCAGAATGGCTGAAATTTAGCGCTTACACTCTCGTTTTATTATCTCGTCCTTATACCGTGTCGTTTCAATGTAAGCCAAACACAAAGGTTGCTCAAGCATAGTCACTCCGACAATTCGCAAAGGGGTTGAACTTAATCAGTAAAATTCTATCGCGCAGTGACTAACGACTTATTTTATATCGGATAATCAATCAATATCTATAAAAGAACCATAAAATGCAGTCTCAAGATACCGCTCAGGAGAACGATGGAGTCAAAATGGTGAGTTGTAATATCAATAACCTGCTATAGTCCCCCCCGGAGTTATTAACGAATGGGCAGATAAATCTATTACAACATATCGCCTCCCAAATTCAGATGCAGTCTGGGCAGAACCAGACTCAGCAACAATATAATCTAGCACTGCATCCACTACCATTGCTCGCTCCCCAGCAGCCTCAACAGTATTCACATCAAACACTTCTCCCACAGGCACAATGGCCCTCCCAACAAGAATCGGGTTCCCAAGCAGGTATCTCGCCAAGCTATGTCGCCATGCAACAACAACAACAACAGCAGCAGCAGCAGCAGCAACTGAACGCACTTTCTGCTTTGTAATCACAAGTCCAACAAAGCGGAATTTCTTTACAGCCCCCGTTGGCCACATACACTACAAACCAACAGTTACTACCATTCAAACAATCATTTGAGATGAACGACCGAGGTGCAGGCCAGCACACAGTCCAGTCTTCGGATACTGATCTTAGGACCCATGCATCGCAGGCGCTAGGTGAAGTTGACGATGTCAATGTTGATACTGATATCCGAAAGTCCCACATTGCGGAGAAAGACCAAGAAAAATCACTTGAACCTGGTGACACAAGCGAAGAGCCTCTTCCAAATGGTGTCAGCACAAATGGAGCGATCGAGACAGCCTCTGATACGCAACAAATTAGTTCGACTAAGGTATCCAGTACAACGGCGGGAGCTGAGGTGGATGATACTCAAGAGAAGAGTACCGAACTAGTAAGTGGCAGTAGAAGCATTGGAGTACCTGAAATATCATTTTGAAAAAGCTGATTGGTAAAATAGGCTACGAAGACTGGAAAAGGTTAATGAAATGCGCATAGATGTATACCATCTGCATTACGCCAAGATATTTTATTTCCATCTGAGCTGATGAAATGTGAGCTACAGTGGACCAAAGAGATCAGGAACCGAAGATCGAAAGGTCTGAGGAACCGGCTGCAACCGAGGAGGCTCGAGTCAAGACTGTCGTGAATAGTGTAAGGTATGGATGCGAAATTCCTGTGTCAAAGTACTGACTCCTTTAAAGTGGAATGACAAAGAAGACAAGTGGGAGGATAGAGCATATGTGGTAGAAGGTGGTGAAAATCGCCGTCTTCATGCTGCAGTCTTTCGTCAACAGATGGACATCGACAACAACAAAAAGGTTTCATATGAGGAAATCGAAGTCCACTCACAGGGTCTACTAGTACTTCTGAAGAAAATCTCGCATGCGTGGAAAGACATATCCACAGAGTCTGATCAGCCAGCAATCGTCTTATCACCTTTTCACAACTTTGTGTGGCACTGGAAGGATTATGAAGATGCCACAAAAGTTGCTGAGGGTGACACCGAGTCAGATAAGTTGGCGAAATCCGATCTCAAGACGCTTCTTGATCTGATCAAGAAATCCTCAGCTCTCAAATCTTATTTTCGATCGAGAGACATGATGCGTGTGTCTGAGACAATCATGTACGAGTTCGTATGGACAATATTTGGTCCCGGCACGATAGTGGTCGCACGATCTTTCCTGAACGAGCTACAGATGTTCCAGGTCAAAGACTACGGAGAGTCTCTAGATGGTAAGATCATCTGGATATTTTGTGTAGCATTCGACTGGGATGGCATTGACTTCTCCGTGTTCACCTACCAATTCCCCATCAGGAAATTTTCAGGCGAGAAACGCATCAACAGCCTGACAGTATATCCAGCGAAGTACTATGGAACAGGTGATGCGTATGGCAAGCTTCAAGAGTCATTAAGGAACTGCGGAAAGACGTACGTGAAATTATGTACGCAGGAACCAAGTATGCTTCAGTGCGAATATGAGGGTATGGCTCTTGTCACTCCCACTGCTCTCCAACGCTTGGCATACAAGAGTCATGGTACTGGGCACGTATCACGTTCACCTTATGACGACGGTGTAGAGGCAAAAGTCTTGCAATCTGAGATGCCTTGTAAGAAGAGTCGGGTTGTTGTTGACAATTTCGCCTTCCTAACATCCGCGCGTAACACAACAAAGCAGAGCGAGACTCCTCCGCTTGGGAAGATGGATGCTCTTAACGAGCCTGATTGTGTGCGTGCCTTTTGCAGAGAATCTATCGTCAGAACCTGGTTACCGGAATCGAAGACACACCAGTCGCTCAAAGACATCGGCTTGGAGTTCTCTAAACAAGAAGAGCGATTACAATTTCTGCCACCACGTCTTCTCGGACATGCACTCAAAGAGAAGTTATGGGACCAGTTCTCAGTTGAGAAGCTTGTACAGATTAATCCCATCACGCAATGCAACAAGAAGGGACCCTTCTGGAATGAGTTGGAGTTGAACACAGACGCAAAGCGCCATCTGATGGCTTTCGTGCAACACCATAGAGCCTCGAGCTTTCGGAACGTGAGTTCAGACGACTCTACTACCGACAAAGAAACGTTCGACACCATTGAAGGAAAAGGGCAAGGACTGGTTATTTTACTCCACGGTCCACCTGGAGTGGGAAAGACCCTGACTGCCGAAACGATCGCTCTAGAAACAGGGCGACCACTACTAACGATCTCGGTGACCGAGATTGGCGTAGACTATCGCATCGCCGAGCACAATCTGACTAATATCTTTGTAGATGCTGCACGTTGGGAGGCAGTTCTGCTGATGGACGAGGCGGAGGTTTTTGTTGAACAACGAGGTGATCAGGATATGGACCAAAATGCTCTTGTGTCGGTGATGCTGCGCTACCTGGAGTATTTCAAGGGTAATTCACCGGATCTTGCTGAACTCAAACCAAGCTGAGTCCGTATTAGGCATTGTTATCATGACTACAAACCGAGTCAAGTCAATTGATGTTGCGATCCAGTCACGTGTACAGTTGGCCATACGGTATCGGGACCTCAACCCGACCCAAATGCTCAAGATATATCAGGGTCGGTTGATGCGCATCCCCGCGGAGGAGATCGAAGACATGACTGAACTAATGAAGAGTTTGGAAAAGTCGCCTTTGATCAAGCTTAGATCGTCCGAGGAACCACCAAACGGGCGACAGATCCGCAACATTGTCACATATGCATGGGCATTGGCAAAGAGCGAGGGGGAGAAACTGAACATCAAGCATTTACAGAGTGTTGCAAATATGACGTTGGATTTTACAGAGAGCATGAAAGACTTGATGAGGAGGCAAAGAGATATGAGTGAGGTAGACAGGTGATTGCGCGAGATGGTGCGGCAGAATATATGCGGACGGGGAAGCAGGCGAATATTGCGCGTTGATACAATTTCCTCCATAGCAAAGAATCAGATATGATGTAGAACACGAAGGCTTTCTATGTTCAAGACCTTGTTTAGAGGCGCAAATGAGCGGACAAATCAAGCTCCCTGAATGATACACATTACAAGGGCGACCTTGTTTGCGAGGTGGGATGACGCATCTTGATCACTTGATTCTAGCTGTTCATCTCACTGCGTTCGATTCAATGTTTTCTGCACCAAGCCAACGTCGCGATAACCAAATGTATGATTGCTCACACGACTCTATAACCCATCGTTTTGCACAATATCTAAGTTCATCACAAGTTCTCACCGATAGTTGTAAGTCGGAAACTACCTGGAAGCGGATTTGCGAGGACGCCATCAGAAGCGGATTGAAAGCAATCAAGGGCAAGTGCGCAAACAATAAGCCGATGGGGAGGGATTTTCACTCTATTGATCTGACTACCAGATCTAGTCCGACACAAATTCGCGCGAAGCATGATCTGATAAGACTGCCATATCCTCTCGGCCTCTTAATCTCTTTTCAGTCACTGCGCGAGCGCCCTGATAGGGTTGCTAATTCACTCAGGCACCATGGGTACTGACTTTGTGGATACTGGAGTGTTGACATCCACATTGTCTATAGTGTGTATGCAGCCGTATCTCCTTACATCCATGTACTTGCGATTGAGCAAAGCAAAATGCGGATAAAGACGCGAGCAGAAATCAGTGGCTAATGACTAGACCCAAGTAGCGCAACCCGATCACATGTGTCTTGTTAGTGTTGTTGTAATATTTATCATGCTGTACACTAGTGTAGAGTTGCTGAACAGCAAGCAGTGAGAAGCACTGTACCTAATTAGTGCGTGCAACAGTTTACTCAGTGTAGTGCTTTCTCTCAGTAAGAGACATCGAATTAGATAATTTACTAAATTGGCTAACTGGCTATAGCATAGATGTGTAGCGCGTATTACGTGTATATATGAAGAACTTCTAAAAGGCCCATCATCTCCTTTAGAATCTGCCACGATATCTTACTATTTGTTGCCCACTGACCTTAAAGATGTGTTCTTGTAATCTTGAATGTGTAAGCTGGGTATAAAATATTTGCTTTTACATGAAATTCTTTTCTTACCTCCTGTGGGGCAGGGATACTGCAAACGACTGCAGGATGCACTGGTTTGGCTTGTTTCTCCATAACAACAGAACCGGACTTCGCGGTTCAGCCTTATAACGCGGTGTTGCTAGATAGCCTGGTTGGCGCTTTTGAACTGGTTTCTAGACAGCTTATTAGTGCTGCAGTCGACATCTACTTATCTAAACCAATATTCAGAACCTTGTAGTAAGAAAAGCTGACTTGTTCTCATTGGTCTGGAGTGCGTGGATTGATTCCTTCATTAAAATAATTTATTCGAAAACATGGATATCTACCCGCCTAATCCCAGAATTGTACTCGATCATTTTTACAATCACCAGGTATAGGCTGCTTTCGTTAGGTTGTCAAGGGAAAACAGCTATGCCCAAGTAGATTTAAAGATTCCCTGCGTGCCCAAATTTAAATATTTAATTGAGTACAATACCAAAAAATAAGCGTTCTATGTAGAATCGCATGCGGTTAGATGATTGGTGTGGCTCCCTGGGGGCGAATATGCATGTCAGCCGTGGCTTGCCTCAGCCTTCTCTTGCCTCAGCCCTCCCTCCGCCACCAAGTTCAAGGTTGATAAGAAAGCTCGCTACCGCACTCGAGTGCACCATCCATTGTCTTTCGCTTTATGCTCTGTTCACACCGAATTTATGTTGAATAAGTGCTACCCAATTCCTAGTCGGAAGCCATGCCCACGCAATTCAAGTTCAGATATATACGGACCGCTTGGCATGACCTAAAGCACGACCTCAAATCCACGCGATGGCTGCACGGCTTCGGTTGGACTCTGGGCGTCTTCTGGATATTTGGTCTCATTATCAGCGCAATCATGGTTGGTATGATGTCCGCGTTCATTACGACTAATTCTGCGTGCTTGCCGGATGGTAGCTTTCGACTACAGCCGGATACTTTCAGCATGTGGTCCTCTACAGGCTTCTTCCAGATCACACTTGGGGGCGGGGATTTAAGTTTTGCGGAGGCCAAGCTCGTAGATATCGTATGGGATATTGTACGTTCATCGGCCATGTAAATATGAAATCGCCATAGATGCTTATGCTAACAACAACAATAACAGGGCGTCGGACGCGGTGGCCAGGTGATTTTGGCATTTATATCTTGGCGCGAGTTTGCGCGGTACTTGACGATCTGTATGGCGAGTGAGCCAGTCACATATCAAGTCTTCCGTACCATCTTTATCGAGAACGACGCATCTGTTCTCTCAACATTCCGCACGATTAAGAGCTTCATCACGCAGCGTCGACTCAGATCGAAAGTCGCCATGGGATTCATGACTGCCACCATGCTTTTCATCCTCGCGTTCCCAACCCTGATGAGCGCTATGAGCGGCTATGATTCTAATGTTTCCTCAAGAGTGCCGGACTTGAGCGATAATCTTGTTTCATTCGGTAACTTTTCGCGAGTACTGTATTTTATTCAGGATGGGTCAAGAATCAATAAGTCGGACGACTTGTGGGTCTTGGATGAGACTTCACGAATAGGAAGAGATCCTGTAATCGGTAACAGACGAGGTCTCGAGAGTGACTTAGCTTACGGAGTTTCCCTCTGTAAGACAAACCCCTACCAACCCCTATAGCTCTGCTAATTCGCAACAGACGTCGAAGCATATGGGCTCGGTGGTAGACGGAACGAGTCATCCATCTTTGACAATTCCACCTACTCGTATCGGAAGGGCGAGAACTTCACACTCAATCCACCTACACTTAATATAACTGCTTACACCCTTGAAGACACCAGAATGAAGGCTTATAACATGTCCGGTGCACAGGGTATGACTTGGATTAGAGATGGCGAGCTCTTCAACCGCACATACATCGAAAACAAAGGGCAGTGCCAAAACACGGGGGTGAGTCCCCCTGTTTTATCTTCCATTACCCCTCTGCTTTTGATCTACAACTAAATTGCTATACCAGACTTATAAATGGGGCTTCTCCTTCCTCCAGCTCTTCATCTGCATCCTTCTCCTCCTTGCGTGGACCATTGGGATCTACATAATGTGGCTGTATACGCACTATACCCTCCTCTTGCACTCGCGCCGCTCAGAAGAAGTCTCCGGCGCGCACCGCGCCGTGCTCGAGCTAGCTGCCGCCATGCAATCTGAGCTTGATCTTGCAGACCTTGATGTCTCTTTGCTTCGCGAGAAACAGCTTGAAGAACGGATCAAGATGGAGATTAGAGGTGGGACGGTCGTTTATATGTATACGGAAGAGAAGAGGGAGATTTTCAGCGTTCGCAAGGGACTGAGGGAGTGGTGGAGAAAGGACAAGTGGTGGTTTTTGGCATTTTTTTGCATGACGGTGCTTTGCTCAACGTTTTGGATGACATGGGTCGGGTGGCTTTGGATCTGGCTGTGGTCTGTTTGGCTTGGACAATTTTGGGCGTTTTGCATTGGGACTACAGAGGGCAGTCGATTGCTAATTATTCTCTTTTGGGGTGTATTTGGGGCGTTCGTTGTTGCTGTTGCGATTCCTGCAACAATAACTGCAAGGTAGGGGAATGTTTACTACAGATGAAGCCGAGCACTTTCTGGGATCTTTAGCTTTCATCTCTATGTCATGACGATGCGCTCGATATTTCTTATAGCACATTCTTCCTGCACGCCCGCGCTGTGTTCTCAGTCTCCAATAAGATGAATGGTTTCTGCATATGAGAGCAGTATCTGATCACCCTTTTCACAACGTTGCAGGTGTGTGTGGGGTCCCCCGCTACCTCGAGACACGGACTTCTTATGAAAAGGTTCCTCTCCCACTGCAATAATAGTATTAGCTATCTAGGCACCATAGTGAAAAGTACGACTCGCCCAACTCAAAGTACCAGAACATTCTGTCAAGTACTCGAATTACTCCAGCAAGTTTACCAAAACCATTCCACAAGCTGACATGGCCGTTGTGTGCATGCCTTTCTTGCCGCATGTCGCTTACGATTCCAGCGTTTCTCAACTGAGAATCAGCTTCCCGTTCATAATGCACAGTTCTAAGAATTGAATTGCTGCCGCATCGAAACACGAGAAAGAGGTTCTTATAAAGACGACACAGTTCATGAAAGATTGCTTAGGCATTCGCTAACCGCCTCATTCGGTGTTTTCACTTTCTGCGGGAATTCTCTTTCAATATCGCGCGCACGTGTGAGCGTGATCTGTCGGAAAAGGACTTTTTTGGAAAGATTTCTGCTCGCGCGACACACTACTCGAAGAGCGTGAAACGCCGCATAATCGTTGTAAAAGAGTTGCGCAAAGGTTTCGGGAAGAACTTTCTGCGATAGTGCGATAAAGCGAGCAGGCATGGTCAGTAATGTGCGAGTTTCTCGCGTGGGTGAAGATAAATGTTATCGTTGCTGAAAGCACCCAGTCTCTGTTCATAACGGGAGACTATATATATACAGAAGCGCAGCCGGGGTGGATATTACCCCCGGTTATACATGACCCGCAAGCCAGATTTTCGGATGAAACAATTTACAAAACTTGGAGTCCAACAACTGTGCCGCCTTGAGCCAAGGTTTGCTGTCACAACTAAGTCAACTCATTGCTGCAGTGTCGAGCAATGTGTGCTCCACTCGGTTTTGAAAACCCTCGGCGCGTCTATATCTCCAAAGAGCTCCTCATCGGTATCCATAGTGTAGCAGCATGCAAAGGGTTGTTTGCTGCCAATCTTCGCATCTGCGTGCAACTGCGCATACAAATCGACACCCAGATCGAGCTGCACATAGGTAAGACTCTTTCAGAATTTCCACTCATACACCCTTCTACTTACTGCAGCATTAGATATTGCAGAGCTATCAAGAACTATGCCAAATGTGACTATTTGGATGCTGATCGACATCAGCACAGTTAGCCAATGGCAGAAAATGAAATCTTACATGTGCGCAGTGACCTTGCCCGAGGCGTTCAAATCAGATAGCTTCTCGATAAAATCTTCAGTGATTCATTGAATCCAGGTGTAGCAGCACTGTTTGATATCAGAGTCCTGTCAAGAATGCTAACCTTATATCACATGCAGTAAAACGTGATCACATTCATGTTGAGCTGAGACTCGATGCGTGACTAATTTTATTACTTCTCGATATTTGACATCCAAGGTCAAACGGTCCGAATTTAGACCCATGCTTTCTAGTTGGCGCCAATTGGTATTGTGGCTGCATGAGAGGGTGGAGGCGCAGCGAATGGGCGATGCCTGAACGCAAAGGAGGAGGCACAGCCGCAGCTAGTGTAAATGCCGCTCATACTTATCTCTGCCGCGCCGCTTCAGCTCCCGGGCTTCAGCTGAGAACGATGCCTCGCTCTTCTCTAGCATTTTTGAAGAGGAGAAAAGAAAAAAGTCAACGGTAAGAACCTGCAGGAACACTGGGTTACTCGGTAAACACGCGTTCCTTACATTCCGCTAGTGAAACATCGAAGCAAGATGTGCAAGCTACAATGTCAGTGGTTTCCAACCCTGCTGTAAGTCTTTGCTCAAGGTATAGTTCCTCCAACAGCTTATTCTCCTCTAGAGCTATGCAGTCAACATGATAGTTGAAGAGTCTGCATTGAATTCAAAATATCCCAAGCTCGAGAATGCCACTCGTCAATTTCGTATGCTGGCTCTGGAACCCTCTAGAGACTTCAGTACCGACATCAAATGCCATGTCCATGATGGATCGCAATATCCCAACCCAGAATACGAAGCCTTGTCTTACAGATGGGGAGATCCAAAGGATACGACTCCAATTTGCGTCCGCCTGACTAAATATCGAGGCGAACAAGAATCCGACGAAACTCCATATCTACCATGGCCAGTCACGCGCAACCTGAAGCAAGCGCTGCGAGCTTTGCGACTAACTGATAAAGAGCGTCTTCTCTAGGTAGATGCACTTTGTATAAATCAAAATAATGACGTTAAGAGAAGTCAACAAGTCCGGATTATGGGTCAGATATATCAAAACTGTGTCCGAGATTTGTTATGGCTCGGGCCAGAGAATGCTCAGATCAGCCGAGCAATGAGACTAATCCCGAAAATCCAAGGTCATGGTGAAATCGGTCATGACAAGACCTGTGGGTCAATGGTTGAAACCGAATGCACAACCTTCTCGGCCTTCTCAGACCAGGACTGGGATGATCTGAAAAGCCTTCTCTTACACCCTGTAGTATGGAGCAGAGTCTGGATCATCTAGGAACTAATACTATCGCCCGAAATTACCCTCATGTGTGGCAAAGATACACTGGACTGGAATTGTATCGACAGCGTACTTAAGAACAACCGCGATATTTTGAAAAAAGTCAACTTGCAAGGCCCTAAGCTTGGAATGCTTCTAGAAGTTATCAGCAAAGTGGGCACTATTCGAACGTACCGGATGCCACCGGAAATAACGACTCGAGCGTTTTCCAAGACTTTGCTCACCACGTTCTTCTTTTTTCTTGACTGGGAAGCGAGTGATAGACGAGATAAAGTGTATGCAGTACTTGGCCTCACTACGGATGGAAAGGATTTGATTGTGAACTACCAAAAGACGATGGACTAGTTATCAATTGACTTTGCTAGAACATGTCTTGCGCAGGGCAAAGTTAGCCTTTTATGTCACAACACAAGCTATTGCGTCGCTAAACATGAATATCTCAAACAACACCCTAGCAGCAATGAGGATAGCATCATTGAGCAAGAGCTTCTGGTTCCTCGTAGAAAAGACTGGCCAACATGGATTCCTGATTTGTCAGACGACATTATCAAGGGTGCCAAGATCTCTGGTCTTTCTGTTGCAGGAGTGGTACTATGGAAAGTATGAATGCCTTGCAAGTTAGCCAATGCAAAATTATTCCTTCCCTTGGACTACTGATGGGTGGAATCTTCGTTGATTTAGTTGCACTCGTCAACCCGATAACACTGGTATCAGACAACGAGACTCCAAGAGATCGATGGACTCGTGATGTCTTTGCTTGGGTGCTACCTGAAACGAAACAGCACAATGCTATCTTACAACTGTATCCATGGTCTGACTCACAACACGAAAGCGTTGTCTCGGCATATTGGCGCACCATCGTAACAGATCGTCGAGCGGATAAACGACTCAATGCAACACTTATGAGTTCAGCAAAGCAGTTGCGGTCAGGACACAAATCGACGGCATGTCCATCTCATCTCACTCATACGGCGAGTGCTGCAGGGCACAAAGCGTTTCTCCTCCTACCTACTCACCTCTTGAACGCGACCAAATTCGGGTAGTGCGGATTTTACCCACGATTGTTCCCGGTGGAAGCGGTCACTACCACCAAGATGGCAGGGAAAGTGATTGCGAAGAGCAGGACTGCAGAGCCCTTACTGAAAGCATGTTGGGGACAGTCTTGTTGCAGGACTTTGAATCGGGCAAAATTTTACCCGAAGAATGTTGTAGAGATGGATCTGTTTGTATCAAGTGTGACATGATACGGTGCGAGCTTGTTACCGTTTCGTTGGACGAGTACTCAGGCGCTTTCGATGCACTGTCCTATGTGTGGGGCTATGCGGATATCAAAGAGCGGATCAAGATGGACGGCAAGACGATCGAGGTGACGTTGAATCTAGAGGCAGCCTTGCGGAGAGTCAGGAATAGGGATAAGGCAGAGCTTCTATGGGTGGACGCTCTGTGCATTAACCAGCAGGACGTCGAAGAGAAGAACATCCAGGCTATGCGCATGAAGGATATATATACAAGGTGTGGAAGGGTGCTTGTCTGGCTGGGCGATGCATTATTAGACTAAAGCTCAGATGGCAAGAACGAGGTCGCCAGTGCAGTCAAAGCTATGTCTTTCCTGAAAAAAGCATACAAAATCGCGCGGGGTAAAGATATGGTCGGCAAACCGGATTATCCCACCATGTTCATGACGGATACGGTGCCTTTTAAAGATCCAAGCACGGTTGGTCTTCCCAGGTTTGGTGCTCCGGAGTGGGAGTGCTTGAGTAAATTCTTAAGCAGGCCATGGTTTAGTCACCTTTGGATCATCCAGGAAGCATCAGGTGTAGACCATACGCTACTAATGATAGGAAAGGATGCAAGACTCGGCTGGGGCCAACTGTCACAAACGACAAATTGGTTTATAACTCATGCTTACCCAGACAAAATAGATGGTCTCGAGGCATTGAGGAACATCTCAATGATTGATACATGTCGCAGGTTGAAAGCTATGCCATTGATGCGCAGATTAGATGAGATATCTCGATTCGACTCTACTATCCCACACAATAAAATCTATGCAGTATTAGGCTTATCCATCGAATCTCTAACACCCGAGAGATATCCACGGTTACGCGTCGACTACGCCCGAGACTGGCAGGCTGTGTTTCGCGACGTTGTAAGACACTGCATCGAGACGCCCGGCTCCTGGGAACCTAAATCGACACTGCATATCTTAAGTTACGTAAGTCAAGTGCGTAACGACAATGGAGGTTTTGCCTAGGACAAAAACAAAATCCTCCTGGGTGCCGACATGGGATAAAATACACAGAAACTGTCCTATAGTACAGCGCATGTACACTGTGCTTTCCAAACAACATACGATACCGAACCATGTATCATTGAATCACAAGATGACCGCATACTTTCTTTGAAAGGCATAATCGTCGATAGAATCGCGAAGGTATACGCCCATTTGATAGACATCCGTGACGATCACGATCCAATGTTTTCCCTGGAAGTTTTCCGCGCTGTCACCAAAACTTGGAAGGCTGTGCTTTGCGATCCTCCATGGAGGTTTCTTGGCGGCAATCGGTATTCTCTTCTAGGGGAAGCATTCGCGAGGGTGATTACAGAGGGTTCTGTTTGTGGGCCGCCTGGAACAGGATCGCTCGGGCAGTATTTTGCTGCGTATTGGAGGGTGGGCCTTCAATACGCAAAAGAAAACGAGCCGGGCTCACTTCCGAGGTTCAGCACTCTCCTTGCTCCTCTGAACACAGCAGTTGAAAATTGGCCTTATGATGAAAATGGTTCGACTGAAGAAGCGTTGGAAAAACAGTATTCAATGGCGTTAAGTTTCAATTTTGATGTGGAGATTGACAAGGCCATTTTCGTCACTGAAACAGGGTATACTGGCTGTGGACCGCCAATTACACGAGTTGGAGATGAGGTATGCGTACTCTATGGTGGAAAATCACCTTTCGTTGTACAGAAAGTAAGGGAAGGACCTGACTGCCCTGCGTGGCTGGACCTCGATCTGGGTCCTTCCACTAGCTCAGTCCAAAGATTTCAAGGTCCTTTGAGGAGTTGGAATCCGTTTCAGAAGAAGAAGTCAAAACAGTGTACACCACAACCTCCGGGGAGGCATGCTCTTCTCTCAACTAATTACTATCGTCTCGTTGGTGAGTGCTATGTTGAGGGATTGCAAAAGGGAGAAGCACTAGACCTACACGACACGGGCGATCTCCAAGAGACTATAATTCATCTTGTTTAATATGTAATGAGAGTTTAAATAGGCCAAACCTTCCTACAGTCTCTGTTTTTTCACAGTCAATCTCTTGTAGATCTGAAAGGACGGCATATCCTATGATAGCATTGTGAAGGCTCAAGTCTCGTAATCTTAAAGATTAGGCTTAACGTAGCGTAACGCAGTTGAGCGTTGACGCCTGAGTGAGTTGAAACACTAACTACTACTATAAGGCTAACGTAACTGGAAGTACAAATCTTCTTGTCAGGCTACCACAGCTTGGAAAAGAGATATGAACGGATTTTATGGTAGAAATATAGTCGTATGGCAGTTAGGACTCCCACCTTTTGAGCAACGAATAGAGCGTGGGATCTTAGTGTGCAATTTATGCTAGAGATCGTCTTATCCTCTTTTTCTTTCAGGTTGTGGAATAAATACTAGTTAACCTCAACGCATTCCTATACAGGACCACAATTTCTTGAGGTAGAGAGCTATCTTTTCTTACAATGTTTAATAGATGGAGAGAAGCCATTGATAACGATAGAGAGCTCTTTTAAAGAACAGCATTTCCGATAGCTTGTGGATTCCAGAAAACATGCTCTGGGTCAACTTGGTTCTTGATTGTTACAAGCTTGCGGTAAGTGGCACGTCCATAATAGAGATTCGCTGCCTCCACGGGGGTTAATGCTGGGTCGAGGTAATTAGGATAGGCGAGAAAGTTGCCGTCGGGCTGCGCTGCAGTAAGTGCTGTGTTCAGCCCATTGACAAAATTCGTGATCTCTGCGGAGAATGGCGGTAAGCGATTCGCGCTAGAACCGACATTCTTGATACAAGTCAGCTGCAGTATGTCCCTTAGAATGCACATTACACTTACTTGGAAGACCCAGAGAGAATCTCGATGAGAGTATGCAGCAGACGCGGCTGCAGGAGTGTTGATCTGGCTATCCTTGCCGCCATAGAGCGAGATAAACGTTTCCCAGGGAAACGTTGCTGTCAAGCCTTTGTCGATGATAAATCGAAAGTAACTTGTTACAGCCTGCCTGCTTAGTGGATGAGCCTCCCTTGTAACTACAGACTTGGTGTAGAATGTTTGATGTTTGTTGTAGCCGTTCAGTGGCTCGGCAAGTGGCTCACCCTCAGCAATATCTTCTAGCGCCGTCAGCCAGGCCCTCTCTTGGATGGTGGTATTGCCGGGGGTTGGCATTCCGTCCAACATCGCTGGAAACACGGTCTCCGAAAAATAGTCCAGATTTCCGAAGTACCATCCACGAACTATTAAGTCGCCGAACACACTGGTATGTACCTCGAGAGTGAGATTCCGGTTGACATATGGAGAGGTAGTGACGAAGGTTTGAAGCTTGAGTATCACATCAGCTGCCAGGTCTGCTGACTTCAGAGCCGATGAGAAATTGGACGAGTAGTTGACAACTCGAGTTGGTGCCGGCTGCGTCTGGAGATAGAATGCTGTGATAATACCTACGCTGTCTGCAGCTCCTCGCAAAGCGTAGTACAGGTCAGGATAACTATCAGGTGTGACGTGCACAAAGCGACCATCTGCCAAAATGACGTCCATGGCTACAATGGTGTCAAGTGCAAGGCCTGTTGAAATTAATGGTCAGTAACGTGATCGCGAGGAATAAGAGTTTCGCTGAGGGAGCAGTTTCAGGAGCAAACCACGTACCCCAACGGCGAGATGAGTATCCAAACCCTCCATGAGTATAGTGGCCTCCAATTCCAACGCCAGGGTTAGTTCCGTGAGGAAGCGCTCGCTGGCCCTGGTTGTATATTCCTAATCCAAGATTACCAAGTCGAACACCTCCACCTACTGTGACAATGCCAGTCGCTTGAAGTTGTTAGCGATGCGGTGACGAAAGTCACGGAAGCGAAAACGTGGTACTAACACTTATCTAAAGAGACACTGTTGAAGTTCCGTAGATCAACTACCAGACTACCGTTTTGTCCCCCAAGGGAGAAACTACCATATGAATGACCTCCTGATCTCGCCTGCACTTTCACGCCTGCTAACACAGCACAAAAGACAGACTCGGAAACCTGTTGGGGCGTATTCGGGAGTGTGACAGCAGAGGGAGTATACTGGAGACGAAGATTATATGAAGCAATCAGCGAGGCCCAGTCGGAGGAGGAACTCAAGCTTGTCGGAACATGTTTGCTGGCAAGACAAGCTTGCAGACTTTGTACCGACTCTACTGCGTAACTTTCTCGAGGACTAGCGATTGCCAGGACAGGAGCAATAAGAAATGAGAGAATAGTGATGGTGAAACAAGAAAGCATCTTCGGAAAGCGAAAGTCGTTTCTCCGGTCGCTGCTATGCATGTGGGCGACCGGATTGAGGCTTCCATAAATATACGCGCAGACGGATGGAATCGGTTCGTCGTTACCCTCCACCGACACCGAGGTGTGGCTTAGCTGTTCTTGCGAGAGGGGGTTACTCGGACGGCCAAGATATCCGAGTACAGATCTGACTGCGAGACCGAGGTATCAGGTTAGTTCCACACAAGGACCCCGAGAATCCTGGTTCGCCCGATACCACTGAAATGTTTGGTAATTAAGCTCTTAATTTGCAAGTACTTCGGAAGGTGAAGGGGTTATGGAAGATCATGGATCTTCCACGCCAGGACTATGTTTTTAGTTAGTAATTTGGAATACGCTCACTCTATGACACGAGCGAAGGGCTCCCCTCAAATCGGGATCAGCCCTTTAGCTGTAGAAGTGGCGTGAAACTAGCTAGTGCATTGTTGGATCTGACCCAATAGCAACGCAACTCTCTGCTGCCTTAGTCCTACCTTGAGAGACAGGTTATCCCTTCAAATTTCTAATACTACGTTCAAAGAACAGTCCTGCAGTCATTTTGTACGAGAGATATCGAAGACCGGAGCAGCAAGTTTGTCACAGGACGTAGCGTGTCTCGCTACGTAGGGACACATTTCTGGTGGGGCTTCACAAAGCCAGATAAATCACGTGAGTTTGGCAATTTAGTCCAATTATTTGCTAACACAGCAGGTAGTAGTCGTCATTGTGTGACGCCTGGAACGAGAATGCGTAGCGAGGGGCACTTTGGCACTTGTAGCGAAATTGGACACATGTCTTGTGCTTTTGAGACGTGAAAATGAGGTTGGATTAACATACTCGCGCTGCGATATCTTCTATCGTATTCTGGCGGGTTGCGCAATTGCCCTGAGTGCAAAGACCAACAGGCCCAACCTCAAGAGCGAATAGAAACTCCACTAATCTCGTTGATATAGTACCTCACACCCCTCACAACAGCTTCAAATAGATAGTGCAACAACTCCTACGATTTGGTGTGGATGTAATTATTGTGAAGGTAAAACATCGTCACAGTCATCTGTGACTGTCTCGTCTCTAGCTGTGCTAAGACGACCGACAATTGACCTGGTAGGAAAGAGCTGATATTCTTTTGTTGTATTCTATCAAGTGAACAGGGTAGTCTATCTGTTCCGAAAAGAAGCCCCAACATAATATCCAGTCTAATAACATAACACTGCATCACAATATAACTATTCACCTAATGGACTTCACTTTGACCATGAGTGGGGGCTTAACCCACGCGAAGTGTACCTTCTGATCTATCCAATTGGCACTTTCTGGGCATAATTCGAGGTCAAAATGCCAAATCAAATGCGCAACGGCAGCGCGGGATTCATGATTAGCAAGGCTGTGCTAAAATATTAGCGATCTTTGTCTCGAACTCGTTTGAGTACAAGGAAACTTACTTCTGACCAATACAATTGCGTGGCCCATACGAGAAAGGTTGGAATGCGCCTTTGCGGTCACTCTCGTACTCAGTTCCAGGGAGCCAACGCTCAGGGATGAATGAGTCAGGATCTTTGAAATTCAAAGCACTATGGTAGGCAGCATAATGGGGTACTGCAACGCGAGTCTAAGGCGACGATCTAGTCAGCCATGAAGTGAATCCCATTGCTCATGCATATACTTACCCGTTCTGGAATTATTTCCCCACAAATCATGTTTCCTCCCTTTGGCGTGACGCGGAACAATGCGAGTGGTGCAGCTGGGTAAATCCTGAGAGCCTCTGATATACACGCGACCAGGTAATGTAGATGAGGCAAGACTTCAAGGTTCAGTTCCTCCTTCTTTAATGCGCGTACTTCGGCCTGGAGTCGTTGCATCTTTTCAGGGTTCTTCAACAAGAGGTATAAGAGGCCGCTTACTGTACTGGCAGACGTCTCAGTCCCAGCAAACATGAACGATACTGCGTCAGCCGTCATCTGCCGTTTCGATAGATTTATACTACCATTCTTATTCTTTTCCATGACAAGTTTCCATATGTCAGGTTTTCCGATATCGATACCGCGTGCTAATCGCTTTTCTACTCGGTCGGCAGAGTGATTATAGTGCTCGTACGCCTCTTCTGTCGCACGTTTCGGCATGAACATCGTTAGTAGCTTAGCAAAAAGCTTGTATTCTCGAGTGACGCGTCCGATCGACATGAAAAGAAGGTGCCCGAAGATGGATGCAACCCATGGCGTGTATTCTGATTTTTCAAGAAGACCTAAAGGCTCTCCAAAGGTTAAGTCCGCCATTACCTATTTCCAAATTTTTAGATATGTAAGAAGTTCTTGTTACATTTCTGAACTCACATCAAACGTGAGGAAGTTGAGGCATTTGGAAATGTCCATTCCGGCGCCGGGTTCGCTCGTTGCCTTTTCTTTGATGAGTATTATCAATGAGTTGAGGTAACCGAGGAATAAGGGCTCCTGCTGCTTAAGAGCCCTATCGCTGAATGCAGGTGCATATATTCTTCGACGTGCCCTGTGGGCAGCGGTGTCGTACATCGCGCCCATGGTCAAATCACCGTGAATATTTGGCCCCAGGGTCGTGGCATCCTTCGTATTCTCGAGACGTCTCCCTGCCCCAGCGCCAGCTATGTCTTTCCAGGCCTCAGGTGCGATATAGGTTAATCGGTCAGGCCCCAGCCGAACGACTTCGCCATATTTCTGGTGCATTGCGTGTTCAAATGCGACCTCATCACCACGTAGCATCTTATAGAAGAATACAAGACCGGTAGCTGCAGCAAGCTTTGGTCCAGGGTCTAGCAAGTGGCGTGGCTTAGTGGACGCACTTCTCGTACCTAAAGGCTAGGCTTACATCTACGCAAAGGGTGGAAGTATACATTGTACACGCAGTTGCAAAAGAATTTCACGACTACCTGCCTTGTGTTCAACACATAGTTCATGAGTAAAGGAAGAAAGATGTACATACAACTGCAAGGATTGCACCAATAAATAGCGGGATATCCTTGAACTTGAAAGCGAAGGGATTAAGCTTGGAGTCCTGGGAACTCTCCATAGTATATGAATGAGTGTCAAATTGAGGCTGAGATGGACTGTAACCCGTCGTAAGGATATTGAATAGTGTAAAAGCGTGAAAGAAGTTTCCAGCGCAGGAATACAAAACGAGAATGCACAGTTGGTAGTTGAATTATCATTCTATACGCGACTTATATATGCCAGCCGTTGCAATTCGCGCATTTTCCTGGGTCAATATGATAGAGAGCGAGGAAGGTGTAGAGACGAAAAAAGGTGGGTAAACGGACAGTCGGTCGGTCGGACAGTCGGACGGTCATATGGATTGTCAAGCGTTACATTGAAGAAAGATTTTATGCGCGCATATCTGTTAGCTAGGCGAGGAGATCATACCACATGATGCTTTGCATGGGACATGTCGAATCACTATGCCATAGAGCGAGATTAGCCCCGTACTGTCTACAGGCCTTCCATGAGGAGTATCGTTATCAGTCACTACATATACTGTCGTTGACTGTAATTGCGATATAGGCTAAAAGATGTAGTGTCTATCTTCAAGAAATAGGAAATCCGTGCTACGCTAACCACCAATATACCACAGCCCACTCCGTACGCCACCTGTCTTACGGACTAGGATCTAAGTAAGACTAGTGGTGAGACTATCACGAATTCATGGTCTACGCATCTGCTTGAACTACACACGTACATGATGGGCTGTCTGAACCCATGTATTGTCGAGAAGCTGCACATGTCGATCTTAGTACCCGAGGCCAATAATGCCTGCGTGGAATAACATGAGAAGGCTGTACATTACGTTATTCTTTTTCCAACATACTGTCAAACTGCCGGAGCAATATAGAAGAGACCACATGGGAAAACCTGGAAGGCAAAAGTAGTCTAAAGGATTTCGAGCTCCCATTTGCAGATATGGGATGGAAGCGGCCATGAGACGCTGAGAGATTTGTTTCATCCGTTCAAAATGCAAGCAGGGTGATTGGAATGAATCGTTGAACTGTCGCGTTCACTTTAGCCTCGGCCGAGAGCCTCAATGAAACTTGCTGTGTAGTTGCAGAACCTCGGCCGAGGATATAAGACACCGAACCAGAAGCGGCTAGGCTCAGTCCTAGAGTACTAGGCCTCCTTAAAGAATTCGTAACGTATTGTTGGGCATCATTTAGCCGCGAAAGCTTATACCGCCATAAACGTCATCCATTTGTGGCAGGTCCTACGTTGTGTCCTTCAAAAGCATTGCACGCATTTACGGTTCTTAGAAGACGTGCCTGAGGCTTCTACTCTAGAGATTTACTTTTAAGACCTTCTTCTTCTTCTTCTTCTTTCTATTGATTTAGAATAGCGTGGAAGCTCTCTCGGGTGTGCGGGCTTCTCTTCGCGGATCCAGCTCTCCTTTTCTAGACTTTCCAACGTCGTTAGTTAGCACGATCTTTTGGTAACATACGATGGTACAACTTGGAGACAGCCACTCTATAATTTTTTAATGCTATCATATTATCCAAGAACAACGGACTTGTTTTCAGTCACGAGAGCTCTGCACCGGATATTTCCATGCAATTATAGAGACAACAAGCTGGGCGACGCCCACCAACACTCCAAGAAAACCAAATAGAACACTTAGAAACAAGCCGATAATCGCAACTGTCAGCGCGTTCCTTTCTGACGTGTGGCGCTCAAACCACGCAGTGATCCTGTGCTTCGGTGGTGGTATCTTCACCAAATTGTGCAGGTTCCGTAGTCTTTTACTCCAGTACAGGTACTTGAAGTCTTCGGGAATCAAGATTGGTAATCGGGTGAAGATGGGCAGGCTAGGATCGAAGGGACATTCCTTTTGGTTCACAAGGCGCTTCGCGATCTTGTCGGTTTTGTCACAACGCCCGACCGGGAAGAGAATGTTATCTATAGTGAGAAAGGTCTCGACAAGGAGCTGCGGGGGCAACCTGCCACTAGAGTCTGTACATCAACACAGGACAGCTGGCTTTTAGAATCGGGAAATACGCACGCAGAAAGGCTGGTCTCCACTGATTCATCGAGGTTTTCCGGGTCGATAAGTTTTATCTGGGCTTTGAGCCATTCAACTTGATGGAAAACCATTAGAGGCTTTCGAGCCGGATTGTAGACCAGGTGCGCTGCGAGGTCGTCAGTCCGTTCGATCCGGATTTTTAGCCTTTGACGGAGTTTCCATGCTTTCAGAGATTTTTTCCCAGTAGAGAGTGTCCATAATTCTTCGGTGTTGGTGGTGGTAGGAAAAGCAGTATTGAAAAAATCTTTGAATGTCTGCTCTGACTTCCACTGCACAGGGAAATTTGGGTCGTTTTCGAACCGAGACATATTTGAATATTCTCTGTATGATGAAGGATCGATTAGATAGGCGAGCTTCACTGTTTGCCGTAGTGCGATTCCCCGGTCGACACTGTGGGAAAAGGCCTCCATTGAAAAGGCGTTCGCAGTTTTGTCATGTCCGGACCTCAGCTTCTCAACTGCCTCCATAACACTTTCGTTTGTTGTTAGACCGTTCCTGTCAATGTCGATAGCGATGCCGCCGTCATGTTGCGAAGAAGGTATTCCCGGAACCACATCTTTGTAGAACTGACGGAAAGCTGTAATTTGGAAATCTTTCAATTCGTCTACACGCCAAAGCGCTTTCAGCGTATCGCCAAGGGAGACAGAGCTGTTGCTTCTAGCATCGGGAGGAGTTTGAGTGTTATTCATGGCGACAGCTTTGATGTGCGGGGGCGGAGTCAAGCTCTCATACCAGTGGCGGAGCTGCTTGCTTTTGACTACTATTCGCAGCCAAGGCAGCTGATCATAAGAAGCGCAGACCAGACATATCACAAAGCGACTGGTATCACCTGCAGTTCTGGGGGTCCTTCTTTTTCGCTCTTACACGACACTCCTACTTGTCAAAACACATAATACACTATTGCGATGGCCTCTGTTCAGAACTCAGTGACTGACGCTTCTGCGTCCATCAAGCAGGCAGGTGCGAACTCTTATTCTGCAGACACCACGAAAGACAGTTCAACTCCGCTTGTTGAACAGAACACCGTCCGTCCAGGACTACCGATGCCGACAGCATCCACAGGACCCCAGGTCGCAGCAAGGAGTATTTCGAATGCTAAACAGGGCAATTCTGCGTGCAATTCTACGCAAACGGGTCATCTCGCTGCTGGTGACTTGAACCCTCCAGATAATCCAGCGGTCGAGCCATCGACTCTGAAAAGAGCAGCACCGCCAACGACGCAGAATGACTTATTCAATCGTGTTAAATCTTCTTTTAATAGGAAGAAAGCACCTACCACGGCATCGACTCCAACAGGATCACTACCGCCTCCAGCAGCGACGCCAGTGCCAGGGAAATATCGGCCCTCGCATGACTTTCGCGATCCTTGGGAGATACCTTTCCATAAGAAGAAGATATTGTTCTATCGTCATGCAGACGTTCATATTAGTCAGGAGCACCACGAGCGCTTTCCCGATATTCTGGAGCTTTTTAGGCAGCAGATACAAAGGGACAAGAACCTCTCAGCATCTTCCTCGGCTAATCCCGAGTACAAGCTCAAAATGTGTGGTGTGAATCCAGAAGATAGTCATGAGTCAATTCTGATCCTCCATCCCTTGGAGTATTTCGAACAGGGCAAGTGCATACTCAAAAGCCTAAGTGCACGCACTCTGGAGAACCAGTACAACAACAAAAAGATGGGCCCAATCTTTAAACTCTATCTCTTTCTTTCGAAAGGCTCTCAGATGCTGAGGAATTCCATGAATTCACTCAGCATACACATGGACAAAGAAAACCTTCTTGGTGCCCAGCTCGTCTCGAACGATGAACGATATCAGACTAGCACTATTACGTGCGGTGTCAAATTTGATGGAAACGATACTGTCTCTGCTCTAACGACTGCTCATGCATTCGAGGACAGTTACATCAAGGAGAGCGATAAATCTGCCTGGAACCCTGATGACACAATTCCCATTTTTAGTGGTTCAGAGAGCGATGATATATGCGATAATGGACCCTCGGGCACAGTTTACGAGCGTGAGAAATGCGACGACGGACCCCTACACATGCTTGACAATTATGACTGGGAACCTATTGAAGCAGTAGCAATCACAGCGAAGCACGGGTATGAGTCCGGTCTCAGCAACCTTCACGAACCAGGCCCTTTGAAACAGAAAGTTGAAAGACATCCCAGCCACTTAGAGATCGAGCCTGCCCAGGTTTAGGGTAGACCAAACGACCTAAAATGGGCAGTTAAGCCAAACCTTGACTGGGCTTTAGTAAAAATCCCAACTCAATATGTTCTTGTCAAGGGAAACAAGATAAGATCAAACAACCTTCCCAAGACCTCAGATATAGTTATTGTCTCCACCCGTTCTAGATTTATAAGGGAACCCTGTCGAACGTTCCTTCCTATATCTCCGTATCGGGGAATCGTACACCCTGGACCAAGATTTGGACAATCACCCTCGAAAACAAACGTATGGCTTGATCATCGCCGATCCTTACACTATTTCTGCTAACCACTAAATAGAGGAAAGTAATCTACGCATAGGCGATAGTGGCTCACCAGTACTTAACCTGACACACAATCGAATATACGGCTATGTGACGGCATTGAATTGCTTTGACGAGCTTCATGTCATGCCGCTCCAAGCAGTGTTGAGCCAGATATCGGAGATGGTGCAGCCACTCAAAACGAGAATAATCACTAGAGTGCGACGAGAAAGATTAGATGATCAGATGGCTAAAAGTGCCCAAGAATCGGTAGTCAGCGATCGTTTACTACGGTACTGGCCAAAAGAACCACCAGTGGTGCCTAATATGGACCCCCAGCCGTCCGCTCTCCCGTCGCTGAAGAACGCTAGTGACCATCAGCCGATGCTTAGAGATTTTGCACGATGGTTGAACATTACAGATGACGATTTTTTCCGAAAAAGCGCTATTCGTGAACTGAGCAAACAACCAACACTGCCTGGTGATACCCTTGAGGCCGTTGCAGCACTGCTGCGGCATAACAGAAAGGATATTCGAGCTTTCGCTATCACAACACTACGTAAATAAGCAACGCTTCCCAATGATATCTTGGATGTCTTTTTAGAATGGCTGGAGAACAAGGATAATCTTCCTGAGGTCACTGATATCGAAATACTAAGTGAACACCCAGTGTTGCCCAACGAAATTCTCGAGATTGTTGCAGCAAAGCTAGACGATCAGGACAACTTTGTTCAAGGCGCAGCTGTTGAAATATTGGGAAAGCGATCAGTATTACAAGAATACCCAATCACAGAAACAGTAATGAAGGCAGCCACGGCAAACGGCAGGAGCGGCAAAGGCTTAGTGACACTCCTGCTTGACCATCGAGGAGCAGACATCCCGATCACAGAAGCAGTGGTAATAACAGCCACATCAAACAATAGCAGTGGGAAAGACGTAATGACGGTCCTGCTAGACCGTTTGGGATCAGATATCTCGATTACCGAAGCAGTGGTGAAAGCAGCCGCATCAAACCATAGTAGCGGCGGAGGCGTGCTAGCGCTTCTACTCGATCGGCGGGGAGTGGACATCCCAATCACAGAAGCACTGATAGAGGTAGCCGCTACAAATGATGGTAGCGGTCCAGAAGTGATCAAAGCTCTGCTTAGCCGGCGGGGGTCAGACATTCGGATCACAGAAGCAGTGGTGAAGGCGGCTGCAGCGAATACATGTCAGACTGTGATGACAGTACTTCTTGACTGGCGAGAAGAGGAGGTGATTGAAGTTCTAGAGCAGATTGGAGCAAGCGACGAAATTGAGATACGTGGGCCACGATTGTTTCGTGTAAGATCTTCTCGGGAGTGGAATTACCATGCTCTTAGAAGAGGTGTGTTCAAGACTTGATAGTATATCGTTACTATCAATAGACCATCAAGATTACAATAGCTCGCAAATCGTACTTCTGAGAAAGCGAAACTGTGTTATCGGTAGAAAGGCCAGACTAGCGAGATGACATTTGCATGTCGTACAGGAGAAGAAACATGGGGAGAAAACATACCAACTATATCGATACGATGAGAGAAGCGGGGTTGTATAATGATTGAAAGAAGGATTGGATTTGCCTAAGAAGAAGAAAAGGATTCGAGAATAGGATATGCCGAGAAACAATTCTACGACAGTGTGTAGGTAAAGCAGTGAGACTCCAGTCCAACCAAGCAATGTGGAACAATGAACATCAACGCTCCGTGTACCGCTTCCTTCAAACTTCTTGCAGCATGCTCAAGCCCTCCATCTTTTTCCACTTTACCCACCTCTCCTGGCCTACTCCAATTCCCCATCCCTACACGACTTCGGCGCAATCAACGGATTACACCTGGCAGGTCTCCCATTGGGCAGACTCGCCACATAATCCCATCCAAACCTCGAACTCATACCCCAAGCAGGGTAATCTGTACTCACGATCTGGGCGCCGCTCGCTAACGCGGCCTCTCTCATCTCAGTACTGCGGTTTAGCACCGTGGTAACCGGTAGATCAGCGCGCGTACGCACGAGGTAGCCTTTGCGCACCAGACGCTGGATTTCCGCAGTGTTGTTGGCATTCCGTGGCTCGTTGTACTTGATAAATGCAGCATCGTCTGAGCCTTCACGCGAGTTCGTGAAAACGGTGCGGTTCTCTAGGTTGGGTGCACCCTTGATGTAGAGCTCGCGGAGGGAGTTCGGGTCGGACCGGTTAGGCTCGTTGTCGAAGAAGAAGAGGATGCGGCCGCGGACAGAGTCTAGACTGGGCCAGCCGTGCGTCAAGATGGATTGTTCGAGAGTGAGGCCTGGCTTGCGTACGTCATCCGGGCGGATGAGCTGCTCGCGCGGAAAAACGGAGAGAATTTCTGCGTCAACGTTGAGGATGCGTGGTAAGGTCCAGTTTGTGGCTTCGCCCGGGGGAACACCGCCAAGATATTGCGGGAGGACGTCAGCTTTCAGTTCCAGGTCGATGGTGATAGGGACATGGCGGCGGTGGTTATCGGACCACTTTTTGATCTGCTGGAGACACTCGATAAAGGTATGGCAAACGGCGTCCGTATCGACATCCGTCATGTGAAACACTTTGATCCCCGGTTTCTTGAGAATCTCGCCGTCGAATGGCGTCGTGGTGAAGTTTGCGTATTTCCACATCAAGGGAGGATAATATAGACCACCTTTTTCGTCAGAATGCAGGTCCAGTTCGAAGGAGCGGACGGATTGGTATTCTAGCTGATTTTGTAGCTCGGCGTGAGAATAGTATAAAGTATGCGCCGAAGAAAGCTGTCCCGTAGCGTTCGCGATGTCTTCAAAGAGGTTGCGCCAGGCTAAAGATATCTCACGGTGGTACGAGTTGTGCGTGCCGATGACTTGGATGTGATTGAAGCGGATGTCGGACCTTGATGCCAGTACATGTTCTTGAACTTGTCAGTTGTGCTAGACATTTATTGAAGCTTTGGGGTACTGCACGTGCAAAGAGCAGTATGCTCGCGGAAGCCTGTCATTGTTAGTTCATCGACAATGCTTCCCGTTGGGATAAGAGGAACGTTACCAATGGAAACCACATGTTGTCGTGTTCTCTGTCAAACGGCGCGTACAAAAAGAGACCACTCGAACTAGTGAGAAGCAATGCTGCCAGGAGCAGATTTTGCCAGCCATATACTTTCTGAGCCTTGTTGATTCCTTCCGTACCGGCATATGGCTAGATCATAATGATCATTATTGCTCCTGTTAAGGGTAAGATTCCTGCTGTAAGACGGATGGTTTCGGCAGCTACTGCGTGGGTGGTCTTGTGTGCCCCTGCTATTGGTCAATCACTTAGCATAGAGACGGCCTGCAACTTCCGAGACTACCGGGGCGTTCGTTTGTCGCGTAGATAACATATGATGAATTAAATTCAATCAATGAACCGTATACGAGCTTAACCAATGTTACGTAAAGTGCCAAACGCCCCCGGGGACAGCCTCTCGGTAGTATTACGGTACGTGACTGTAGGATCCAGATATCGAGCCTACCACCAAACGCCACCAATATACTACGGAACGCACCGTACAGCGAGACGCTATATTAGCCATGATAGTACGACCACTATACTTTGAGTCAAAAATGAAATTATGATGGGCTGCAACTCAGAATAGAAAACTCAATCGACAACGTCGTATACAGCTCCAGAACATGGCAGTCACGATATATGTTTATCGTGCAGAAACCGCTCATGGGATGTTGATTCTCAATAATTTCCTCGCGAGGGTCTAATTTTACGATTTTCTTGCATCTTCGAACGTACTTAGCAAAATAACAAGTATTTGAGCGGCTGCGGTACATCGTCTCAGCATATCATCTCTCGTAGGACCGGCTAGGACCCTAGTGTGCGATGGTTTCCTCGCTTTACAAAGCGATATTTGCGGGATTAGCTGTATAACTCGATTATTCGTTCCAGTACCCTGTACAGGAGACTGATGGGTCTTGAGGTTTGTAGATATGAACTCTTGGTTCAATATCGTAAATACATTCAGATCCAATCAAGCCGTGAAGGCGCTGATGACCCTGTTCATGAAAGCAGGGAGTTGGTGGAGTGCTATGTACCTGACGACCTACCCCAAGAAATCGGAGGCAAGAAAGCAGATCAGGTTATGGACGGCTTGAAGGAAGCAAAGTATGCTACTGTTGGATTAAAGAAAAAACCAGAGTGGTAACATATTGGTGGCTTTGTCCAACCTATACTCCATATGTTGGAATGCGACACTATGCAGCACGTATCCATACGCCAATTGTACCCGTCTATGCACGGCATGTGCGAGATTAGCAAAAGTGAAGTATTTGTAGAAAAGTTTAATGACTTGACAGTCCCCCGCAAATTCTCCATCTCGTATTACTATTTTACTCAGTAAGCGTCGGGGACAGCCGTTATGAGACAGTACCTCAAAGATGGCAGACGTGATTGGGCCGCGCATCGTAAGTTCTGTCAAAAACGCTCTCCCGCCAGGATATCCCTGGTTCGGAGTGTAAATTTGACTTCCCGGCAGCTGTTGCTTAGGTAAGTTTTCAATGAACTTTACGGTGTCAGAATGCCAAGCTTTCTTCTAACCAATGGCTGGAACAGACATGGCCGCCTTAGCTTTGGGTATATAGGCCGAATATCATATTCTGGAACTTCTAGAAGCGCACGGGAACGACAGTTGCGCGAGTCAGGAGATTATTGGCGGAAACATGGTTCATGCACTCCAACGGCTATGGGAGTTATGCAAATCCCCCACGAAAATTAGCCCTTTCTCTCCATAATACCTACCTTCTTTTTCCACTCATTGTACAGGAATTCAATGCTCAATATGATGCTGTATTTCAACCAAGCTACAACACCTAAGCAGACACTTCTGTTTTGAGCAGGCAAATCTCTCTCTTCGAGCGGCACAATTACCCAAATGAAGCCTACTGCTGTCAGCGATGTCACCGTCAGACTGACCGCGAGATTGAACATCGTCGGGCTACTCTCCGACCACTAAAAATAACCGCCGCTGTCAGAATACCGTGCGCTATGATCATCTAGCGCTCCGAAAAAACTTCAATTAACGTTTGAATACCCAGCCCAGACCTCCAGACCAGAAATGTCATTCCACAGTAATATCGTCGGTGATGCTTCATATAAGATGACCATTGACTCCGCGATTAGGAAATACTCACGACAGTCGTCTCGCTCTCGATTCTAATTGCATGTACTGCACACCACCATCGTTATCATAATAGACTATAGATCACATTTATTTTTATTCATAATAGATAGCCAGTCGCTCTCACCATGTTGACCGTCGCTAAAGCTATCGCTATACTCGCCTACACCGGCGCAGTCACTGCTACACCTGTTCCAGAGGGTAAGTTGAACCGAATTGCTACCTACAATCAAAAAACCACTTGCGCGGGCTTAGCTAATATCCAATCAAAACAGTCGGCGCCTCTTTTACTCTAGAGTCTAGAGAAGTCCATCCAGCCCCTCTCCACCAGCTCGAGCACATCGTCAACATCAAGCGCAAGGCCGGTGTCGAGGTGCACCCCAAGCTCGCAGAGGCTGCGAACCAGTTTGCTGCGAAGAGACACGCCGAATTGGCTACTCGACAGGCCACTGGCACGGCATATGGTACCAGTCCTCGCCCATGGGACGCTGCATTTATCTATCCCGTGCAAGTCGCTGGCAAGACCTTCCGTCTCTTCGGCACGACTTCATCCTCCGATACGTAAGCCACACCCCGCATGCCTAGGTGACTTATGAACCATTTACGCTAACGCGTGTTCAAGCTGGGTCTATTCTTCTGCCATACCCAAGAACCAGACGGACGGCCACGCAACTTACGACCTCAACCCTGCCCACAAGAAACCAGGTGATTTCGTGATTGGATATGACGGCGCCAACGCACAGGTATCAGGTGATTTATACGTTGAGCCAAGTAAGTCAATTCCACATGTGCTAGTAGTGCCCAGTTTCTGCAGAAAGAGACGGGTCTAAAGCCAGATTTCCCACCTGTGCTAACCCAACTATTCAAACAGTTACTGTCGGCGGCATCACGGCCAAGACAACCTTTGGAGCCGCGACCCAAGCCATCCCAGACTTCACAGACGACAAGCATGTAGACGGCTTCCTGGGGCTCGGCCCCACGGAATACAACTTCCTCGGCGACATGGGCTCACAAAAAACCTGGTTCATCGAAGCGCTCCCGCAGCTCGCAAAGCCCGTCTTCAGCGTCTCCCACACAAAGGGCCACGGCGTCTTTGAATTCGGCTTCATCAACAACAAGAAGATCAACGGCGCCATCACCTGGGTCGACAACGTCCTCGAGGACTACTGGGCCGCCTACAGCTTCTACGGCGATGGCTGGAGCGTCGGCGACCAGAACGCAAAGACTAGCCCACGCAAAATGAATATTCATCTCAATGCTGGCACCGATGTTAGCTTTACGGACCCGGATATCGTAAAGGAGTGGTACTCCAAGATCCCGGGCGCAGTCACACAGGAAGAGCAGGGCTACACGATCCCTTGCAACAGCAAGCCTCCAGGCTGGACCGTCGTCATCGGCGGCCGCAAGTTCTTCACACCGGGTTGCCAGCTCATTTCGCAGCCCATGGATGACGAGGGCAAGATCTGTCTGGGTGGTCTGCAGAACATTGGAGGAGGCGTGGATTTCTCTCTCTTCGGCATAAACTTTTTCAAGGGCAAGACTATCATTCATAACTTTGCGAACCCGAAGCAGGTAAAGCTTGGGTTTGCGCTGCAGCCTGGTTCCAAGTAAGTGGGTTGTTGTTCCGGAGCACGGCCAATTTCCTGACTTGTGGGTTTTGTGCCATAGACAGTGCGGCCGTTGAGTTTTGATGTGGGAGATGGAGGATGCATGAAGCAGTCGTGTAGATGGAAAATCTAATGTGTTAATGTACTAGAGTATCATGAATCGTCAAATATACACATGTAGACTCCATTCAATGCGCATGATGAATAGTGAACTTGGTAGATGTCACATCTCTACATCCTAACACGCGCCATCCATGCCGTCATCATGTGATCCTCATACTCAGGAAATATCCTACCGAGCTTATTGTAGACTAGACTAGATGAAGGTAGCTTCTATTCCTCGGAACGGTCTCCTTCAGTCATTCTTCGATTCTCTTCCTAGCTCCATTCGCAAACATGATATTTCCGCAAACTATCTCCAAGCATTTGATATGTTCAATTCACGAAATCTCACTTCCTGTTTCTGTTGCAACAATGCAGAAGAGCACGAGGCAAGTAGGGAGGCAAAATCTTCATGTCATATACATTCATGACTTCATATCAATTACTTGCAAGCCATCACTGGCAAAAAATCTATATACACTACTCTACTGCATAAGTCTCTACGCCTTGGCCTCAGCGCGATGGTTCTGGGTTTCAGCATTCTCCATCTCGACGGTGGTAGCCTTCTCGCCAGCATGGTCGAGAATCTCAGACATGGCGCCAGTGCCGCGAGTAAGCTCTGCGCCCTTGCGACCAATAAGGTACCAGGGCAGATTGAACATCTCATCGAGCGACTCGAGCGACTTGCCGGAGGTCTCGGGGAGGAAGAACCAGACCCAAACGAGACCAATGGCAGTGACGCACGAGAAGAAAAGCATAGTGCCGCCGTGGGTCATGGAGATGAACATGAGGGGCACGGCCTTGGAGTTTCCGTACTGGTTGACAAAGTGGAATGTCATGGCGATGGAGCCACCGAGCGCACGGAGACGAAGAGGGTAGATCTCGGAGTTGATCAGGTACTGGATCGAGTTCCAGCCGAGAGCCCATCCGAAACCGGAGAAGTAGATCATGACAATGGCGCCCATGGCAGCGTGCTTCTGGCTCGATGTTTGTACGGCGCCCTTCTCACCGATGCCGGTGTCGATGAGCAGGAAGATGGCCATGTACAGCATGGATACTAGTTGCAGTGTGATACCAGTAGATAGAGAGCGCTTGCGGCCAATGTAATCGATCAGGAAGAAGGCGCAGAGCATGGAGCTAACAAATTTGACAACACCAAAGATGGCAGTGGCAAAGAGCTTCTCGCTTTGGCCAGTCTTACCCATCATTGCGAAGTATTGAGGTGCGTAGATAGTAATGCCTTCAAAGAGTTAGCAAACGTCACAAAATGTTATACGCGCAGGCAATACATACTGTTTGCGCCGGACCACTGCGAGAGCAATTGGGAAAAGACGGAGAGCTGGATGCGGTAGAGGTTGGCCTTGCTGCTGAACAGCTCACGGATTGGGCCGAGCCAGGAGGTGCCCATGGTAGCCTCGCGCTCACGGTTGAGCTGGTCGTTGATGTCCATAATCTCAGAAGTGACGTAGGGGTGGTCTTCGGGAAGCTGGCGAAGAATCGACAAGTTCTTCAGAGCATCCTCGTGGCGACCAACCTTGATCAACCAACGAGGACTCTCCTTGGCAAACCACGAGAGGATGAGAATGACACCGGCGAACATGAGATGCATGCTGTTGGGGACGAGCCACTGGGTGTCGGTCTTGGACGAGATGTGGATGGACGAGCCCCAGGAGGCAAAGTAGGCAAGCATGATACCAATGTACACGGAGCCAGCGAATGCACCGACACAGAGACCTCGAATAGCCCTTGGTGCAGTCTCGGCAAGGTAGGTAGGAGCAACGACAGTAGTCTGGCCGATTCCGACACCCGCGATAAATCTTCCAACGTAGATCTGGCCAATAGATCCAGTCAGAGAGCTAGTGAGGAAGATGGTGATGCCAATGACCCAGATGATGCAGAGTTGGCGTGTAGCCCAGAGACGGCCAATCTTGTCAGTGATGAAGAAGGCGATCAAGGATCCCAGAATGGATCCCATCTGCACCATAGAGGTGATGTTAGACAAGAGCTCTGCCTTTTCGTGCTCGCTCTTGTGGTGGTCTGCGAGACCAAACTTCTTCTGAAAAGGAATGAGCTCGGCCGTTGTGCCGATCAGACCTTCGTCGATACCACGAGCAGCACCCATGATTCCAAAGACTGCGCTCTTGTTAGCAACAGGAAGATTGAGAGCAATACGATGGGTTTCTTACCAAAGACACCATACCAGAGACGCCAATTAAGGCTCTCCTTGGGGGTGTCCTTCAAGTTCTCACGCCAGGGGTTCCACATGCTGGGCAAGATTTTGCGGATGCTCGTACAAAGTGGCAGTTCAGATACTCTCTAGCTGGGATAACTGGGTCTGTCCAGCAGTGTGGAAAGGCAGTACAGACTCAAATACCAGAAGAATTTGCGCGCCTCTTATATGTATGGAAAAAGTGGTGTGGGGTACGACATGCGGAGAGATCAAGGCTACCAGGCTACCAGGCTACCAGGCCGCCATACCACACCATCCCGGATAGACCCCAGAAAATTCGGCCCCGGTGTAACTCCACGTTCACTCGTTGTCAAGGGGCGCTCTCTCGCCCGGCGGGCGGGATACAGGATGGCCTTCCCAACATTACTTTCCCCGACGTACGATAGGCCAAGCGCGTTGTCGGCGTTTGCGAGCGTTGCAACTTGGCCTTGTTAGGCAAGCCGACTGCGCATCCTCTTGTCATAAGTAACCGAACGATCAGGCCATGGCCTATCGCACAGCATGCCGTGCTGCAGGTCGCACGCCCAGACTTGCTCAGTGGTCTATTGAGGCTTGAGTGGAGAAAGCTTCCTTGTTGGTGCGTCTTGTGGAGCTTGGAGTTGGACTAAGCACCGAGTCAGTTATTGGCACCACTGCCCAGGAAACCCCGCATCATTCCCCAATCGATCCCGCCTCCCACACTTTTTTTAACCAACCCAGCCAGGAAGCTGCGTGTAATAATCGATAGCGGCCGGAGAACTGCCGTTATGGCCTATGGAATCGTTGTGAACGCCCGATGGAGAATGGCCTTGACGGGTAAAGTAGGGTCGCTCATGCTGACCATGCTGCATGCCTCGTAACGAGCTTGGTCGCCCGGCAGAAATACGCCCGAACGGGTGTCTGGGCAGAACTTCGGCTTTTGAAATTAAGCTCACGGACAAGCCCCATGGCGGCGGTGTGGTGTCAAGCGATGCGGCTCCAAATCCTTCACCTGCGCTAGCTGCTTGGCTCCTCCAAATGCATCTGCCGACTTTCGAGTGCTTCTCCGACTCAAATGGCGTTGAATAGAGTTTGGTTGTTGCATACTTATGTGGGGTCTTTTCATGTAGCGTTGGGTGTTATGCTCGCCGGCAACACGTGGTGATCGTCACCCCGGGCATATGTCATTCTCCGCATTCCTGGATTGACAAGTTGGAAAGCGGCCCGCATGCATTGGTTGTCAAGGATCAAGCAAGGTGGCAAAGCGACCAGGAAGCACCATCCGACGACGCACACGACAGCAGGCTCTCGTTGCGAAGATAATGCCTGACTCGCAGGCACAAAGCTTGGCAACATTGAGCGCCCCGGCTGGACCGTTTGGTGAGGCTGCCAAGGTGATAAAACAGTCTCCAGAACCCACCGGCTTTTGCTCTTTCTCCGCAAAGCTTTGCGCTCGGTTTGTATGCAGGGCAGCAGATGACCCGACATAAAACAAGAAGCAGTCGGGGGCTCCACTGGCGTATCGGTGTGACCGCAAGCGCCTTGGCTGGGCTTCCTACAATGGAAGGGAAAAGCTGCGATCCAAAGCTTGGTGCAAAACCAAGCTCATCATGTGTCTGCCAAAACTTTGAAGCTTCCTTCCAAGCAAAGCCGACGTCGTGCTATCAATTGCTTGTCCAGGGTAATCTTTACATCAATATTATGTCCTTGCCGTATTCGTTCGGATCATGTTCATGAGCACTCGGTGTATGACGGGACTCCGATTTTTGCGGCCGCGGCTCGCTGTGCGGCTCCGGTAGCATTGTGCAGGTAACATCGGCCGTAGCGAGGTACCAGACTGCTGCTATCACGCCACATGGCGGAACCTGGCTGCCGGATATGCTTCTTGTTGAGATAGCTGGAACTGGGGGTCGTGTTGCTGACTAAATTTGCTATCGGAGTTGGAGGCAATGGTTGGCATCTTCCGTGACCAGGTGGGTATCTTCCAAGGCGCCAATGTTGGGGATGCCCCATTTATACTTCATTGATGCGGCTCAATTCACGGCCGCGTGAGTCGAAGAATTCTTCCGTTTTACGCGAAGGATGGTTGTTGCGGTCAGTGTCTGAGGGGTCCTGTGAGCGCAATGGGATCAAGCTCGACTGGAAGCAAGTTGGTGGACGGCAAAACCGCCGAGGACGGAGAAATTCATGTCGACTTGTCTCCTTGGCTGTATGAGCTAGTTGTAGTTGTTATCAGAGTGCTTGGAAGCAGAGGTTGTGTGCATGGCGCTTCACTACTTCCAGGTTAGTGATGAGGGTTGTAAGGAAGTGGAAGGTGCGAAGGCGTGCTGGAGGTGCAAACAAGACACTAAAGTACAACACCATCTTGGACGTATTGTACATGTCAGGATATTTCATACTTGATTATCAGTCATCATTGCCTTTGACTATATACTTGCTGGAGTGAAGCAAAAATTATCGCCCGGATACTTTTCCGTGCGCACTGATTCCCACTCACCCGCAACAACTCCCCACTGCGGCAATAGATACAGAACCCACTTGCACAAAACACGCGTCTTTGTGCTCGCAAACAGGCTGGCGCCGAAAATTTTGTCATCTCCAGAACATGAGTCTGATATGTACTTTTCCGAACCGCCGTTGACTGATCTGGTGCTAAGCAATCCCATCCAAACTCCGCCACCTGCTACTTGCCTACTCCTCGACAGATTCTCCTACCCGCATACTATTTCACGGATTCTCCTAACTCCCCAACCCTCCAGCAAACCCACCCTAGACATCTCCATCCGTATTATCTCCCAAAATGACACACTCAACTTGCATCCCCCTCCCCCCTCCCCCTACTCCTCCCCCTCCTCAGCAGCAACCTCCCTATAACACCTCCCCCCACCCCTCCTCCCATGCTCATGATACCGCCTACACCACGCCCCCTCGGCACTCTCCTCACACTTCAACGTCAACCGCCTCCTCACCATCCTCAACGCACTCTGCATAACATTCCATACCAACTCCTGATGCACCTCCTCCCCCCTCTTGCGCGCCGCTTCCATCCCTTTCTCCGTAACATCGCCAGCCAGCGCGAGCGCGTCGGCCCAGAGGAGGCGCGCGCCGCAGGTGGGGGGCGTGTGGTGGTAGAGTAAGGTAAGGAGGTGGAGGGGCGGGTCTGTTATGTTGGGTTCGAGATCGGGGTCTGTGGCGTCGAGGTGTAGGTTTACAGGGGAGGGGTCGTATTCTGAGGGGATGATGGTGCCGGTGAGGCGGGCGCGGTGGGCTGCAAGTTTGCGGGCTTCGAGGGCTTTGTTGCGGCGCCAGAGTGTGTGGGTCGGGTCTGTGTAGGATTTCTTGCGGCGGGCGTGGAAGGCGCGGATCCAGGTGTCGGTGATTAGGTCGCAGAGGTTCCACAGGTTTTCGTGGTAGCAGAGTATGTAGAGGTGGGTGAGGAGCGAGGCGCTGTAGGGTTGGATGGCGTCTGGGTCGGCGGCGTTGCTGAGACTGGGGAGGTCGATGTGGGTTTTGGTGCTGGCTTTGAGGCTGTTCAAGATGTCGTAGACGTCTTGGCTTGGTTGGAAGCTGGTGTGCTCAAAAGAAGACTGAACTGCGAGTGTGGATGATGATGGACAGTCTTCTTCCTCACTGACCGTATCCAAGTGGGATATAAACGAGGTTTGTTTGCCGCGTGGACGACCCGCGCTTCGCTTTTTCTGATGTTTGTTTGATGACGAGACTTCTGAATATTCGATGTTACCCAAAGCATTCGCTGCGCTGTTTAGCAATGCTGCTGTGTATAGGTTTCCCGAGGAAATACACTTACGCAATTCACGCGAGAAGTCTGGCTGAAACTTGATGTCGTCGTCTCCAAAGCCTTCAGAGCTAAGTGCCATCATCTGGTCATAGTCACTGCCCTCTATGACATCCTCATGCTGTGGCTTATGTACCGACCGTCCAGTCCGCGTCTTTACTGAGGGTTGCCAAACAAGATACTGTGGAAGTTCATTTTTGTAGTCTGTATTCTCGTCGTTCAATGTCGTAGGAAACGGATCCGTCTTCTCCTCTGGATCTTTGAGATTGAACCTGAGTTTTATCGTCAATTTTGGCAACGGTCCCATTTCCGCAGCCTTTGAACCTGGCGACTCTGACTGCGACGATCTAATTCTGGAAGCATCCCGGCGTTGCGACGAGCGCCTGGAAGTGGTAGACTGCTGCCTCGCCATTGGCGCAATTCCTTCTCTCACTTGACAATTTCTGTGGTCGCAGTTGAGTTGTACTTCTGTGTACTCGCTTTAGACAATTTGGATCAAAACACCCCAACTTATAAGTGAGAAGCACTCAAAACATTGTGAACAATGAGGTGAATCTCTGTCCGCTGACCTCTGAACAACCGCCCAAACCATCCCAAGTGAAAGTGAACCCCCTCACCCCCTCACCTTCACCTCACCACACCCCAATACCTCTCATGCACCCTCTCCCCCCTCCCAACACACTCCCCACAAACCAACCCATCATCCTCCTTCCACCCCTCCTCCTTGCAATTAACCCCACACCGCCTCTCGACCACACACCAAACCCTATGCCCGCACTTCAACTCATGCGGCACGCGTCCCGGGACATACAACACAGGACACAACATCTCCTCTATCGCCGGCGCGGGCAGCAGCGTCGCGCCAGCAATGATAGCCCGGGAGAGCGCTAAGCAGCGGCGGGGAAGAGGCGTGGTGTCTGGGGGTGGAAATATGATGTAGTACCTGTCAAATGGGATTCCGGTGCAGACTTCGCAGTAGAGGGTGTCGGTGTGGATATCTTTGCTGCCGTCGGTGACGGTATGGGCGGTGCTATCTGGAAAGGTAATTTCATCGTCGTTTTTTCTGTTGAAGTAAATTTGTTAACAAAGTAGAAGGGGATGCTTGCGGGGGATCAAAGAAACATACGTGGATTGTGGCTCGGGGAATGCGCTAGAGTATGGCGGAGGAGGGTCGGTGGTGTGGTGGCAATTGCGGGCGCAGCGCCGGTCCGGGTCGTCAAGTGTGACGATGTGGCCGCAGGTGAGGAGGTGGAAGAGCAGTGGGAGTGCGAGGCTGTGGGGGTTGGGGGTGGAGGAGCAGGGCGTGATGACGGGTAGGTTGTAGGAATCGATCGTCAAGAGGATGTCGATTGATTCATGGGGTTCGGGTTCGAATTGAGGATAGATTGAAGGCATGTTGGTGGAGTCCATTCTTACAATAGTTGAGTGGATGGTGTAGTTGTAGTCTTTTTTTTTTGAAATGAGATTCCAAGTGCGTAGAAGGGCGCAAACAGTTATATTCTGCAGCGCTGTAAACGACAGGCGATGAGAAACGAATGTAATAGTGAGTGAGAAATAAATGTCCCTGAAGTGAAAGCAAAGCTGAAATCAATTTTTGTTTCGAGGAACATCCATGTCCTCATACGGGTATCTTGTACTACAACTTGAAAGAAAGTCCACTGGCGACATACGAAAAAATGCGACACGACAAGCCCTCAGTGCTCATGCGCATGCATATCACCATGGTCTGCAGCATCTTGCCCTGGACGTAGCGGAGGACATCCATTCAACTCCATACAAACATCGATGCCATGCAATTTCCTGAATCGCGTCCTCGCATCGTGAGTCTTGCCGTCTATAACCAACTCATCTGGGTGAAGTGCGACCACTCGCTCCATTATCCTACGCGGAATATGGACAATGCACACTATCTTGACCTCTGGTCGGGGCTCGTCGCTGTGGGCCACTGGAGGGCTCCCTGCTACTGATGAAGCATCACTGCTGGAAGACGAATCAAAGTTCATCGATGTGGATGGGCCTGAATAGAGAGCATCGCGAAGATTCAGACAGAGCGATTCAATACCCAGCTCCCGCTCGAAGCGGAGAAACGTTGAGAACAGAGTGTGCGGATCACGTGGATCTGTTCTGTTCGCTTGTGGATTTACCATGGACCCGATATGATGTGGCGCGTGGAACAGTGGTGGTGGATGGACGTTGGCTTGCTGGTGCATCTGCATCTGTTGTTGCGCAAGCAAGTTGACATGCGGTGGATGGTTCTGGTGATGGTGAAGGCCATGATGAGGCCCGCCTAGTCCCATGGGGCCTTGTGCAAACTGCAAAAAGGGCATTGCTGGTGCTGGGGGCGGGGGAGGTGGAATCTGGTTGCCTCCTGGTTGTGCTTGATTGCCTCCACCAGCAGTCTGTGCATTCGCATTGGCCATGACTTGCGTGAGGCTCTGAACTTGTTGCTGAAGGGCATGCATCTGCTGTCCCAGGGCGACCGGCAAAGCTTGGGGATGTCCTCCCGGCCCTCCCAAAGCACCCACAGGCGCCGCTTGCAGGCTCCCAAACGCAGCAGGCAGCCCCATGGCGCCACACCTAAGAAACACCCACAGACTCTTCAACTTGGGGAGATCGTTCTTCAAACTCCTCTCTGCTTGTTTGCTTCCCAGATACGCGGTCCACAGCTTCAAGTCTTTCTGTCTGATGCGGAAATAGACACTCGTTATATTGACGGAAGCGGAAGATGCGATCACGCGGAACACATTGCAGTCGCTGGGGTGGGTGAACAGGAACCTGTTCTGCGAGTACAAAATGTCGATTGACTCTCTATACACCTGCTTGTTGGTGCGAAGAAGGCTGGCGCTGACATTGTGGTGGTCGGCGTCTGGCGATTTGGATGGCCACCAAAAGGGCGAGTCCGAGACGAGAGCAAATGCATAGACGCGGTCCCGTAGCTCTCTGGGGAGCGACAAGAGGAGCGAAAAGGACGGATCGGGCCGGGTGTTGAGCGAGTGCATATGCGTTGTCGTGGGTGTGGGGAGATGGCTGTACGAAGGGTTGCGGAGACGGGCTGGGCCGCTTGGGGATTGCGGCGCTGCGTCCATCATGGTGGCGTCGGAAGACGAGGTGCTGTTGGAAGAGGAGCGCGAGCGCAATGGCGTCGAATTACGCGAAGCCATGTTGTCTTACTACGTACAATGTTGGTACACAGAGGCGGGAGGTGAGGGCTGGTATGTAGCCAACCTGGTGGGGCGGTGATGCAATACGATAATGCGACGAGGTATTATTAGTCGACAAGGGCGTGCCGTGCCTAGGTATTAGTACGCATGTGTGGTATAAGCGAAGGACCTCTGGGCGTAGAGTTTGCTGATGGAATCGCCGGGACAAGAAGATTGCTCAGCAATTGTGAGCGAAGAAGAATCATCACCCAGGCAGGAACAAGGAACATGTTGAGGCGGATTGTTGGGTAGCCATGGCGGTGTCGTTGCATGCTGAATGGTTGGGATTTCATCATCATCCGCGCGGCTACACACGACTCCATCTTGTCCCGCCAGCCGTCCAATCACTTGTGCCTTCTTTGACTTTGTTCTTTCGGGCTCCGTAGACGGGTCGCCAATCTCCCTTGTGACATTCCTGCTCGTCGCCTTGGCAGGGCTGAAGCGCTGGTTCGTTGCTTTACGGCCGCACGCTTCATCTGTCAACGGCGTCATTCGCGGGGGGTTAGCCTCCGGACCACTAGTCGATAAGATACCAAGGTTTGCAGAGTATTCTAATACTCCGACCCGTGGCGCTGCCGCTCATGTAAGCTAGCCAATCAAGTGCTTCAACCGAACAGTTGTGTGATGGGAAACTTGTCACGGGACCTGGAACAAATACAAATGGATGTCACAAGCACATTCAGAAGACAGAAACTCGATCTAACGAAAAGACAATTCATTGAACATAATGAGGAAATACATGTGGTATACAAAAAAACATGTTTGCTGATTAATCAAAAACCTACATCTTGATATGTATCTACCCTTCATGAATCAACAACCTCCCTTCTACCATCTCCACAAAACCCCAAGTATCCCTCCCATCACCCCCTCTCCACCTTCCCCCTCCTGCTCCTCCTCAACTCCCTCCCCTCTGTCACACAAACCGGCGGATCCTCCACCCTAAACTCCCTACACCCAGACACAGGCTTTGCATTAAAACTCGCCCTGCGCAGCGCAGCACCAGTCCGAGCACCCAGCGACGACTTGAGAAGCGGCAGCGTAACTGACGGCAGCGTAACCGGCGGTGGCAATGTAGCCACCGGCGATTTAAGCAAAGGGGAAGCAGGCCCTACCGGTCCCACACTCAGCGTACTCGACTTGCGACGGTAGGCCGCATTGAGCAGCGCATCGATCTGTGCTTGTGTCAGGAAAGTTTCGGTGCCGTCGAGTGGGGCGAGATCGAAGTTTGCCCAGGAAGCGTCGTCGGTGGGGAAGAGGGTGCTGCAGCTTTCTTTGCGGGCGTCGTTGGCGGGGAGGAGCGCGGAGGGGGAGAGGGCGGGTGGGGTGAAGGTGGTGGAGATGGATGGGGCGGAGGATGAGAGGGCGGGTTGCGGGGTGGTGGATGAGGGGGAGAGAGCGGATGCTGGGGTGGTGGTGGTGCTGCTGGTGCTAGTGCGAGGGGAGGGGATGGTGTCATGGGGTTCCGAGTAGTTGATGCGAGGTTTTTGGCGGAGAGAGCTGGAGCGGGATGAGGGTGCCGGGTCTTGAGGGGGTGGGGAAGGGGAGGAGACGTCGAAGGTGATTGTGGGCTTTTTGGAGCGAGACTTGCGGGATGGACGTGAGGAGTCGGAGGAATCTGAATCATCGACTCTACTACGCTTCTTAGGCTTCTTGGAAGGAACTACGATTTCATCGTCTGAATCTTCGAGTGAGTTGTGTCGGGGTCGTCGAGAGCGTTTGGTACTGCTCTCCTCTCCGCCTTCAGCGATCAATTGTTCCCGAAGTACCATGCATTCCTTAATTCGTTCTTTAATCTCCGGATGGAATTTATCGTAGTAAGCTGAGTAGTCAAAATCCTTTTTCGATCCGTCTTTCAGGAAGTCCTTGAAAGCAGGGAGCCGCTCGATCTTCTTGTCTACAAGCTTCACCTCCATGTCACCACGGTGCACAGTAAAGGATCCGGGTCGAATTGTGCGTTGGAGGATAAACTGCTTCATCTGCGATTTTGCACGGTGTTTAATGTTCATGTCGTATAACGCATAGACGAGAGTGCGTTCATGTGGCTTGGGCGCACCCCGAGCATATTCTTCATGAACAGGGTAGTTTGCAAACTCAGGTGTCTCGGCAAGCCGACCTCTCCTAGCAGCGTTGATAAACTTCTTCGCTACAGCTGCTTCATGGTGGTGCTTGGGGCCAAACGCAGAGGCAAAATGTCCTTTTGGCTCCTTTTCCATGCTCACGCGCTGGTCCACTCTAACGTCTGCAATCTGGCAAATGTACGAAAAGTCTAGGAAGCGCTCCATGCAGTACAGATGGACGTATCCAACACAATCGTATGGGTCAACTATACCCGGGCCATGTGTCTTGTGTTTCTCGTCAAAAGCAACTCGGTAGTTGCCTACTTCTGCTGTGCCCTTGCCAGTGTACTTTCGCATTGGGCACTTCTCGAATCGGCAATGGCTATGAGATGCAGATGCATATCGACGCGCTGAATCAGAAGCTACGGGTTGGATCCATATACGGAGGTTATCGCCAGGATACTGTGTAATGTACTCGTGGATTTGACGGGCAGACATGGTGCGCTTCTTAAACTCGTGCATGCCATTGTTCTTGCTGTACTCGAACGCGTAATGTGTCGAATCCCAATCCCCATAAGGAAGTCTTTTGGACTTGTACTTATGACCCTCCTCTGCGTGCTGATTAATGCGAGCTGTGCGAGTCGTTTCGCCTTTGGTGGTATGATTGATACGGACCCAAGGTTTATCCTCGCATTTCTTTGGCTTTTCGCCAGCTTTCAGGACGCCCCTGTTGACGGGTTGGCTTAGAGAGCCGTCTTCGGAAACCATGGATTGTTTGCGGGAAGCATCTGGTGACGAAATGACTTTTACAAGTCCATCTTCTCGTGGCCGCCTGGTAGTATGTGCGTCATCCTCCGAGTCCGTGCTATATGCCGAACGTTTCCGCTTTTTCACTGACTCTGCTTCCATTTGCTTTGCTGCCTTATAGTGTTCGATTGGGATTGGAGGGCATTCGGGGTATTGTCGTGAATATTGTTGCTGTGGGAACTGGAGATAAGGCTGAGTCGGGTATAGTGGAACAGACGGATCAGGATACATCATCTGTCGTGTTTGGCTAACCATTGGATATTGTGACATATCCGGCATATATTGAGTGCCGCCGGGAAGTGCTGAGAGTCCTGGGGTAGCACCATCATATTCTGGTATCGTCCATGAAGTTGGGTCCCAGGCGTTTGACCCTAGAGGTGCATTACCATATGGCTCTATAGTGACTGGTTCAAGCGAGTTTAGTACATCCCCAAGGTCATATTCAGCCTCAGTCGTATATTGTAGATTGTTATATTGCTCAGGCGGAGCATGTGATATCCCTAAGCCAATTTCAGATTGAATATTCTGCAAGAGGTTAGTATATTGAGACTGCTTAGCATCGGGGCCATTGGCAGCTGAGTCAGGGTCATTCGTTGCAGCCCAGTCAAGATTATCGAGATTAAGGATATCATTCGTAAAGGAATCGTTATTAGTGAACTGATTTAGATCAAAGCAATCATCGAAGAGAGATGGGTCGATTACGCTAGGCAAACCGATTGCACCGCTAGAACCGCTCATCTGCTGTAATCCCGCAAGGCTGGGCTGTCGGGTCGCTGCAACAGCATCGGCTTGTGATTGTGCAACTTGAGCCATCTTTTCGGAACCAGCCGAATTGCGGCGAGCACGACTAGACGAAGCCTTTGCTGGTTCACAGTCTGGTTCACTAGATTGGTACAAAGTCTGGTTGTGTAAAAATGCACCTGAAGACTTTGGAGATATTTGTGATGAAGAGATGGAAGACATTGATTTCTTTTTGATAGGTGGAAAGCAAACAGGGTGTACTCGCAGGGTAGCCAGCATCCGGGCATATATGTGACTTCACACGGTTCTTTGATGGCCTCGTTACAGATCTTGGTTGGACAAAGGAAGCGTATATCAGAGTACTGGTCATTGTGCTAAAAGCATTTGTCATTGTCTTGATCATACAAAGCACGTCCTGAGGGACGGCCAGCTAATGGAAACCAGCCTCATTTATAACCTTTTATTGCTGTTGAATCTCAGATGCCTGGGAGATGCAACAAGGCCACAAGCTAACAAACGATCATTTCTTTTGAGCCATTAAGACTACACGATCGGAGGATTTTCAAAACACTCTGTGAAAGGTCTTTACCTGCTGACTGTTAGCTACTGAGCTCAGTAATAGAGGCAGCGCAGCAATGAAGAATTGTTCAAATCAGAAGATGTTAAGCAAATTTTTCGACACTATTGTTACGAACAGGTCTGTGAATTTTTGTCTTTTTTTCATCATATGAGAAAGAAAGAGAGAGGTGTGTAACGTACCAAGAGAAGTCGATGACATGTCGGGGTTGGACTAGAGTTTAGTACATAGCGATGGCGTAGCCAGATAGTATCATGAGGCCTGAATTGAGGCTGATGAGCGCATGCTTGCGCGTTTCAATCCGCGAAAACAGATTGCTAGAGTCCCAGATATATGATTGGGCATTGTTAGCAGACCCGGCTACCAAACAGTGGCGCCCATGGGTGTCGCTGCTTTGATGTTGGAGATGTTGCAGTGTTGGAGCCGATGCTCGAGGACAAAGAAAATTTATGCCGAGGCGCTAACGACGGAACAGTTGTTTTGCCGAGCGACCGAACTACGGCGGACCGCTCGCATTGACCTTCACCACCCTCACGGACCTCGACACGAGAACAATGTTTGCCTAAGGAATCTGGGGTTCCGATGGTTTTCGCTTGTCTGAACTGTCAAACGGGGGAGTCATGTCCGTATCCGCTTCGGCTCGCACTGTTTCCGGCTGCAGTTTTCAACGGTGAAACACGTCTTGTGTTCAAGGATCAAACATGACATGTTTAGTCAAACGTACGCGCCTTCGTGAGTGTTATGCTGGCACGTATATAGTGAGAGTGATAAAGCAATTGCCAAGGAAAAAACTGGAAAATCACGTTTGATCCAATAAGTTAGCCTGATATAGCTGTCTTCTGGCAGTGCCGCGGTTTCGAAACGGGTATCAAAATGGCTTTCTCGGAGGGACTTCGTCACGAGAATTAGTCAATGGTCCGCTACGTTATAGCTAGTGATAGAAAATGGCGCCGAAACAGAGTGAAGCTTGAAAGCATATGGGGAAAACGGCCGTATATGCATCGAAAGTATTGACAAGGGTACTCCTTCTCTTCATCACATCACGCCGTCTGCATTGATATGTCTGTTCACTAGATCCATGCAAGAGCACGCAAGTATCCTGCCGGTAATCATCCTAAGAGCCACGTGGAAGAACGGACCATGCTTGTGCCAGGACGTTGGACCCAAAACGTCTGAGCCGTGTCTCTATGACATATTGGTGTATCACAAAACCATAAGAGTCACCAAGATTCTTAGTAGCCAATCGGTGACTGTGAGCTCAATGACAAAGTTCACAAGCCGGTGCTAAACATGAAGCGACCCTTGGCCGGATCGCATGATACCGGGGTAAACATTTCCAACGTGACATTCATAACCGAACGACTGCTGCGTACAGTTTGAGGCCTGCCACCTGCTTCCTGTTCTCTCGGCCAATCTTCTGTCAGGTTGTGGTTGGGAGTCATTTTTATCAATTATCATAATTCTTTCTGTATTTCAATGTTTATTAGTATCACATAATGGACAGAGCAAAGGTTGAGGAGCTGGCGCTCCTTGGCGCCATTACTGTCCACCTCATAATCACCCTCTTAATACTCACCTATCTCAGTGTTGGCCTACGAATATGGGCCCGGTATCGCGTTACGAAGTCTCCTGGTTGGGATGATGCCGCCATGATAGCCACACTGATGCTGTTTACGGTTTACTGCGCGCTCATTCTCACCATGAACTTTCGGGCGAAAAGCATCAAGCTCTGGACCCCAACCAGTATCCGCACAACTCTGATCGTACGTTACTGCGCAACGACTCATGTTGCCGTATCTTCTATTCCATAGGCTAACCAGCGGCTAGTTTGTCCAACTTTCAGAAGTCTTCTATCTTCTCACAACAACCTTTCTGAAAGTCTCTCTCGGTCTGTTCTTCTTGCGAGTCTTGACCAAAAAATGGCAAAAGCATGTCTTCCACACCGTTCTCACCATCGGAGTGGTCTACGGCTTTTTCTACTTCTTCATTATCCTCTTCCAATGCGGCGACCCTAGACATATTGGCGACGGTTTTATTCAACAGTCGTCAGACAAGTGCCTGCCTCCAGCACTCCGGATGAGCACTGGATACCTCTACGGTATCATTAACGTCTTGGCAGACTGGACATTCGTCTTGATCCCCATCTCGGTCCTGATGGATAGTGATTTGGATCGCCGGAGTAAGATAAGTGTTGGCATGGTCATGGCCTTGGGAGCTGTTGGCAGTGTAAGTTCGATAATGAGATTGGTGTACCTGGATGGCTTAGAATTGAGCACCATGGAATCGTTGAACCGTATGTTTTCTTTCCTTTGCAAATTTTTTTTTGAAGGAAAGTACTGATGTAGAAATAGCGCAAGCGGTAAAGGCAACCATTTGGGCAACTGCCGAGCCCGGGACTGGAATCATCGCAGCTTCCATTGCCATCCTACGCCCTCTGTTCCGGCAGATATTCAATGATGTCCGCAAGTCAGCATCATTCATTTCCAAACCTCGCAAGTCGGAGTCTTCGGACGACGAGATTGCACTGAGAGGTCCTGAGACTGCGACCCCGGATGTGGACAGCAAGCCACTGAACGTGGAGACTAAGAGGATGAGCATGGACAGCATCCGTGGTGAGGACGCCCAGTCGCCATGGAGCCCTACCATTTCGTCGACGGCGGGTGTGCCGCGCATGATTCTTGTAAAGGGAAAGACGACGCCAGCATCGTGGCCAAAGGCGGGATGAGATGGCGTGTATGCAGGAGGACAATGAGTGAATACGTGTCATGCGACGAGAATGCAAGCTTGAAATAAAACCGCATAGGACTTTAGTCTTTTAACATGAGTTCTCAATGCAAATGTTGGTAATGTATAATCCATCACGCTAATATGGTGTATGTTTGGCGCCGTGTGACTCTATGTCTTGTGTGGTGAGAGCGATAGGAGGTGTTGGGATGTGATGTACACACGTGACTCGGCCATTGTCAACCAGCATCTTAAGTGGATTTGGAACAGAGTTTTTTTTCGCAACCGTCGCCATGTCAAAATACAGTGATGGCATGCTGGGTGTAAATACTGTAGGGGGTGTCGATGGTAGCCAAGAGACTACGAAGAGGCTATTGCATCACCCAGAGCCACGGTCCAATGAGATGACGTAGCGGGAGAAACAGACTCGGCAGAGCGGCCCAGGAACAGCGGCGGGATATGGGCGAAGTCTTGAGGCTTGGAATTGGGGTATCCCCAGCACATTCACCATGGCATAGCCACCTGCCCATCCGCGCCATGTGTCCCTCGCAGCAAGAGACGACATGTGGACACCGATGCTGTACCGACCCCGAGCCTCTGCAAGGCCTCGGGCTGTTTGCCTGTATGCGCACGCCTGCAGGTTCCCCCCATCCGCATACCACGCCCTCGTCTCGCCATGCATGGTGCCGCTCGCCCGCCAGCACCGTAGCTTCCATGACTACTTCATAACCCATATCCCCTCGAGCTCCCTGTCCCCAGACTCGCGAACCCAACCCGCGCTCCACCATCGACTCCCCCGCGACAAGAGCACGCCCTACAATGCCGACCAGACGAGCCGTTCGCCCGCCGCTGTCATTGGTCCGCCGTCGCGAGACATGACGGTTGTGCGCATACCGTTGAAGAGTGCCAAACACCACTTTGGCGTGTCATTGTCCCGAGGGGCACGGCCATACAATGAGGATGCATTCCAAGCCGGCACCATCGACCTCCCCGCATTCGCGAAGCGGCGGCCCATTTCCCTGACCAGAAAGGGGCAGAGTGGAGACGATGGCCAAGTCACACCAGAAGTAGGCGCGAGTGGCGATCCTCAGGTGTTCTACTTTGGTGTTTTTGACGGGCATGGCGGTGCCGAGTGCTCAGGATTCCTCAGGGAGCAGCTGCATGATTACTTGGAGAAGGCGACACAGCAATTTGAGCTGAAGAGCAGTCTCATACGGGACAGAGGCGAGACACACGCAGGCAGCCCAAAAGCAAAGGGCCAAGCTACGTCTGGAGATCAAAGACAGAGGGACAAGGAGAGCCTGGAGGCCATTGAGACTCACACGCCGCCCGGGACGCAAGCTATGAAGCCACCACAGCCCGGTACCAAGGACCAACTACCAACAGCGGGGTCCAAATCGACTGAGAGTGCCATGGCTGGTGTGCCGCCGGTCAAGCAATCGGACAGCATACGCAAGGCAGAGGAGCTGGAACGACAGCTGGTCAAGCAGTGGAAAGAGCTGGTTGGCGGATACTTTCGACGCTTCAAGCCAGAGCACTTTTCCATGTCGGCAGGTGGACAAGGCCATGCTGCTGAAAAGGAGGTTGGGGAGAGGAGGCAGGCAAGCTCGTCGGGCACATCAGACAGCGTTGAAGAAGGCATTGGGATTGAGACTGTGCTCGAGTATGCCTTCCTCAAGGCCGACTACGACTTTGTTGCGGCACAGGTGGGCAAGAAGGAAGAGGATGCTGTTCGAGCAGACAAGGCACTGAACGACGATGACATTCTTGGCCAGCCATCGCGCACCACGAGCAGACACATTGGCGGAGAAAACCGATTCAAGGGTGGTAGCACATGCAGTGTGGCACTTATTTCTACGCCGACGGCATCGCCATTCTGGCACCCATCTTCACCATCATCGCTGATTACAGCGCACGTGGGAGACACGAGGATACTCTTGTGCAATACAGCGACTGGACTAGCTGTGCCGTTGACGTCAAACCACCATCCATCGCTACCAGAAGAAGCCACTCGACTCCGACGGTTTGCTGCATCGTTTGTCACAGACTCGTTCGGAGAGGAGCGTATGTCTGGGCTGGCGAACACGCGGTCATTTGGCGACATGGCGTCGAAGCGGGTTGGAGTGTCTGCAGAGCCAGAGATACGACGGATCGAACTGTCGCCGGCCGAGTATTCATTTCTGGTTCTGTGCTCAGATGGGGTGTCAGGGCACCTTTCGGACCAAGAGATTGTAGACATTGTCAAGGAGGCAAAGACGCCGGAGCAGGCAGCGCGGGACATGGTTAGCTTTGCTGTGGAGACGTCGACGGGCAGCGAAGGAGCGGACAATGCGACGGGGCTGGTGGTGCGACTGGGAGGATGGGAGCGGCGGGGCGAAGGAGGGCTAGGCAGTTTGGGCACCAAGGAGATGCGGGACTGGAGGAGGCAGGAAGCAGAGAACCCGAGAGCCATGGGACGGATGTAAAAGCATCTTATCTTTTTTGCCTTGTTTTTTTTTTTCTTCCGTGGGGTGGAGGCCAGGGTGCATTATCAGGCGCATTTTCTTCTTCTTCTTTTTTTGCTTTGTAGCAGAGTAGACGGTGGTGTTGCAGCTGTAGAGGGTTGATAGACATCACGTGCCCGTCTCCATTCTCCGTCTCCCACCGCTCGTTGCCTCGGTGTCCGGCGGCAGGGCTCCACTATGACGAGAGCATGTCTTACATGGACCTACAGTAACGATACGTAGTATGTGTATTTAGCATGTAGTACTACAGGTACGGGGAAACGGCCGGACAGACATGGGCGAGTGCTATTCGTCATGGTGATGATGTGCGGTGAGCGGCCCAATCGCCTCGTCATGCCTTCGATTGGGACGCATGGAATGGCTTGGCATGCTCACTCTGGTCGATGGACTAGCATGTACGCACAGGCAGAGCAGGTTTCTTGTTGCGAGTGGAGAGGATATGTAGTAAGTATGTGTATCGACATGGACATGTGTTGGTGTTTGTTCCTGGCGGGTGGAGGGGCAGCACCTTCTTGGTGGCCATGTACCTGTACCCGAGTACATACACTACCACTCGCCATAAGTAGTAGAGCAGACACATAGCACCACGCACGTATCCAGACAGGGCTGCAGGCGGGAGGGCGAGCGTCGGGCGCGCGGGGGGAGTTGCAAGCACGATGCGCAAGCGAGCCAATGCGCCGTTGCCAGGCGGGCGCTGGCCGCTGCCCTCGACAAGCTGCGCGCGCCGTGTGTGTGTGTGAGAGAGAGAGCGTGTGGTGTCTGTGTGTCTGTCGTCGACGGTGCCTGGGCGACACAGAACTACACCTTCGTCCGCCTTCCATACTTTCCCATACCCACCCACACAAACCCCCCACTCTCGCCCTTTGTCTCCGCTCGCCTGTTTGCTTGCCCTAGTTCCCTCCCCTTGTTCTCTCAACCTCTCTTACTTATTCCACGCACACACGCACGCACTCTTCCTCTCCCAAGAGCCATCCCGGTAGTGGGGCAGAAAGACCCTTAACAAGGAAAACAACACGTGAACTAGGCTTGTCTACGCTCGACCTTCGTTCGCTGCAAATTCCCTCCCTACGACAAACCCGACCACCGCACCTTTTTCCACCTTTACATTCCCTCCCTCTTCCTCTCTCTCTCTCTTCTCCTGCACACACACACACACACATACACGCTCTCTGTACCCCTCTTTGCCGCACCTCCCTTCTGCCTATTCCGCCCCAGCGGCCTTTTAATCTCTTCGCCCACTAGATACCCCTCTTCGAGCCCGCCAAACACTCCCTTTCACCCATTATGGATATCAACCAGGTGTTGGAGGGAACCTACGCTGCCGGTACGCCGCTCTCACCTCCTCCTAAGACGCTGCTTTTTGCTTTTTCCTTGCTCAAGGACGTCTCCTCAGCTGACTCCCCCGTGCAGATGCCAGTATTCGTAACAGCGCAGAGCAGCAGCTTCAACAGGCTGCAGACTCCAACTTTGTAAGTCGCCCCAACCACAAGGCTGCACACCCGCCTTCTGCCACATGCACCCGCTAACATCGCCGCCTCGCTCCAGCCTCAATATCTCACTGTCCTCGGTGGCGAACTCGCAAATGAACAGGCCGCACCGCAAATTCGGCAGGCCGCCGCGCTGGCCCTGAAGAACGCTTTCACCGCCCGCGAATATGCCCGGTTACGTCAGGTCCAGGAGCGATGGCTCGGCCTCGATCCCCAGATCAAGCAACAGGTCAAGGCCATGGCCCTCGGCACTCTTGCTACTCCCAACAAGGGCGTCGGCTCGGCCGCTGCACAATTCATTGCCTCCGTCGCCGCCATTGAGATACCCCGCAATCAGTGGCCGGAGCTCATGACCACACTTGTCGAGAATGTCGGCCAAGGCACAGACAGCCAAAAGCAATCTTCGCTCACTACAATTGGTTTCGTGTGTGATACAGACGACGTGGAGCTGAGGGATGCCCTGGCACACCACTCCAACGCCATTCTGACTGCCGTTGTCCAAGGTGCTCGCAAGGAGGAGACCAACAACGATGTCCGTGTAGCCGCTATCAACGCCCTAAGCGACTCGATCGAGTTTGTCCGCTCCAACTTTGACAATGAGGGTGAGCGCAATTACATTATGCAGGTCATCTGCGAGGCCACACAGGCCGACGACACGCGCATTCAGCAAGGCTCATACGGATGCTTGAACCGCATAATGGGTCTTTACTACGACAAGATGCGCTTCTACATGGAGAAGGCGCTCTTTGGTCTCACAATCCAGGGCATGAAGAGCGACGAGGAGGATGTCGCCAAGCTGGCAGTAGAATTCTGGTGCACCGTCTGCGAGGAGGAAATCGCCATTGAAGACGACAACACACAAGCACAAGCAGAGGGCTCCACTGAGCTGCGAGAATACTTCAACTTTGCCCGTGTCGCTACTCAGGAAGTTGTCCCAGTACTGCTAGAGCTCATGGCCAAGCAGGACGAAGATGCCGATGACAACGAGTACAACACATCGCGTGCCGCATACCAATGTCTGCAGCTCTGGGCTCAGTGCGTCGGAAGCGGCGTCATGCCCCCGGTTTTGGCTTTCATCGAAAAGTACATTCGTTCAGAAGATTGGCATTACAGGGATGCGTCGGTTTCCGCCTTTGGTGCCATCATGGAGGGACCCGAGGAGTCGGTTCTAGATCCAATTGTGAAGCAAGCCCTCCCAACTCTGATTGGAATGATGGACGACCAGAACATCCACGTCAAGGATTCTGCCGCTTATGCATTGGGCCGCATTTGCGAAGCTGTTCCAAGCGCACTCGACGCACAGCAGCACCTCCCACCACTCATTGGCGCTCTTTTCAACGGTCTCGCCAGTAACCCCAAGATGGCCGCATCTTGCTGCTGGTCTCTAATGAACCTGGCCGATAGATTCGCCGGGGAACCAGGATGCCAAAGCAACCCTCTGTCGCCTCACTTTGCGCAGAGTGTCCAGAGCCTCTTGCAGGTTACCGAGCGAGCCGATGCCGACAACACGCTGCGCACTGCTGCTTACGAAGTTCTGAACTCTTTTGTAAACAATGCTGCTGGTGACAGTGTTCCTCTTGTCAACGAGCTCTCGAACGTCATTCTTGAGCGCTTGGACAAGTCCATGGCGCTTCAGACTCAGGTGGTTAATGTCGAGGACAAGCTAACTCTGGAAGAAATGCAGACCAGTCTTTCCAGTGTCATCATGACCATCATCCAGCGACTTGAGGGCGACATCAGGCCTCAGTCCGACCGTATCATGCAGGCCTTGTTGAGCTTGTTGGCGTCGCTGCCTCCCAAATCCAGTGTTCCAGACACTGTCTTTGCCGCCATTGGATCCATTGCGACCGCACTCGAGGAGGACTTCCAGAAGTACATGGAGGCATTCTCGCCTTTCTTGTACAACGCCTTGAACAACCAGGAGGAGCCCGCTCTCTGCTCCATGGCCATTGGTCTGGTTTCTGACATTACCCGATCCCTGGGAGAGCAGGTTCAGCCTTACTGTGATGCATTCATGAACTCTCTTCTCAACAACCTCCGAAGCCCCGCTCTGGGCAACCAGCTCAAGCCTGCGATCCTGCAGTGCTTTGGTGATATTGCACACGCCATCCACGGTGCCTTTGAGACATACCTCCCCGTAGTTGCGCAGGTTCTTCAACAAGCCGGCCAGGTGACTATCACCACTGAGGGCAACTATGAGATGATTGATTACATCACCTCTCTCCGTGAGGGCATCATGGATGCATGGGATGGATGCATTGTTGCAATGAAGAGCAGCAACAAGACTCAGCTCATTGTTCCCTACATGGACTCAATCTTTGATCTTCTGCGAACCATTCAGCAGGACAGCAACCGCACTGAGGCGCTCCTCCGATCTTCATGCGGTGTCATTGGGTAAGTATTGAAGACAGCTTTAGAACAATGCAAAGTACTAACATTTATCAGTGACCTTGCCGATGCATTCCCTGCAGGTGACTTCAGGGAGTACTTCCGTCACGACTTCCTCACTGCTTTGGCAAGGGAGACTCGCGCAAACGCAGACTTCAGCGGCCGTACCCGTGACACTGCTCGATGGGCCCGTGAGCAGATCAAGCGCCAAGTTGGTATGTCGCTTTCCAAAAATCCCTATCTCCGTCCTGCTAGTCTCTACTAGAGTCGACATGTCACCCCAGTATACATTATCAGCCCACTGACACCATCTTCCTCCAGGCGGCAACCAAGGTGTCATGGCCTGAGCGTCTTGACACCCCTCCCCCTTCCCAGCGCCGTAGGGTTGGGCTATGTATTGGTCGTGATGTTGGATAGTCTCCATGGAGGCATTATCTGACGCGTGGCTGAAACATGGACTCTAGTTCCCTCCAGCGCTGCGCAGCACGTTGGCGATCGAACCATATTTGCGTGTGCAAAACCGAAATTTTGCAGCAGGTTCGATTTTCTGTGGGCGGAGTTGCCCCCGCGTGGTTCTGGATGAATTACCGATGCCCCTGGTTGTTTCCAAAGGTGGAAATGGAAATGGAAGGAGGTATCGTGTCGACCCCACGACGTATGTTGCAGGATCGCAAGCGCTTGAGTAGCCACGGCATGTGGAGACGACCGTTAGCCAGAGCATGACTAGCACGATACGGATGGACGATTACATCGACGACTCCAGCAGCTCACGACAACGACAATGACGACTTGAGGAACGAGCGTCGATGAGAGTACATCATTTCCCCTTGCACACCGGCCCACCCACACCATTCCCCCAACACCGCGGCACACCCGACACCCCCCCAGCCCCATGCGCAAGTCCCCAACCCGAATCGCATAGCCCGAATTCTCCAATACCATCATGTAGCACCAAAAGTCTTGTAAGGCAGAAGGGCGTTTTAGCATCTTCTTTGCCAGGAGAAAGAATAGATTATTCGTCCTGTGTTTTTTTATATTTAATCGTCCCTCGACCCCGATTCACGTTTTCCCACTATGCACTATCCCATGATGGCGTTTTTATACGAGAGTGGTGTTTATGTGTGTAAGTATGAAACAAAGTGGGAGAAGAGATTGTTTTTTCTATAGTTGTAATGATAGACGTGGATATTTGCGTGGTTGTCCGTCTCGTGATGTGATGTGAGTTGTGCGTCTGCATAATGAGTTATAGAGAGTGTTGTACCGTGATGTATGTTTTTTTTTTCTCAATTCCTGTGAATGTTATTATGACTACTTTTTCCTCGAAAATCCTCTCCAAAAAAAAATAGCCAAAAGAAAGACATAATCTCTAAAGCATAAATTCAGTAGCGAGACTACTTCCCTTTTAATTTTGTATACTTATTCTAGAGAGGTAGTTTTTTTCCAAGTCCCGGCATCGAAGAAGCCCTTTCTTCCCTAGATTAAAGGAACCGCATTCTCCTTTGTACAAAATTCTCGTATTCAGTAACTACATAAATTAGATTTGACGCCGTACCAAACACACGACATGAATCCCTTGTATTGGTATGATTTCTTTTTTTTTTTTGTACTTTGTCGAGAATAAATAAAATAGTTAGTTAGTGGTCATAATTATGAGAGTGTCGAGTTAGATTTTGATAGTTTTTTTTTCATTCCAGTCTTTCATGACTTGGATTTTTTTTTTTAAAAAAAAAAAGATAGTTATAACTAACTATAATAAAAAAAAAAGGTCAGAGTGTACAAGGTGAAAACATGAAGAAGAGATGAAAAAGGGTTACAGATGACTAGCTTTCCCTTCTCCCCTGTCAATTTCTATCCAGAAACACAGATTTACAATATTTCATTCATTGCGTTCGTAATTTCATCCCTCCCCCCTCCCCCCTCCCCCGGACGCTTACTCACAACTCCTTCTTCAAAAAGTGCTCAGGGCGATGATCAGTCTCGTAATCGACATGGACATATGCGCGCTCGACATCAGGCAGGGACTCTAGTTTAATCTGGAGTTCCTCTGCGACATCGTGGGTTGCGCGTAGGGTATCATCTGGGTTCATGACGATGTCTACTTCGACGATGAGGCGGGGACCAGAGTGGTATGCGCGGACGGTGTCGATTTGGAGGATGGTTGGGGAGTGAGTCATTGCTGTTTGCTCGTTAAATCACCCCATCTTCGTTTTTGCCTTTTTTGAAGGGGGGAAACTTACAAATATACGTGATATGCTGCAACATACTGGTATCCGCCGTGACGCCGATCAAGAGCTGGAACTCCGAATACGCGGTTCTGCTCCAGAGAAAGATAATCAAGACGGAGAGAATCATGGCGCCCATGGGGTCGATCCACCATTTAAGCTTTGAGCCACCGACAGAGGTAAGCACGCCGAAGCCGTTGATGAAGAGATCGTTGCGGTGGTCCTCCCAGAGGATACGGACTTGACTGTACTTGTTGCGCAGCGCCCAGCAGTAGAGGAACAAGCTGAATTTCGTAGCAAACGCAATGGCAACGGCGATGACGGAGGGGAGGTAGAAATCGTTGGTGTCAGGTCCGCTGTGTTCGGCGACGGTGCGGATGGATTCGACAATGATGACGACGGAGACAGTGATCATGAGCGCGCAGAAACAGAGGTTCCCTGCGGTTTCGATGCGGGCTTTGCCGGAGGGAAACTTGCGTGCGTCGACACGGGCGACGGCACGGTTGCAGAGGATCAAGGTGAGGTTGGATAAGGGGTCGAAGAGGGAATCCGCCATTGTGGTGAAGAGGGACAGGGATTGCGAGGAGATTGCTGCGTAGAGCTGGAGCACAGCCAAGATGATATTCGCGGCGAAAGAACCGATGACGGCGATTTTGTACTTGAGGTGGTTTGCATCTCCCTCTTCTTTGGCAGCGCGGCGGTGGTCGTCGACGGGTTTGAGGAGGCGCTCAATGTTTTCATTTTGGGCAGAGTAGAATTCCTCGAGTTTCTTTGCAGAGCGCGACTTCGCGTTCAGGCTGATGGGGCCGCAGCCGTCGCGCTTGCGAGACGTGTTGGCGCGGATCAGGGCGAGCTCGGATTCGGGCTTGATGGCGGCCGCCAGCCTGTACGGGTCTGTGTCGGGCGTATAGGCGGGGGGCGACTGCGACTCTACATCTGCGGCATTGGCCGATGAGGCCGTGACATGGCGGGCATGATGGTCGGTCGAGGTGGAGGGCGAGCGGTCAATTGCTGTGCTGCTGGCGCCTGTCTTGCCTCGGGTTGCAGCGTCGCCGTGCGAGGAGCTGCCTGCAGGGGTAAGATGAACGTGTGGGCTAGATGTACGTTCTATGCGATCCGGATGGGTGTGGAACGGATGTGGTTTCATAGATATGGCACGGTGGAGATCGGGTTCCGACGACATTGTTGCAGGGACGTAGCGTTATGTCGCAGGGTTATGCCGTATCGCAATGGGAGAAGTGCGAGCGTAAGAATGAGGAAGTCAAGAGGGAGGTCTGGCTGTCAGCGCGCCTATCTCTATTTACTAGTACACATCATCATCGCCAACTGCCGTCGCCCTTCACGGCAGGGCAGCGGTCAGATTGGTCCGGTGGTGGCCAAGCTGCTAGGCTAAGATCGACGGCGTAAGGGCCAGGCTTGGGTCTTGGATACGGCGCACGTGGGGAAGATTGGTGGTGGAGAGAGGTGCTGTCACCCATTGCCTATGCTATACACAGTAAGTTTGCACGAGACCAGAGTTTTGTACAATGAAAGAAAAGACTTTTCACTGCCATTGCGAAGCAACACGCAAGTAAGACGCTTAACGGTAGACTCTGTCAATCATCATCTGCCAACCCCCACCTTGTTCCCATGGCTCGCCGTGACGCCGTGACGCCGTGCTACTCCGCGTCTTATCGATAGCAAGCACCCGCCGGGCTCCGCACATCACATGTAGCACAAGAACACCGGAGGCCAAGAGTGCGGACAAGAAGCCAAGCATGACTGTTTATGCACATTTGCCCAGGATAATGCCACTTCGCTCGGTATCCACTGCTGTCTACCTCTAAGCTACGTGTTCACCGTGACGTACCTATATCTCTAGTCGCCTATACCCCCCCTGGCCTCTCAAACCTCACCCTCAGCTTCATGCCAATTTAGCTGCAACCAGTAATTCCGGGTATCAAGATGCAAACAAGCCCCTCTCATCTCTAACGGAATAGCCCAACGTGCGTAAAGCACAAGAAGTAATAACAAGAAAGGAATAAGAAGATGAAGAAGAAGAAGAAGCTAAACCGTACATGCTTACCGCCGAAAACGGTGATGAAAGGATCATAAAAAGTGGTTTGTAACATAGGTGCATGATATAATGACAAATGGGGGAATCGAGAAGAAGAGAATGAGAAAAGAAGATGCATCCATGCAATGCGGTATGAAGAAGAGGAAATGATGAAGAAAACAACGCTGTCATAAAACATGAAGAAAGGAAGAAGAAGAAGCCGAAAAAACGTGAACCAAAGTGAAGAGAAAAAAAGAACACAAAACCAAACCGTGTGTATCCTCACCATCCATACATCACTCCACTCCAAACCCTCGATCATCGTAAAGAATCAAAAAAGACAACACCCGTCTGCCGTAATCATGCCCAGAAGAAAACCGGAGTATCTCCCAGTCCAGCAAACACTCCACCATCTAATCAAGGTCCAACCCGCCTCTATCCCTGAGGAAACGCAGAACATTCCGCCCCTACGCAAACTTGTCTTACTCCCAGAACAACGACGACGAGTAGAAGAAACAGAAAACCCCAGGACAGCTTGCTTGCATGACGTGTAATATCTTATCCCCCCGCTAATCCCTTATTCTCTTCACTCACCCAGTTTTGGTTGGGTAAGTAGAAAAGAACAATTACAAACCAAACGGGGGGGTATCCTGGGTCGGAGAAGGCTCCGAGGCGTAAGGACGGATGAGGTAAGTACACAAATTCGGTGCAAAGCACTGCCCTAAATTAGGCCGTGAGAAAATTCCGCCACAATGTCATCCGTGCTTTTGGCGTGTCCTCGAGGGAAGTGGCGGATCCGTCTGCCATGGGGGAGGGGGAACTTGTCTCATCCTTTTTCTCAAATTTTGACATGGGCAATACCCAAGAGTTCACTGTAATCCCTATTTCGTAAATGCATCCGTTTTAGGGCTGATCGACGATCCAGTTGGTTGCGGGTATGCGTTGTACTTTCTTCAATGGGACAAGTCTTAATTTCCATTCATCCAGCATGGGGCGCCGGGTCCAGACTCTTGCACAGCGTGTGCATAGTCGTATTCGTTGCTGAGTCCAAAAGGTGGGTCGAGCAGGTCGGGCATATTGGTGTCCCACATCATGTCATCCCAGAAGTTGTTTAGGATGGTAGGGTCATGCCTGGGTGCAGCCCAGGTTGGAGTGGCGGGGTTGTAATGGGCGAATGTGGCGGCGTGTTGTGCGTAAGCGGCGGCGGCGTCCGTGTTGAGCATTGCAGGCGCTTGTGTTCCTGGGACCGTAAATTGGGCATGCATCTGCTGGTGGTGGTTCTGCTGCTGCGGATACATGACCGGTGATACGACGGTCTGTGGCTGGTGGGATACCGTGGAAGCATGGGTTTTGTACGCGGCATATAGTCGTGTGACAACATCGCAGCTTCGCTTGGCAGCAATGCTCCAATCCTTGGCCTGTCCGAAAAATGCCAGTGCTGTCTCGATGCTGGTTTTCCACTTTTCCGTCTCATCGGGCATGCTTGCGTCGCTGAAGAGTGACACCAGTGGAACCATGCAAGCCTGGAAGCAGAACCATACTGCATTCCAACAGGATATCAGATCAGGCATGCATTCTTGACTCATATCTTCAATTGTCCGGCAGGCAATCTGTCGGCACTTCCTGACTGCAACCTTCTCTTCTGTGCTTAGAGCAGCCCACGGTGCACGTCGAAGTGCGGCGGCGAGCAGAAAAGGTCGGTGAAGGATGATGCGGATGTTTTGCAAGCGCCACTTCATAACCAGTCGTACTCGACGTAGAAATTCGGGACATGGCTCGCTGGTGTTCGAAAGGATGGACGGCAACTCATCGTTCCATTTGACCAAGTGGGCGTCGTAGCTAGCTGTCTCTGCAGAAGGTAAGATTGGGCATTCGACAAGACGGTCCTGTATTCTAGTAGCTATCTGGCAAAACGCAGAGGCATGGGTCAAAGGAAGAGCCTTTAGTTGTGCGATAAACTGCGGGCTGTCGGGCGACATGTTGTGCACCTGGCGGCACATTAGTTACAGACATGGAACATAACAAGGGCTTTGGTACTTACAGAATTCTCGGCCGTTCCAGGTCTGAGAACGGTAATAGCAGGACCCATCCTACCCAGTGAAGGCCGGCCTGTTGTAGTTGATGCCCAAGAGTCGAGACAGAAGAGACTCCACCAGATGCGTCTTCTCATCTCAGGAGAAATCGAGTCTTTTTCGCCTGGCACAATGAACTGTCCGCTTGCATCACTTCTATCCGAGTACTCCCGGTGTAGGCCTAAGGCAGTAGCCATGCGAAGTGTGGCGCCCATGAGCGAGTGTGCCTCATTGGGACGGTTGAGGTAGTGCATGTAGTATCCACCCATAATGGCCAATGCTTGCAGTACTTCCAGATTGCCGCTCCCAAACGACTCCAGAGACAGGTGCCGTCGCGATCGACTAAAGTACACATAGTGTGCCTCGTTGTCTGCGCCGGATGATGCAAGCGAACCCATTGCGAAGACCATGTTTAGCAGGGCCAGCCATGCTGAGTCTTTGCGGTTACCGTAGAGGTAGGTAGACCAGAACTTGCCCTCGTCAATCATTGGAAAGAAAGGATGTACACGGTCAAAGTAGATTTCGATCAGCCCCTGGCCCTGCTCAGGAGACGGTAATGCGTCCGGATTGTTGTCTGTCAATTCGGGCTTTGGGGAACCTGCACGGCTCGGGAGTGCCGTCTCCTGCCGGCTATGTAAAATGAGCGACTTCGCCTGTGGAGCGCACCGTATAATGACTTTCAGTGCCGCTGTGATTGAAGAGATGCCAACGTAGGATGACAGCCGGTCCACTGACATGGAAAGACCGTTTACATCATCGGAGATACCTTGGACTCTGAGCTGGTGCTTGCGTGCCTCGTCCCAGTACGGATCTTCGGGAGGCGCCTGTTCAAGCGCCTCGAGACTTTCAGGGGCCTCAGACACTGTTCGGGCTTCAGACAAGACTTGTGAGTCTGTTGCAGATGTGGTTGCTGCTGATGGAGATGTTGTTGTATTTGTCGGTGCAGAGGAGAGGGCCAATTCCAGGAGCTCTTCACGCGGAAGATCAGTCAATGACTCAAGGCTCTTTACCCCATAGAGTTTGGTGAGAACACTCTTGTACTGTTCAATGTTGTTGGAAAGCTTGTCGAGAAGTCTTGTCGCCTTGGTCAGTACAGGATGTCGAAACATAAGGGGTTCGTGTAGTACACTGCTATTTTTACTTACTTTCTGCTAGGCACGACTCGTTGGGCGGGTTTTGAGTAGCCGCATGCTTCTGGGTGCTGGTACCACTGGCACTGACCACACGGCTGCAGACCATCGCAGCGGATCTTGCGTCTCCTGCATTCGACGCAAGCGTTGCTGGTGGAAATGCGGCGGGAACCTGGGTGTCGTGATGGTTTGCCCGGGCTCTCACTCTCTCCACCAGGCAGGCGCACGCCGACAGAGGACTGGAAGGTGTGAAACATGATGCGATAGTTTCGGTGGTACCCGGGTAGATCGTGCGATGCACGACGGCAGACAAGGGGAGGGAGGGAACAATGTGCGGTGCAGAATGTCTGCACGGCAAGTGATTGCGGACCCAGGAGGCAGGTCGAGGCGTAGGCACAGTCAAATAGCGGTGGTGTGGGCGGTAGACGACGAGATACAACGGGCCAAGAAGATGGTATGAGGGATGTACCAGTGGTAGGCCGAGATGCAATATAGCTCGAGTGGGACTAGGGATGGCGTTGAGACCGGGATGGTTGATATATCAGAGACGATACGATGAGGGGGCAGCAGAGGGACAGCCTCGCACAAGGCATGCCACAGACAGGCTTCAGCAAAAATGGGTCGAGGCAAATGGGTCAAGGGGGGTTTGGCATCTGGCAGCTCAGGCGGGTGCCGTCATGATGCTTGGGGCGGCGCGTCGAAGTGGTGTACTTTGCGGCAGCTAGCGGATGGCATAGTAAGGCCGGAGTGATAATGAAAAAGACGAGCCAAAGCGGCCCACGAGTGAGGGTATAGTCCCCGCATTATAGCCCTTGAACCCTCCCTCCCCGCCCCCTGGTGGCCCATATGCAGCAGGGTTTGCAGGTGGAGGAGAAAAAAAACAGGCGAACGTTGGACACGGGCGGACGGGAACGATTGCGTCTGCGCAGCCAAGCGAGATTGGAGATGGATGCCATGGCATGGGACGCGCCGCCGGCCCCCAGGCCTTCGAGAAGGCCTCCAGAAGCGCTGCGACGGCCACGAACGCATCCCAGCCCAGCCGTCCTCGATTGCCGGCTTCATCTTTTTTTTTGGCCTCTGCCTTGCACCATGGACCTGTCCGTCAGACTGCGCCGGCGGCACTACTGCACATCGTTTCAGCAAGGTGCGGCTCATCCTTCCCGCCACGATGAGGCAGATGGCTCCCTCGATCGCACAACCAACAGTTGGGCCTGGCGGTATGGTAAGCATGGTAGTGCAATGCGCCCCTCGTATTCGTGAGGCCGGACAGCGGGCGTATTCCTGGTGATCGTGAACCTAAACCCAAACCTAGTCGTAAGTGCTCACACACACAATCTTCCTCATACACCCGCTCCCTCGGGATAGCAGCAGCCGATCCGTGAGTGAATGCACACTGCACGCGCCCCCCGAGCCCTCT
>JAODYD010000041.1:0-19165 GCA_026262445.1 Bipolaris bicolor | reverse complement strand
CTCCCCCTCCCTGTACGCGGCATGCGGCTGCCACACATGCACTTGCCAGACCCTCTAGACGACTGCATGCCGACCAATGCCGAGCTGGCCGTTTAATTACCCTTGGACGTTGACACATCTCATATGGAACGCTTGGCTAGCCTTAACACAAACTACATGGCCTATACTAGCCTCACATATACCCGCCACTTGTAACTTCTACTCGACCAAAGCTTGTATGCCGCCTCATCGTCTTTCATCTCTCCTTGTGCCCTTGCATATAATACTTTTGTGCTTCTAAGCCGCTTTGGATCACCCATACAACAAATATTATACACGAACGATCTGGTAGAATCCTACAGGACCTAGTTTTCATGGGATCCCCCCGGGTTTTCCCATCTTCAATCTTAATCTTATCGACACGCGGGCCGACCAGATCCTCTTACTTCTCCCTCTTACTCACCTTGTTCACCAAGTAGCCGCCTGTCCCCATGCCCGTTGGGTACAATCTGATAGTACTTCTGCATAATCTCACCGTTTTGCCACCGTTCCTGCCCCTATCGTCATCATCTCCCGATCATGCCCGCCCCGATGCGTATGCATAGTATGCTGACCTTTAGTCTTTGCCCAGATATGTCCACCTTAACGGTTCATCCTGCTTACCTAGTCCCCTCACTTTGATGACCTGCTCGTCACCAGGGACAATGTCTATGGCACTGTCGTGTATCAGGACGCCCGAGCGCTCCTCGAAAACTAGGCCCTTTGTCGGCTTCTGGGCTCTGACTACAATCGTCTCGCCCTGCGGTATTACTTCCACGCCTCGACTGTCAAAGTCCAGGTACTTGAGCGGCTGCGGCCAATCCACATCGCGCGACACAATCTCCCCATTGACCCATATGCGTACGGCTAGGACATGCGGCTCCTCGTTCCGGTTGTCAATCGTGCCCGACAAGACGTCCGTCGTACCATTCGGTGCAAGCTTCATGTCCTTCTTGACCACCTTGTCCTTAATCTCCTTCCCACTCGTGATGCTAATATACCGCAACTCAACCGTCGCTGTAACCTCCTCTAGCTTCTGGTTCGCGACCCAGACTTCAAAGTCGCTCGTGCTCGGCACTCTTGCGTGCACCACGCTCCAATCAAAGTGCGCCCGCTTGACAGCAACGGCAATGGGCGCAAGTACCCTGCGCATTGCGTAATACGCCGGCTTCTTGCGCTGGAAGTAGTCCACAATCGACCACGAAGTCACTGGCCAGCAATCGTTGAGCTGCCACACAAGTGCGCCGCCGCAGTGCCTATCTTGTCCCCATTGACGCCTCCAGCCCCGATAGCCAAACATTAGCGCTTCGGCCTGCGAGAGTTGGGTGAGATGGATAAAAGACTATTTGTTGTTAGCATTCATACAGCCTATATTGCGACCCCACTTGGTCATAGTTCTCGACCATGAACCAGGTAACCGTCGAACGCGGCGCATACCTCCAAATCCGTCTTGGTGCGGAAATTCTCCACTAGATACGTTGCTATTCGCCGCTCGTGGCCATCTGCCTTGTTGTGAAAGTCGAGCATGTGACTCTGCGGGTACAGTTGCGAAGGATCGGTGCAATAGTACTTGATCGTATCGATATGGGGAAACGCCTCCATACCAAACTCGCTATTGAAACGCCCGCCAAGGGTATCAAAGATTTGGTACTTTTCCTGCCTGCCATGCCACACTAGATGCATTGCATGATTAGTTTGTTGAACCTGGCGCAATATGGGGATCGTTACCGTTCCATTGATGCATGTCACCCACTGTGGGGTTGGATGTTTTGACACCGTCGCCCCATGGCGAGCCCGGATGATACGGTACATGCGGGCTCTCCGCGGCAACGACGTCAGGTAGCAGCTGGTCGCATGCCCGTTAGTATCACTGACTCAGGATTTGCCAGCATGTCTGGCGCACGTACCTTTTCGTAAATATACCGCGCAGGGAAATCAGTCTTGAGCCAGCTCTCCGGGTCCTTGTCCTCGTAATCGTAGGTCAGGCCAAATTGTTCTTGCACCTGATAGTCCTCGTTGTTACCAGCATAGATGATGATCGATGGGTGGTGTCGCAGTCGGGTGACGTTGGCCGTGCATTCTTCCTTGATTGATCGCAGAATGTCCGGAAAGGCGGGATAGTTGCCGCAACCAAACATGAAATCCTGCCACACCAAAACACCAATCTCGTCGCAGATGTCGTAAAAGATACTCTCTTCCCAGATGCCACCGCCCCAGATGCGAATCATTACCTGATACCCATCTACCATCATCTCCAGCCATTTGCGGTACTTGTCTTCGCTCACTCTAGGGGTAAATGAGTCTGCAGGGATCCAGTCTGAGCCACCACAGAAGACATCGATACCGTTGACTCTGAAGTAAAAGCTCTTTCCAATGGCGTCGGGCTCTTGGACAAGCTCGCCTCTTCGGAAACCTGTTCTACGTGATGTTCGGTGCAGCTCTGCTCCATCTGCCAGGGCCGTTGCAGTGAAAGTGTAGAGAGGCTGCCCACCGTAGCCGTGAGGATACCACAGTTTTGGGCTATTGACATGGAAATCCACGTTTGCCAGGCCATTGATAATCTTTGTCGTTTCTCTAAACACACTCTTCTCTCCATCAAACACGTTGAAGCAGACACTGTCTGCCGAGGAGCCTTCGATGACTGCCGATATCGTCCCCTGAACTGACTTCAGGCTGTCGTCGAGTTGATAGTCGATCCTCAAATCTTCGATTCTGGCTGCGTAGGTTTCCAACCGGACTTCACGCCACGGACCACACGTATTAAGGATTGGGCCCCAATCCCAACCCCAGTGGTATTGAGCTTTCCTTACGCCAAGCCTGGCCATGTCGCCATTGAACCCAACCCATTTGTGCTCCGGGTGATTGTCCTTGATTTTGATGGCCTCAAGGCGAGCAGATGCAAAGTCGATTTCCAAGACGTTTTGGTCGGATCTGAGCTTCTGGGTGACATCGATGCGGTGTGGGATAAACATGTTGTTACTTTCAAGGATAGTTGCTCCATTAAGCTTGACGGTTGCAAAAGTGTCCAGGCCATCGAATGCTAGGACATGCACAGTGCCTTGCTGTGCCTTAGGTACTTTGGGCAACTCAACCTTGTACTTCCACACCTTATCTGCTACCCATTCAGCTTTGAGTTCATTAAAACCTAGAAATGGATCTGGAATTCTGTCCCTTGTCAGTCCTTTCCAAGCGACAGTATTCCTTTTGTGCTCATATCAGAACATACTTGTCATTGTCCATTAGGTCCAAGTGGACATTCGTTGGCACTGACTTCACTGGCATCCAGCCATCTTCGGTATCGTCAGCCTGCTTGAAGGTCCAGCCCTCAACCAGCCGGTGGGCGTTGAGAGTCTGGTTCCTTGTCATAGTGGTTACTTTTCGAGGTGGCCAACCCCGTTGGTGAACCTCAATCGTTGCCGGAGCTGCAGATGAGCGGAATGAGCAATGAAGCAATGTGGCAATATCCTTTTGAAAGATACCAAAGGGCTTCTTCAGCATATATAACAAACGGTGAATTCTGTCGGAGTACGACATGCCGCGCGGAGACACATTGAGCAGTGCATGACACCAAACGGCGGTCCGGATTAGGTGTGCGGAGGTGGTGCTCCGGTGCCGAAGCAGTTAGGCAAGCGCCGGTCAGTCGGAAAGCATCGCGCTAGGCCGGCCTCGTCACCCCGTCCATAGACCACGCGGTACAGATGCAGAATGCGAAATCCAATACGAGATCGGTGAGGACTGTTCCGTGTCATACGTAGTCATATGGGGCGGTGTTGGATGGGTTAGCGACTGTGATGCGAGCGTTCTAGGCGGTCGTAGCCCATGCAGCATGGAATAATTATTTTGCGTCAAGTATCGCACTCTCGCTCTTGGGGACCGAACATGAATCTTCCTCAAAGGACTAGATTGGTACGATCTGGAGAGTGCAATCAAGGGCGTATGTATTGGGCTGCCATTGTGTCGTGTACGTAGCCCTTCGTTTGTATGAGCAAAAGGACCGAAGTGTAATACTGAAAGTTTATCTTGAGTAACAATCTGGTACGGAGGTTATGTGTAAGATACATTCCATTTCTCCTCATATGGATACTCTACGGAGATACAGAGTACACAAGAAAAAGTGGCCCTTTCACAAGAAGGGGAGAAACGACTGGCATTGGTGAATGATGAGGATGAAAAAATTGATTCGCGACGCAGGGTATATAACTATCCAAGCACAGAACAGTACCAGCCAAATTGGGCGGTTGCCAGACCCACGGATGGCCAAATGTAGCAGTATCTTGCTACCAAAAGTGTGCACTTACGATAGTGGTTGTGGTGATGACAGTGGCTGCCAACATGGTCCAATTCAGCCGATACGTTGCCAAAGCAGCGCTCCTACGGACCTTGCTAGTCCGAGTTCCCATGAGGCTTATGGTAGCTTGCTTGTCGACTCTTCCTTGCTGTGCCAATTGCTGTACCTCATCTTTGTTTGTTGAGAGAATTGTCGTAGAGCGACCGCCGGGACAAAAGATGACTTCAAAACCAGCACCAGATGGAATAATAAAAGTCGAACTTTGATCGTCAAAAGCTAAAGGAGAATGTTAGCCATGGTTCCTTTGTATAGTATATTTGAATCATACCATAACTGTAAGCATCTGGGCACACTTTTTTGACATTCTTGGAATACTGGCTCGGCGAGCAAGAGCTAGGGGAGCCGTATTTTCCGGTACAACAGTCCTCGGGTCGGTTGTTCTTTGCACAGGCGGAGTAGCAAGGGTTGAACTGAGGTCGCTTGATGTTGTCGTCAGGGTAGGGATAGACACCGTCGCCAGGTTTCTCCGGAGGGGTTTGTTGCAAATCCCAGGGACACCACCTGGAAATTCTATTTCCATCCACGTCTTGGTCAAATGGAAGTGGAAACGAAGAGTTTGTTCTAAGGAAATTTGGATTTTCCGAATACGGATCATAGCCTTGAGGGGCAAGCAGGCCGTCTGTTCCCTGGCAGGATGGATTGGTCAGGTTTGGGGGGAGGTCGTCTAGCGTGACATTTTCAAGAGGTTGGAGGACAATTGCCATTGGGAGGTTGTAGCCATCAACCAATGAAATGTCGTAGTAGGTGTGTCCATCGCCAGCGTCCAATGTAAACTCTGCAAGCGAGACAGGAACGTCGCCCTGTGTAGAGTCAGCAGAGGTTTGTTACAAATCGTACCAATACCTACACCAGTCTTGCAGTTGAGAGCACCGGCGCAGTCTCCAGTTGCACAGGCCTTCCCCCGCCCTGATGCTGCAGCCGAGCCGTCATCGTTGAATGAGCAATTGGTCCTCCCCCACAGCCGGCCCTGCCAGTCTTCGGACACGGTCTGATTTTTGGTCTCTCCAGACTTCAATTCAAACCCGTTTTCGCTTGGCCCTGAGCCGGACTGGGTCGAGATACCTGGCCAGATGCTTTCGGGGCAACGGTTCGTGATGAGCAAGGGGGTAATGTCCAGTTTTCTTCGATTGGTTTTCAGCGGCGCCTTCATGGCCATGTGGTGTAACCCTTCTGCCAAAGGCAGTCCACCCAGTAGGAAGAATGCGGAGCATAGGCGAGCGATAGAAACGGGCATTATAGGCTGGGTGCCACTGTTTGAAAGGCTAGTAGCAGGCATGATGAGCTGTGATTGCGCATCCAGTGTGCGCAGTCACAGGGCAGGTATTGGTGCTCGGGGAATGATGTGTAGGGTGCAAGATGCAAGAACCCGAGGACTTAGGTAAAAGGAATGATGTTGAGAAGACGGGAGTGAGGTGAGAGGGTTGTGAGGGTTCTTGAAAGCAAGGCTGGGGAAGTGCGAGGGGGCATTGTGGCGGGGCGATGCAGGGCAAACAGGAAATACGTTGAAACCTTGGCTGATGCTGGCTGCTGGATGCTGGATGCTGCCAGTGCGGGAGAGAAGTTGCAACTTGATAACGGTCAGTGACGCCATAGGGTGTGCCTGCCCCTGGCCGCCAGGAATGCCGACAAGGGTCCACCAAGGCTGACCAGCCCTCACCAGCCTATCGTGGCCGCCCACGCGAGCCCGTTTCAAACATTCGGTCCGGCTCGCTGTCGCTACCTGGCATGTGGAGTAGGGGAAAGGCGTGTGTACATGTGGAGATACGTACGAGTGAAGTTTAAAAAAAGCCGACATGTCAGCCATCAGTGGTCATGTGCAACCTCGCTTGATGTTGGTCGTGCGTATGGTGAGCCGGGTACTACTCTAAGAGCATGCCAAGTCTCCCACACGTGACCTGGGCAAGTTGGCAAAAAAAAACACCACCAAAAACATACGACAGCGGGGATTGGCCAGTGGTCACCCACCTAACTTCTAATCCGCCGGTAAACTGCTCTTTATGTAGCCTGTCCAGTCCCTAGAGACCATCATCATCAAATCCACATCAAATCGTAGATTTCCTTGCCTCCCATCCCTCACTCACCCAGGTCAACAATCCGCTTTTGATACGAACCATGATACAGGTACTAATACATATGCTGGAGCACCTCATATAGCACTATCACTTCTCGAAGCTTCGTGCTTGTTGAGCCCAGGACTCAAATTTATCTGGCGGACGCAAGGTCGAGGGCATGCCATTAGTAGGTCTTATCGCCAGTGCTGCCCACCTGCTTTCTTCGTCCGTAAAAAGCGGCCCTGGAAAGAAGGTTGGCAGCAAACATCTACCAGCTCCCGGATACTCCCTTTCGAGTTCAAGCAGCGCGTCCATGGTTGACATGTGGCCAATGACTTGTCGAAAGTTGAGATGGATTCCAATCGCTTCAGGCCTGCGACGCCATCCTGCAACCAAGAGATTATGTAGCATCCCAATCCCACCGACGCTCAAAAGATACCAAGATGGCTGAATGAGCGCTGCTGCTCCGATGAGTAGTGCGACCCAGAGGCATCCCAGTATGAACAAGAACGTGCGAGTAGTCCAATCCGTTGTGGCTGTATCCAGATTTTCTACTCCTACAGCTAGATCCTCCAGGTTCAAACCATGCCCATTTCCGATAATCATCACAGCGTGCTGTGAACCATTTCCTCGAGTCAATATATATGTATTGTGGTGTAACATCACGTGACTATCTTATAGTATACATTACGATTTTCTTTCGTAGGTAGATAGGCACCTTCTCTAATCAATCCTTTGCAGCGATCAAATATCAGCTTACTCCTATCAACTCGATTGGGGGTCGCCCCTCTGATCTTTTGAGCTCGATCACGTATCGTGCCACAATACTTAATTAGATTTTTAGATAGTTATCTTATATTCTATATACTTCTATATGCCTCTAAGTGACCTTACGTCCGAAATGAATCTAATTCTTCTTGCCTAAGCCGTTACAGGTAGGCACCACGCTAGCTCACGTGACGATAGCGACAAGACATCTCTCAGTGTTAAGGCGACATGATGTGACGAACGTCAGAACCAAGCTATCTTGGATCTTTTCAAGAAAGACACTAACACACATATCGGCGACATACTAAATTTAATGGAGATTCTGTGCTCGTTATATTGCTAAGCGGCTAGTGTTGGTATTAGAATTGTTCTTTGATCGAAGTTAGTAAGAGGGATATATAAGCTAACTAAGCTACGATAAGTAGTCTTATCCTTTCTATGCAGAAGATGCGTTCCGTCGCCAGAAACCAGGCGCCCTGTTGAAATCTTCCTCCCAACGCATGAGCGGCGGCCTTACATACAATTCCGGCCAGAAATCATCCTCCTGTAACTGATCCTGAACATCAACGTAGTCACTAGTGTCGACGTACATCCAACCGACATCTTCATGGTCATCATTTGTTTCTCCGCCCTCCCAGTCAAACTTCTCGTCTTCTTCGTCTTCCTCGGCTTCGTCTTCTTCGCTATCGGGCGCCCAGTTTCTCTTGACGAGCTTGAACACGGGCTTGCCCATCATCTCGATTGATTCGAGGCAGATGTCGTCAACAAGAAGACAGAAATTGTAGCGAGATCCAGCATGGCGCAGATAATTCATGCTGCCGGCTGCCCCAGTTATTTCGTCCTTGGTCGCGGGCTCGCGGTCGGCACGCCAGTTACGTTGTAGCTCATCTACGGCCCAGCTATTGAAATGTTCGCGGATCTTCTCGGGACCTGCTCCTTCAAATTTGGACTGATCATCCATCACGACCAACTCATGTCTTGCGAGAAGGCCTGGTTGAGCCTGATATACTGCTAGTGATGACTCGATATCTCGGCGGAGCACAGAGAGTATACGATGCCAAGCCGCATCGTCTTTGTACGAGGCACGGTACACGGCCAGACCCCAAGGCGCTTCTGGTTTCAGGATATCAAACAAGTCGTTCAACACCCTCAGGGGGTCAGCCGTTTCTGTCAGGACCTCTGCGCTATACGCCTGGAACAATTCCTTGCTAACGGGATGCGCCCTGGCAGCCGCCTCGTGAGCAGCATTGACCTTGTCGGGATCGAACTCTGATTGTGTGATAACGGCCATAGCCTTGTCAAGATAATCCATGTGAGCCCGAACGCGGGCTCTTTCCGCGTCTGTAAGTGGTTGCGCCATGACAGGGGCTGTCTGGGTGAACCGGGCACGGTGGTGGTGAAGTGGGAGGCTGAAGAACGAGCGACTGGAGGATTGGAAAAGGCTCTTGCTCACTGTGATTGCGAGGTTTGGACGTATAGTACCCCCCAACCAAATGAACATGCGGACTTGGATGAGATAGGGAGAAAGATAGGTTGAAGGGTGGGGGCGGGTCATTATTCAGCAGCAATGCTAGTCAACAACGTGTTCCCCTACCTAGTAAGCTAGCCACACTAGTAAGCTGGCCGCCCCACTCAACCTCACCCGACGTGACGCACAATAAATTTACAATAACATAACTAATGAAATGAGATAAACTTTAAAGATTTGTTATTAAGCTTGATGTAAAGTCTGAGTATATTCTTAAACCTGATACTGTATATACATTAGTAGCGTAGTTCAACTAGGTAACCATACAATACATAATTATAACATCTACCTATCACTGACTCTAGGACGCATCTGATGTATTTAAAAGCCTGATGGATCTTGCCACTTCAAATTGTTCACTCTATTGGCGTAATATTGGCATGTATACCGCAACCGGGAAAGGTGAGCGGGCATGGAAGTGCCAAGCCCGGCTGCTGCCAGGTCGAACTTAACACGATTGTCCACCATAACAACAAACAATTGGGCTTTCTTCAGGACAGCCGCCTTGTACGCGGGCATAAACTCATCGAAGATGGCCTTGATGCCCTTGAGCTCGGGCATGTGATTTTCCATGTTGGTGATCTCTTGCGTGATGGCATTGAGTGTCTTGCGTTCCACAATCTCAGCGGTAGCATCGTTCAGGTAGTCAAAGACTGAGAAGACATGCTTGAGCACCGTTTCAATCTTCATGGCGCTGCCCTTGTCGCCTGCCAGGGCCGCGGCGATGTTTGTCTTAAGCTTGCCTTCGGCCATGGGGTTGTTAAGGCTAAAGAGCTGGCCCTTTACCCAGTTGACGTGCGACTTGACCAGGAGCAGATTCTCCATATTGCCCCAGTCACCGAGAACCGTCATGAGGCGGTCGGCTGGCGTGTTGGAAGGCGGTACATACTTGCCGGGCACTCCCTTCAGGCCGGAAACCGCCTCGTAAAATGTATTGAGGGCAATACCAGTGGCGTACTGCTTATTCCAGCCGGCCAGGAGAAGCGCCTCGTTCAACATTGGGGCTTGTAGCTTGAGCTGGCCGATGATGCTGGGCAAGAGTCCCGTGATGCAGGTCTCGAGGAAGATCTTGGGAAATTGCACCTCGAAGAAATGCTCTGTTTGGAACGCTTTTTTGGGGAGATCCGCTACCTTGAGAAAGGTGAAGGCGGGGGAGGTGCAGATGGCGGATACTGCATCGTATCCTCCTTTGACCAGCATGTTTGCCAGCCCAGTTGTAGCACGAAAGAGATACTCTCGCTTGTTGCCCGGGGGGTAGGGTCGAGAGTACCAGATAAGAGTGCCGGCAGCCGCCATTTTGATGGCGAACTCGCGTGGTTCGCCGGGCCTGGTCTTGCCCGCGCGCTTGTCCAGCTCGCCAAAGTACTCGGATTCGTTGTCATCAATGTCATCGTCACCGCTGTCACCCACGGACAATGCCCTCAGGGTCACACTGCTGACCGCATCGCCAGCGCTGTCATCGCACGGGGACTCGTCGTCAGCGCAGATGTCAGTGTCGCAAACGCTTTCCTCCAGAGCGTCGGCGGAGGGCGTGCAGCAGAGCGACTTGTGCCGGCGCCAGTTGCAGGAGCCGCTATCATCCGTATCTCCTCGCATGTTGGTCCACAGCGTCACCTCCGACGTTGCACACGTGTTCTGGGCGCAGTCTCCCTTGCCGACCCAGTGGCATTTGCTGAGCGGGACGGGATACTTCTTCTTGCAGCAGTACTTGTAGCCGTTGCAAAGGATGGTCGCATAACCCCAGCGGTCCCACGCGTACGCTACCTCTGCCTCGTCGCTTTTACAGTCGCTGCCACAGTTTTCTGTCCAACGACAGTGCTCGGTGAGACTCTCAAACTGTGTGGACTTGCAGCAAAAGGCCTTTCCACCGCGGTTGCACCGGCTCTCTCCTGAGGACTCGCTCTTCGGACCGCCGCCCCAGCTGGAGCCCGTGACCTTGACCTCTCCATCGTGGCATCGGCCGTTGCAGTCTCCCCCTGAGCCTCGCCACGTGCACTCCGTCATTGTATGTCCTTGGGGGCAGCAGATGGCCTTGCCGCATCGCGTCTCGTCCTTCTCCGAGCATTCTTCGCCATCCCAGTCGGAGCCGATCTTGCCAAAGCCGATCTTGCATTGATCTCCACGCTTGTCCGTCTTGTAGCACTTCTGGCCAAGGCTGACATCAACGTCGGCCACGGTAACTGGCGACTGGGTCAGCAGTGCTTCGGCCGACGACTTGAGTTCCTTCTTTCCCGTAAAGGCCTTGTGTGCGGAGAATTCATAGTCATCTGCAAGAGTTAGCGACCTGATACTTGACACGAATCAAACTTGGCGGAGGCCTCCTACCCAGATCTGATGCCCAGATGAGCGAACCTGCGAAACCGACACTGTCAGCCCATTCAACCTTTTGGGCGAAGGTATCGGCGTCGTCATAAGAAATCCACTGGTCGTTGTCCCATGTCATGTACTTGACAGCAGCTTCCTTATCGTGAACAGGTGTCATGCCTCGCTTCTTGTTCTTGCTGATGATGTCTTGGATCTCATAATGGGCAAGGTCTAGCGAGATAGGGCGTCAGTATCTGTCAGTATCACACAGTATGAGACCGACTTACATCCGCTCGTGCCTGTGCAAACACCTGGCTTCGCGCCACTGGAGAATGCGCAGCCTGGGCTTGTACAACTTGGGTCGGCCAGAGTAAAGGCGCGCCCGTAGAACCCAAAGCCAAGCGAAAGCTTGGAAGGGGGGATGTTGACGCGCCAGAAAAGCTCCGCCGCCATCTTGATCTCGGTAAGGTTAGTATGGCCTTGTACAATAGCGCCTATAGGATTGGAACTGTCCCAAACACCATGCAGGTCGTAGGACATCTTCAAACAGGCAAAGTCAGTCGTGAGTCTTGACGGATTTTGGCGAAGCAACCTACAATGTTGATCCAGTCGACGTGTTTGATCATGCCAGGCAGATCAAACCAACGCAGGTACCAAAACGACGATGGCGCAGTGAACGTAATTCCGAGGTCGCGGCCCGAGTTGTCAAAAGCCTTGCGCAGAGTCTCCACCAAAAGCACGTAGTTCTTAGTATCATCCTCCTTGCCGCCACGATCTGGCGCGCCGGGATACTCCCAGTCAAGATCCACGCCGTCGTATCCGTACGTATCGAGAAACTTGAGTAGGTTGCTGGCAAACTTGTCACGGTTGGACGAGCTTCGCGCAATGTTGCCAAAGACAGGCTGCGTGGCTGTGTCGTTGTCCGAAAAAGTCCAACCGCCCAGACTAACAAAGAGCTGTAGCTTAGGATTAGATAGCTTCAGACTCGCCACGTCCTCAAACGTCTTTGCAGGCGTGGCCGCATCCATGGTGGTGATCTCAAAGGACTCAGGGTCGATGTAAGCAAAAGCGTAGTTGACATGGGTTAGGCCGTCGACTAGTGGTTCAGTTAGTCAAAACAGTCAATGGGCACCAAAAGACGAAGAGGATGAAACGTACCTGGAAGGTCGCTTGCCTTGGTCTGGTGGCACTTGGAACGATCGTTCCATGCTTCGTAGTAACCAATGACTGTAGATAGCGATGAGCATTTGCGCGCAGCCATAGGGGAAACACCATTGTACCTTTGGCCAGGGTGTTGCCCTTCCCACCACCCGGTGGCTTTGGGTGCTCCACGCAGTTGGATTGGCACTTCCCAGTGCAAAAGTCTAGATCATGTCATCAACCCGGACTCGAATCCAACAGGGACATCAACATCAACCACTTACCCTTGGTGGTGCCACAAAAGCCGTGCTCAGAGCAGCATACGTTCAGCGGGCACTTCTTATCCTTTGGCACGGCATATTGGCCACATTCGGCGTGGGCATCACAGTTGCTTGTGCAGCCGTCGCCACAGTACGTTGGGCCATAGCCGCACCAGCCATCCTCTGCTCAGGCAATCAGTAAGTTGCTTGCAAGCGAGTGAAGAGAGAAGGGGTGGTTCTTCCATACTTCCACAGCAGGCACTATTTCCACAAGGCCCTATAATGATCCAGTCAGCGAAGTTCAAAAAGATGGGCATGGGAGCACAAACTTCCAGGGCCACAGGTGAAGTCCTCTCTCTTGAATATGGCCGCTGCCGCCTCTTGGTTCGCAACGGCACGGCGTTCCAACGCATGGAATCGTCTGTGAGCGGAAGACCCCGAGTGACTATGCCCAGCTGCAACATTGACGATCAAGGCCAGCACAAGCGGCACAAACTGAGAAGGCCACATGGTTGCAACAAGTGTATCCGAACAGGGCTTGGCTATGAGCAAGACGCCCAAGGCAGCGTATGTATATGAGAGAAATCCACTTCCACGGAAAAAATGGTGGAAAAATTGGGGGCCATTCCAGCGGTGCAAATTCACCCCCTTTGATCACAGTGCTAACTCTATGTATACAGGATGACAATGCGCTAGGCATGTGTCTGCATTATGGGTAGATTAAATGACTCCTTGTGGGCAGGTTTTGAACTTTTGCTGTCTTCATGTCTAGGTCAAATAGCTTCTTATGCCTACCTAGGTAGGTCGTTAACTTTGCCGGATGCGAGGTCCGCTAAAGCACGGACAAGCTAGCGAAACGGCCCCATTTCTATCGGCAGCGCCATCCCGCTGTCTGCAGGGCCCTTTAGCCTCATGAGTTGGACACCGACTGAGCGAGTGATGCTGTTTTGGTAATGCCGACCCCCTGCAGTAGCGCGCGGCCAAGACCAAGATCAGGACATTTTAATATCGAATTTTCGAATTTTCGCATGAGGTGAGCCTCGTTCGAGCCGGCTGCGGCTGTTGCCATATACTTGCCACCGTAGTGTTGAATAACTGGGTGTTCATTGCCACCCTGCATACTCATCCCAGTCAGTCGTCGTTGTTGGAGATGGAAGCTGCTATCCCAACCTATCGAGGCTGGCGAGATATGGATGTTTACCACCCATTTGGGACTAGCGGGACTAACGTTTAGATTATGTATTGGTTTCTGGCAGGCTTCTCCTCCAGAATATCTAATACATTACCATTCAACAGTCGTCTCTGACTCTTCAACCATAGACGATGATGATCTTGTCATCCAGAGCGTTGGCAGCTCTGCTGCTTGCATCTCATTGCGTCGCCCAACAGGTGCCAGGCAACATTGTTCCTTACGACAACTTGGGGTTGAGCAGCGCATGCTTCGATGCAGTCAACAGCACCGTCTCGGCCTGTCCAGCATGGATACTCGCCCACACTGGCTTGTATGTTCCCGAAGAAACTGTCTTGTCTTGAGACCTCTGTTCCTAACTCACGATGATTTTTTCTAGCGAAGACGCGAGCTTCGATATTCTCAGGGCCACTCAGCTTAATGAACTGTGTGGTACCTCTTGCCAAGCTGACCTGGCCGGTCTCCGGCAGCGAGTCGCATCCGCCTGCACGCAAACGACGGATGTGATGGTTCCAGATGATGGCATTGCCTATCCAGGTGAGTTGATTTGCTATTGAAATTATCTTTTGCCGATGACCAAATCTAACACTTGAGAAGCCACTTTCATCATTGACCGCTTTCTTTACGCTGCTAGCCTGTCATGCCTCAAGGACTCGTGAGCACTAGGTATCCCCGAGAGTCCTACAGTCTCATGCTGACAATACTATAGTTCCTCTGGCGAGTACTGCGACGTGGTAGTAGCGGGCTGGATAGACAATGACAAGCCCTATACTAAGGAACAAGAGTGCTCCTCATGCCAGCTAGAGATTCAAGCTAAGCAACTCGGGTCGCCGTTCGGCTATGACGAGAAGGCTGCCTCTAACTACGCCTCAATTACGTCTAGTTGTGCCGTTACTAAGTATACCTATGCAAAGCCTACAGGCTATGCTATTAACGCTACCTCTATAAGTCCGTCTAAGTTAGCATGTAATACTGGTAAGACTTATACGATTCAAGAGGGTGACTCGTGCAACTTAATTGCTAAGGCGCAGGGCGTCTCAACTCCAGCCCTCATTAACCTTAATAATATTGATGCGGGCTGCGACAGGATGCCTCCTGTTGGTACGGATATCTGCCTTCCGTTGCCTTGCACAATCTACCAAATCGAGGTCGGTGACTCGTGCGGGTCCATTGTTGCGCAGAACAACATAACCATGGCTCAGTTCCTGGCGTGGAATCCTGCTGTCAGCGCTGGCTGTACCAATCTTGGCTCCTGGAGAGGTGGTTTCCTCTGCACGAGCTCGCCCCTGGGAACCGTCGCGGTTTCTGACGGTGACTCCGCCACGACCGAAGCCCCCATGCCCACTGATGCTAAGCAGGACTCAAACACGCACTGCGGCAAGTGGTACTCTGTCGTGAAAGGCGATACGTGCGCATCCATCTCGGTTGCGTTCACGATCACACTGGACGACTTTTACTTCCTCAACCCACACGTCGACAACAAGTGCAGCAACCTCTGGCTGGACACTTCCTACTGCGTCAAGCCCGTGGGTAACATCCAGACTTACCCTGACTACCCCATCGAGGTGCCCTCAACGTCGTTCCCCCGACCCGCGGAGCCTACACAGGAGCCTGTGCCTTCGTTTAGCCCTCCAAAGCTCAACTCTCGTGCGCCTGATACGGTCGACGATTGTGACAATTATGTGAGCGCATGGCCACAAGACATCATTGCCGCAACCCCCGAGTGGAATTCCTGCGACTATTGGGCCAGCTTCGCGGACGTGAGGGTTGTCCAGCTGCTGCGATGGAACCCTAGTTTGAAAAAGGACGACTGCGTCTTCCTCGAACAGTACAGCTACTGCGTCCTGAAAAAAGACGATATGAACGGTGAGTGTTCTTTCCACAAAGTTTTGCATAGCTCAGCGCACTGATATCAATATCTTCGGCAGATGCCCCGGCGACGGCTGAGCCTTCAACCACCACCAAGGCACCAACCGCCTCGACCGCCAAGCCAACCGCGTCGAGCACTGGCTCTCCATCGACAGACGGTATGTGTGGCGCCAACGGCAAGAATTGCCTTGGTTCCGGGTTCGGTGACTGCTGTTCATCGAGCGGTTATTGCGGTAACACTACTGCATACTGCGGTGCTGGGTGCCAGAGCGGCTTTGGTGTCTGCTCGTCGGGATCTGGCGACATCTCGACTGATGGACTCTGCGGGACCAATGGCATGACATGCAAGGGAAGTGGGTATGGCGACTGCTGCTCAGCTTACGGGTACTGTGGCGTCACTGCTGCCCACTGTGATACGCAACAGGGTTGCCAAGAAGCATTTGGTGACTGCCCCACAGGGTCTGGCAGTTAATCAGCTGGCCGAGTGATTGTGTCTATACTCAACAAACTGTTAGGATAATCTTGTTAGCGTTGTTTATTCCGAAAGATATTAGTGGACCTAACAGAATTGATAAGTAAACATGGTCTTTCCTTGCCAATCATCCACTCGTGCTCAGCATCAGTTATACCAGGTGGTTAGAGCTTCCTCTCCGTGGTGAGCTAGGCCGTATCAGGCAAAACCGCAGCGCGCCCTAAGGAGCAGATTATCCTAGCCAATCAGCGAAGGGTGCAATTGCGCTAATCTCGGCTGATATCACTTTTGCTATCCTGATATCACGATAGGCAAGTCTGCTAAGGAGGTGATGATCTCAGTGCATACGTAGTGGTTTGGCAGGATTTCTCGTTGGGATATGTACCGTGATAGCATTGTATTAAAGAGAAACGCATTGATCAACTATCTAGGTACTATTATACATTAAAGCTTGTTCTCTGAGAGATCATTCAATGTTTCCATAGCAGACTTGTCAACAATCAAGTCAAGCCTCAATTAAGCCTCTATCGAGCAGGAATCAGATCACCATCTGGGACGTGTCCTCGTGCACAGATATCAGTGTGGTCTGTTTGCCACTATCGATAGCAATCAAGCCGGCTTGACTTGATTGTTGACAACTCTGTTACATAGTACTATAATTCTTTGTCTGAGCCGACGGTCTGTGGAAGAGCAGCTCTCTTCTTCTTGAACGGACCAGACGGTCCTACATCTGGAATATCTCCTACGTTGACCTTGACATGATCAATCATAGATTCGTCGTCTTCATCGATCTCCATGGAATCGTTCTCTTCGTGCCGCTTAATCATCCTCTCATCATCTGGAAACAGCCATGTGTGGCTTTCAAAGTCCTCCAAAGTCAAAGGGAGCTTTGCCTGAGGATGTCTTCTTTTTGTCTTGCACGCCTCAAAGTACTGCTGTCGTTTGTGGTAGGCTGGGATCATGATCGCTAAGTGCTTTTCTGCATACTTTTTCCCAGCGAGTTGGATGAACTCGGTTTTGCTTAGCCAGTCAGCTTGTGTAATTCCCTTATACGCAACGCGGACACAAGTATCAGGCTGATGCTGCTTTGCGCCGGCGCGACTAACATATCCTTCTGCGCGTGGCATGACGACACAAGGACCGATCCCTACCAATGGGTTATTCTTAAGGCCTTTCTTCCTTTCCTTTATATTGAAATTGGTCACTTTGTCTTACGGCATACTCTCAGCACTTCCTGGACCTAGGTCAGTTCCCTTGATTACCCATTTCCCTTCTCCAATACCAGCGTTGATGATAAAGCGACGGAATCTGGGGTTGTCGGAAATTGAAGCGCGAGTTGCTACCAACGGTCCGTGTTCCGTTTCACCATTCCCGTATGCGAAAGGCTCAACGCGGTCGTTATCTAGTGACATCGAATCTATGTCCAGATCGAGCAGGTTCTCGTCAGTCAACTGGCCAAGAGAAGATTTCTGTATAGGAGACTGAGTCCGGGTCCTTGAGGTAGATTCAGGAGCAGGAGTATCACCAGGTGCTTCATCTGTCTCGAGAACAGGAGCAGGCACATTGTCAGGTGCTTCGTTCGTCTCGAGTGCTATCAAAGTGTCTTTTGCTGGCTCTTCGCTTGCAAGTTGCTTCAGCAACTTCTCGATCTCTGCTAACACCTGGTCTCGATCTTTTTTCTTCCATTGCTGGCTTCCACAACGTGCGTTACTACCCTTGTACTTGCAATGTTCTATGCTAACGCATCACGTAGCTCCTCATTGTTTTGAGCACTATTGCAGCCACCTCAATTGTGTTTGTCCGACGCAGGATGTACGAGCTTTTCGTTAAACACATTCGATTCTTGCTGTCGGGATTATAGTGCTAATTTTACTCTATATTTAGGTCCTAAATACTTCTGTAATTGCGTGTATTATTGTTACAGCCTCAATATATCTCTTATAAAAGTTAAGTTAGCTTTTGTATTTTATGTACTGTAATATTAGGTTTCTCCTAATATCCTAAGCTGCTATTACACGAGGAGGAATTTTAACATCGAAGTTAAGACAAAGCGGCCTTAGAGCGCAGTACCGAGATAGTTTGTTTATCTCTCTATACGCTAGCTCCGTAGCCTTAGTCTCAGATTCTAGAAATCTTATCTATTTTTAATAGCTTAGAGACCTTAATTAGACGAAGGTTAGGTATTAATTGTTGTACTTACAGTCGGGCGCACCGATCTGTTCGCTTAGCGCTTCACCCCACCAAACCCGAATCCGAGCATTCATTTTTGGTCCACCACAACACCACGATAAATTAACTAAAAAAGACTATTAAAATAGTATATTAATTATTTCGTACCTAGTATTTAGTCTAGTAACCTCGCGTAAGTCTATAGGCGTCTAGGCGTCGTAGTATAGATATAATAAGGCTATATATTAACTCGTTAGGTAACTATAGCTACCTATACTCCTTTTAAGTAATCTTTAAACTTAACCTAGCTTTCTACTAAATAGATAATATCAGTATCTAGGTTTTACTAATAGACCTTCTTCTTTAGAGCCTACTAGAGGTACTTAATAGAGTTTAAATTACTACTAATAGATTAGTAGGTTAAAGAGGCTAAAGTAGGCTGGCAAATGGGTCGGGGTAGGGCTGGGGTAGGGCTGCCAAGAGTTAGGTAGGGGCAGGGCTAGGTTGCTTAGTCATCTAACCCAGCCCTACCCCGACCCATCTCTTAGCATTTTTAGTAGGTAGGGGTAGGGCTAGGTTGCTTAGTAAGTAGGTAGGGGCAGGGCTAGGTTATCTAGTGCTAGGTTAAGACGGGTCTAATTAAGTCTATATTATATTTTTTATTTATATTTTCTTAGCGTAGGTTCTATATTAAGGATATATTATATACTACTATAACTACTTTAATTATAGATATTAATTATAGAAGAAGATTAGTTTTATAATAATATAGATATCTATAAAGAGTATTTATAAAAAGTATATATAATAATTATTTATAGTATCTTATTATAGTAAATATTCTATTTAATATATACTAGCCTATATATATATCTTAAATATAACTAGTCTGTTATAGTACTTATTTAAGTACCTCTTAGCTAGCTAAGAGTCCTTAGCTTAGATAGTAACTTACTTAGCATATATAGCGTTAAGATTATAGTCTATAGAGTTAGTTACTATAATAAATATCTATAATAATCTTATATACCTTTAAGATGTCTAATAAT
>JAODYD010000040.1:139428-234405 GCA_026262445.1 Bipolaris bicolor | reverse complement strand
TAGTACTAAGTAGACGCTAATAACAGCTACTATGCGCAAATACTAGCAAAAGGTTGTAATTAACAGCAGAGATAAGTTACAAGTATGCTAACATATAGGACTGCCCGCCTTCAAGTCAGTACCCCACTCTAGTAGAGGCGATCGCTTAGAGTTATTGCTTAGAGTTATCGCTTAGGGTTATCGCTTAGGGTTTAGAGAAATATTAACACCAAAACTCCCTATCAAAGTACAACGCGACGCACTATCGCAATCATCACGAAATTTAGACATAGAGTAGCTACGCACGTACTACACGTCGTATAGAAGTTATATTACTTTTTAACCTTATTATAGGCAAAGAAAGGGACTCTAAAGTTTCAAAAAAAGGGACTCTTCCGTCCGTGCGCGCGGATCAGATTTGTTAAGGAAAACAAAGAAAGGGACTCCCTTTCTTCGTATAATAAGGTCAGGTTCTCTCTCTTCTCTTCTATTCTATCTCTCTATACTATTCTACTATAGTAGTTAGCTCTCTATCTCTATGCTAATATATAGGACTGCCCGCCTTTAAGTTAGTACCCCACTCTAGTAGAGGCGATCGCTTAGGGTTATTACTTAGGGTTTGTTGCTTAGGGTTATTGCTTAGGGTTGTTGCTTAGGGTTGTTGCTTAGGGTTGTTGCTTAGGGTTGTTGCTTAGGGTTGTTGCTTAGGGTTGTTGCTTAGGGTTATCGCTTAGGGTTTAGAGGAACATCAACACTAAAACTCCCTATCAAAGTATAACGCGACGCACTATCGCAATTATCACGAAATTTAGACATAGAGTAGCTACGCACGTACTGCACGTCGCATAGAAGTTACATCACTTTTTAACCTTATTATAGGCAAAGAAAGGGACTCCAAAGTTTCAAAAAAAGGGACTCTCCTGTCCGTACGCGCGGATCACATTTGTTAGAGAAAACAAAGAAAGGGACTCCCTTTCTTCGTATAATAAGGTTAGCTAAAGGGCTTCGCCCGGGTTATGCCTCCAGCTTACCCTAGCTATTTCAGCCCACATATAGATAGAAATAAAGCACTTATGAGGGTAGAAGCACTTATGAGGATAGAAGTACTTGTAAGGATAGAAGCACTTATAAGGCTAGAAAGTACTTATAAGGATAGATACTTAAGAGGTAATAAGTACTTTTAAGGCTAGAAAGTACTTCTAAGGATAGATACTTAAGAGGTAATAAGTACTTTTGAGGGTATATTAAGCTACTTTTGAGGGTACATTAACCTGCGCACAGGCCACTTTTTAAGCACTTTTGATGGCGAAGCCTTGAATCTAATATATATAGACCAAACGGTCGTTGAAGTAAACTGGTAAGTTGGATCCCGTCACCTACTACGAACTGGGGCCTCTAACGTTGAAAGGTCCGAGACATGCTATGCCTGCCCGTCCTGCGTCATCCAGCCTAGAAATGCGACAGATGTGTCGACTTCGATAAAGATCATAAACTTTTTCCAGGTCAAATTCTCCGTCAGAAGCGGAGGTCACTCCCCTAATCCCGGATGGTCTAGTATTGGGAGCGAGGGAATCCTGCTGGACCTCCAACGCCTGGATTCTGTTACTGTCTCCAGTGATGGCAAAGTCGCCAGTCTCGGCCCCGGAGGGCGCTGGAGCAATGCAATGACAGTGCTTAATGCCCATGGAGTCTCTGTCCAGGGTGGACGGCTCGGACAAGTCGGCGTTGGTGGACTGCTCCTCGGCGGTTCGTAATTATTACCAGCAGTTTTACAACAGGTCTGATTGGATGCAGGTGGTTACTTCTACACTTCAGGACAATTTGGTCTTGCCGTCGATAACGCTAAGAACTTCGAGGTATGTATCAGCTGATCAAGAAGGTTTTGTTGATACCAGGCTAATCCACAACTTTACACAGGTTGTTTTGTCAAACGGAACCATTGTCAACGCTTGCTTAAGTCAGAATGCTGACCTCTTTTGGGCGTTGAAGGGTGGTGGCCCTAACTTTGGCATTGTTACTCGCTTCGATCTCTACACTATACCTGTATTGGAGATTTGGGGAACGGTGCAAATCTATTCCACCGACATGGCATTCAAGCTCTTAGAGGCTTTTGACGAGTGGCAACTGAACGGGGCGTCTGACACCAAATCGAGCGTGGCTTTCGACATTGGCCTAGACTTCATCACTCTCGGCTTGATCTACTCCGAGCCTACAACGTCGCCCTCTGCCTTTGCTGCTTTCGAAAACCTTAAACCTCTTCAAGTCCTTGTTCCTCCCATCAACACCACGTTTTCTAACGTGTACAATATCCTGAGTGCATCGACTTCCAATACCACTGCCCGGTAAGCATCAGCCTTGTTGATAGAGCTCTAAGTTTCGTCGCTGATTGTTGTATATCTAGTCATGACTATAGAGGTGCCAGCTCCCGCATCAACACAGGATTTACCAAGGAAATGTACACATTCTGGAAGGAGAATGCTGTGGCTGTGCGCAATAAAACAGGGGCTAACCAGACTTTCGCCATGCAACACATTAGTGCGAACCTGATACAGCAAGGAATTGATAAGGGTGGCAATGCCTTGGGTATTGAATCAGAGGCCCAACAATGTCAGTGTCCCCATGCATCGAGTCATAAGAAATCCACTCGTTGGCCGAGAGCTAACTATCGCAGGGTGGACAACCCTGATCGACTGGGAGAACGAAGCGGACGACGACCTCGTGCGCTCGGTGTCTATTAATTTCACTGAACAATGGAAGCAGCGTGGACAAGAGCTCGGTGTGTATCTGCCGTTTGAGTACATGAATGATGCTTCGCGAGACCAGAATCCTCTCGGTTCTTATGGTTCTGAGAACTTGGCAAGTCTAGTAAGGGTCTCTCATAAGTATGATGCAGAGCAGGTGCTTCAGACCCTGCAGAACAGTGGCTTCTTGCTATCGAAGCTCTGAAGCATACGCCAACGACGCGTGAATCATTCCAGACTTCGTTGCAAAATCGAATCTGAGTCAAATCTAGTCGTAAATTATCTTTGTAATTTTTAATATAACTAAGCTATTAAGAATTGTGCATATCTTATTCTCACAAACGTTCCATAGGCGCGTATAATAAATATCAAAATAAAAAAATATTAATCAAGTCAACATCGAGACAATAATGATCATAATTTCAACTCTCTTTGTTCTCGGGGCGCAGCTAGGTCATTAATAAAATCGAATATATTCAACTAATACTAGAGAAATGGAAATTGTATCCTCATTGTCTGCTTGATGACCTTCGTAGCGTACCAAACTTTTCAGGAATTTGATAAAAATTATTAATATAATACATCTTGACAGAGAAGCATGCGACATTAGCGTACAGTATTTTCCCCTTCCCCATCGGAGATATGTTGGCGATTGCTCCTAAAGCGACTCTAGATCAGATGCGCGTGACTAGGCACCTTCATCAGGGCTGATACTTTCTTTTTTTTCCTCCACGACATCTTGCCCCATGTAGTAATGATAAGCGTCTGTTCTAGAATTTGCGATCCTTAGCAGATTCACCAAGTAATTGGTTCCAGGCTTTCAAGAACACTAATTAACATGGTTATCCTGTTGCGGCATTTATGTAAGCAAGCGGAGGCTACACTTTTTCTAGGGATCTAACAATAACATACCTCTATGATGTGAGATTTTAGGCATAAATAGCGTCGTCGGAGAAGGTGATCTGTGAACTTATAATGGTTTAGGATCGAACTTCCGCAAACATAACGTTTGAGTCCCATGTAACTACGTACTAGTGGCTTGTGTAGTAACCCCTGCAAGCTGCCTAGCTACGGATTCCAGGGAATCCCTACCCCAATTAGGAACTATAGGTTAAACTAAATCTACGTTCGTAGATGCGTACCCCCTACCACGAGGTACAGTAGGTGTATGGTAGTGGTCGTACGAACCACGGGTAGGGAAGGAGGTAGAGTTGCCAAGAATTGGGTATAGGCAGGGGTAGGGTTGCCAGGAATTAGGGTGTAGTAGGGGTAGGGATTATGTATTCTTTGACCTACCCTACCCCTACCTATTTATCACCATAATAACACTAATACCACCGATATATCGGCAAAGCCCACCAAGGCCGAGCTTTCCGAACGATGCGGTCGTTTAATCACTTTTCGCGTGGTCGTTTCACCTTCATCGGGTACAGCACCTGACTACAGTTACAGGGCCCACATTTTCACGCCCAGCTTTGTAATGCTTACGTGTTGTTCAGATGTTAACTGCAACTCACGTTAGTGCGCAGCGCTGGCTACGCTGACTAGATTGGTTGACAGCTCCAGCCTGAGTATTGGAAATCTTTGACATTTGCCTTGCACTTTTCCTCACGAACTTTGCCACCATGGTTTCAGTGCAGTCCATTCTTGATTTATTCACTGGCAATGCAATACACTCTCTTGTCATTGCGATAGTTGTTGTGTTACTGGCATCTATCTACCGGTCATCAAATGCAAATCGGCCCCCTCGCCTCCCTGACACCATTCCCTTTGTTTCAAACACGATCCAGTACTTGACCGACGCCGGCAGATTCTTGGATAGAGTAAAGTAAGCTGCCATTTCCCGTCCGGGCCATCAATCCTGATTACTAAGACAGCTTTGCAGAGAGACTTTAGAGGCAACCAAGAGCAATGTTATCGGATTCCATGTCGGCCTGAGGCCCGCATACATCGTGACAGGATCTAAGAATGTACAAAAGGTCTTCGGCTCGCCTCACGCACTGGATGGCAATTTCCTTCAGCTGGTCCTAATGGACAAGCACTGGGGAATGACTAAAGACGAGATCCAGAAGTTCGCAAGTGACACTTCTGGAAGGCTGAAGACTCCAGCTCCAGGGACTGAATCCACCTGTGAAGACCAAAGATTGTGGCTCGGACATGACCGGTTGTATTCCGAGTATCTTACTAAGCAAAATTACTCTGATGCCCTAGCTGAATCCTTTCAGACGTTGTTTTCGCAACGGCTCGACAAGCTAGCGACGACGGAGTGGGCCACGGTCGGGCTGTTTGATCTCCTCAAGACTACAATGGCTGAGAGCGCCATCATTTCGCTATTTGGCTCTAAAATCATTGAGATAAATCCCGGTTTTGTCGAGTGCTACTGGGAATTCGATGAGATTGCGGGTACTTTGGTCTGGGGCCTGCCAAACTTCATGCAGCAATCTTCTGTTGCGATCAAGGACCGTCTGCATAAGATGACGAGGAAGCACATCGATTCAGCCTGGGAACAGTTTGACTGGTCTGGTCCAGACGCTAATTCGGCCTGGGATCCGCATTTTGGGTCCAGGTTATCTCGCGAGACTGCAAAGTGGCTTCGAGAGAAGGGCTTTTCAAATCAAGCTGCCGCTGGGCATACATTAGCTTCACTTTTTGGGTATGTAAAATCTGTGATTTCAAACTTCTGTGTACCAATGACCAACTACATGCAGATTAAATGGAAACACAGTGCCCATCTCAGCGTGGGCGATGATTGAGCTAATCAAGGACCCGTCCCTCTATAAGGCTGTGCGCAATGAGGTGCTGAAGACATGTATAGTCGACCCAGATACGATGGAAACCCGCTTAGATGCGCGCGCGCTCATTAACATGCCGCTCATGCAGTCTCTCTATACAGAGATTATGCGCATACACGTTTCATTCAACGTCACTCGTGAGGCAAAAGAGTGGATTGAAATTGATGGCTATCATCTTGAGAAGGGATCATTGATTCAGACATGCTCGCAGATTTCGCACTTTGAAGAAGCAATATGGGGGGCCAAGGATCATCCTGCAACCGAGTTTTGGGCCTGGCGGCATGTCAAGTGGGTGGAAAAGACTGACAAAGCTAATGGAGAAGTAACAATACATCCAAGTTTCTCCATGAAGGGTCGACCAAGTTCCTTCTTCCCTTATGGTAAGTTTTCCTCTCATGGCATGAAGTACCAGGTGCTCTCCACCTGACTTGTAGGAGCCTAGAGCTATTAAGTACTGATTGCTAACTTGCATACACAGGTGGAGGGTACGTAATGTGCCCTGGACGCCATTTTGCAAAACAAGAGATTCTACTGGCGGTGGCCGTCATGGTTACCAAATTTGACATCGAGTTTGTCGGGTGGAAACAGTTTGACGGGTCAAAGTCCAGCAGGCCGGCGCAGGATGATAGGAGGTTTGCCGGCTTCATTGCCATGTCTCCGGATAGAGAGATGGAAATTCGCTTAAGAAAGATTGCATGAGTCTGTTGCCATGAATCTGTATATGATCAATGGTTAAGCAAAGAACCTTTCGTATGTGCGTGGCCTTGAAGCAGAAGCCACTATCCTGATTTATTGAGCTTCCATCACTCCAATTCATATTAGTGAAGGTTTGCATACATATACCGATAATAATAATGCATTCTGGTCTGTCGCACCGGCCAGCGATATGTGCTGGGGTAATTACAGATTTTGTGTTGTGGGCAGAAGGAAATTCCTGTCTCACCATGGCCCAACTCTGCTTTGGCATACAGACGCCTCGCTCTTCCAAGCCGGAAGGCGGAAGCGAAGCAAAGTCAGTGTAGGGATATCAATATTGGCCTACGGTTAACTACGACCCTTACAAGGCAATCCCCCCGATCAATTCCCTTCTTCCATGTTAAGTCAAGCAGCGACTCAGCATCACTATACAGTCAGCAAATTGTGGGCCGTATTGTTAGAAGGGGAGAGCCTAGCCAGAAGGATGGCCATTCTAGCCCATTCCTTGCCTTTGCTAGGGCCACTTGCCTAGATATGCACGGTCATTTGCAATATATAGGTTCGGTGCAAGCTCAGAGCGACTGGCGTGTTGTCGCATATCAAGCTGCGCGTCTCTCGTCTCAATTAAGCCGAGCCATTGAAGATATATATTCATACCCAACTTTTGTCTTCTTGCACTTATCTCAACATGGCAAAACCCACTGACGATGAACCTTACACGCATCGCCAGGCTGTAAAGCCTCTTGTCGTTATTATTGTTGGGGCAGGCATTGCGGGACTCTCGGCAGGGATGGCGCTTTCTCGATACGGCCACTCTGTAACGATTTTGGAGAGTTCTCCCCTGCTCGGCGAAACCGGTGCTGGTACACAGCTGGCTCCAAATGCCACTCGCATCCTCCGCAGATTTGGAGTCCTTGACGAGGTGATGTTACATACTTCTGTCCTCTCAGGAGTTAGCATCAGGTGAGTCTTTTATTGTTCAATACTTTACCATCACTTTTACTGTCGTTGCTATCATTCGCTCATCAATGTTTATTGGGAGCCTTTTCTAACCTTGCCTCGTAGACGCTACAATAGCGATGAGGAGCTCAAATATTCGCCAATGTCGCTCTCCTCCATCAATGAATATGGAGCACCAATGGGTGTCATACACCGTGGAGATCTACATCGCATACTTCTAGATGCTTCTCGGGACAATGGTTGTCAAATCTTTACATCTCACACGTAGGTATTTTCAAACGTATGCACAAGAATCAGTATCAAAGTTTACCCCCTTTCAAGGCTCTCTTATCTCGAAGGTTGTCGATTGAGCAGACTATTTTCTGACATCTCACAGAGTCACAAAGGTTGACTCGTCTCCAGCCCCAAGAGTTCGAGTTCAAGTTGGCAATACGAGCAAGGGCTTGTGGTTCACAGCCGATATCGTCATTGCTGCTGATGGCATAAAGTCTATCTGTAGGAAGCAGATGGCTCTGGCAGGTGGCTATTTCAGCAAAGATCAACCGTACCCGACAGGAGACGCCGCGTACAGGTTGCTCATTCCTCGTGAAAAGGTTCAGCACGATCCAGAATTACTAGCCATGCTGAATCACGATGTGGCGATGCGCTACATGGGGCCCGGAGGGCACATCATGGCTTACCCGTTGAAAGGGAACAAAGTGTACAATATGGTGCTCATCCACCCTTCCAAGCCGACGTGTGATACTGAAGAGAACGTATGGACGACTACTGGTAAACGAAGAGAGATGATGAGCTTTTACGGCAGCTGGTCGCCTGCGATAAGAAGGTGGCTGAGCTATGCCGGAGAAGAAGACGAGGAGGACATCCCAGAGTGGACCCTTAACATGTACCCGCCGCTGCCGAGATGGGTTTGGGGTGGCGTCGCGCTTATAGGCGACGCCTGCCACCCAATGCTCCCATATGTCGCTCAGGGAGCAGCAAACGGTATAGAGGATGCTGCAGTAATAGCCACTGCTCTGAACTATACATCGAACGTCCAGTTGGCCCTTCGTGTGTACGAGACAGTCAGGAAAGAGCGGGCTGAGAAGATAGCGGCGAGTGCGTTGTACACGAGCAAAAGCTTGCATCTGCCAGATGGCCCTGAGCAAGAGAAAAGAGACAGGGCTATACAGGACACAAGGCACAAGGAAAGATCTGGGGAGTCACACGTGGTAGACAAGTGGCGCGACCAGGAGTGGCAAGATTATATGTGGGGCATTGATGTGATGCGTGAAACAATAGACAAATGGGCTGAAATCAGCACTGTGTCAACGAAGGATTCGGAGAGTATCATATCCTCCCTTTGAGAAGCAGGTAGACCGGGGGCTTTACGTTAAATCTTGCTTTCTTTTGTACATGAATGAATGTTTAATATCTTCCAAGACTCAAGATGTCCTCTACATGAATCATCGTTGCGGGATAAGAATCCAACACTAATTATACTACATTTTTCATATGTGAATGCAAAATGCACCAACCTAAATGAACATATCTAGATTCCTAAAGCAGCAAATAATGTTGAAAGAGGACCATATACCCTCTCCACGCAACTGTAGCTTCTTTGGCGTAAGAGGTACCCTGTATCCCCTCCGGATTTAGTCTTTCTAAGCCTTGGTTCAGAATTTCACGATAAAAAGACTCTTGGGTTCGATCTATAGAAATGTTGATCTCACTGTACAACCTCTATACTCTACAGAAATCTAACTGCTAACTACAGTTGCAGGTAACCCTCCACATTTGTGATAATCTTCGAAGACACGCCGATAACCATTGAAACCTCCAGCAAAGGGTGTTGCTACCGGTTTTAATCTGGCCTCATTAGGTGCTGTCTTCGCTACATCGTCGTATCCTGCCACGTAGCCAGGCGTACATAGCACAGCCAACGAGTACCAGCCAGCTCTTTTGGCGACCTCATCACCCCAACACACCTCGGCAGCCTTTGATGGTTCAACAACAATTTTGTTAGAATTGTCGATTTTTTCAAATGCTGTATGTAGGATATATGCAATATGTTTCGCAGCGACGTCAGAAGTTAATGTCAAATTGGCAATGGCAGCACTACCCCTAGAGCTAATTACGAATAAGTCCGGACATCCGCTTGTCATGACACCATGTAGTGTTGCAAACTCCTTGAATCGAAACTTTGTCTTGAGTGATTTGCCATCACGCCCAATTATGGGGAATGGCCAACAAGCCCCAGGGGTACCAGGCAACCCCGCAAAGAACCCAGTAGCGAAGACCAGGACATTAAGATCGTAGGCGATCTCATTAGCAACCGGCCCAAATGGAGTGCATTTTTCGAAGCCTTTGTCATCAAAGTCGATCAGAGTGACGTTGTCCTTATTGAATGTAGATAGATACTCGTCATGGAATGTAGGCCTTTCGCACCATTCGTAATACCATGGCTGCAGCTTTGACAAGTCATCGGGTCCTGCAATTCGCTCGCAATATGAGTCCGACGTTTTTCTCTAATTTCGAGATCGAGTTTCAGCATCTCCTGTCGACACTCCTCAAAATTTTCCTGATTGATGGTCTCGGAAGCAATCCCATGTAGTCCTCTGTCAAGTTCACTCGTTCATGTTGCTTTTCATCCCTTACATGTTGAGAAAATATATTTGAAAAGCGGCGCAGGATTTAAGAACCAAAAAAAGCGTCTCGTCTGCTCAGCCTAAGTTCAACTAGATAACTATTGTAATCAGCGAAAGTCTGTACTTACGTTGAGACATTAACAGTGATGATAACTTCGCTTGGGTCGGAGGCAACATGGGCTCTTGATCGACCGACAACACTCGGACGAAGACTATCTGCCCACCAAAGCAGCCCATCATTGATGACGTGTAAATATGCACTGGCATTACACAACTTGTATCATATTCTGAATGATACAAATCGGCAAAGAGGATGCACCTCGTTGATAAGAAAAACCAAGGGCTGTACAAGACCAAATTGTGAAGAGGGTAGATGGCAGAACTACTAATTCACTCACTAAACTCACTCTTGTAACACCAAGACTTTGAAGATCGATGTTTCAAGGTTGTCTAGGGCTCTTTGCCAAATATCTGGCCTGTTGTTGGCTCGGCTGTTGTCAGAGCAGTCTCTATTGTGTAGTAGTATAACGGTGCCCAGGCTCGGCTAGACTGAGAAGCTGCGATGTGGCATCGGCAACCGAGGTCAGGTCCGTAACCGATTCACATGCCGAACGCAAGCAAAGATTCTTGCACCTTGGACTATCATCAGGCATGGAAAAATCTGAAACTTGTGGCTACAGTATGTATCCAGTAACAGCGCTGCAGGACAGTGCGAAAAAAGGCCGGACTGAGGAGCGCAAAAGGGGAAGCCGCCCGTCCAAAAGAAAGCGGGCAACATGGAGTCGCGATTCTCAAAAGGCTCTATAATAGCCTCCCAAAAAGCGATGAATTCCTTTCAAAGTCTACTAAAGGGCAACAGGCAGAGCGGAGAAGTAACGGTTGCGTTGAGGGGCGCCGCCAAGGATTACCAAAAGTGTGCGGCTTCAATTGTGCGAGGCGAGCCGCTTTGGATGTTTCGCGCACCGTCCGTCACGCCCGCCCACCAATCCACCATCTCCTGCATTCTTATGGAACTTGGCACATCATCATCAGCCAGCGCTTCAGCTTTCTCAGATGCTGTTGATGAGACTTCCATCCGTCTCCTCCGCTTCTCTCAGAGTGAACATGGTGTTTTCGTTGGCGAACTGCACAAGTTCCCCATCGCTAGTGCACCTCACTATTACACAGCCAGCTACGTGTGGGGCGAGCGCAAGTACACCGGAGTCACGGTCGATGTGAAGACTGGAAGACTTCCCGTACTTGACAGCCTTGTACCATTCCTTGACATGGTCACTTGTCATGGAGACTTTCAAGGCACAGATTGGTGGTGGATCGACTCTCTTTGCATTAACTTAGATGACAGTCATGAACGTGAGAAACAGGTGCGTATCATGGCAGAGATCTACAAAAAGGCGAGAAGAGCCATCGTGTGGCTAGGCGAAGAGAAAGAAAGCGACAGTGACTGCACCGACGCCATCGACTTTATGCAATACCTTTCCGCTTTACAGTTCGCCTTCAATGGTGACGATATCGCGATGCGCAATCAGCTGCAAAACCCTGAGTTCACTAAGAAATGCGCTGCTGTCAGCAACTTACTAGCTAGACCTTGGTGGACGAGGGTGTGGACATTGCAAGAATTCGTCCTCCCAAAGGAGGCAAAGCTCTACTGTGGTACCGCCAGCATCAGCCGCGGCAGGTTCAAGAAGGCAATTTATAGCATCTTCCTTTGTAGCACCATGAGTCAAGAATTCGAACATGAGCTTGTACCGCGAAAGCTGTTTGACGGCGCGTTCAACCGCCGTCGCATCCATCAATGGCACACCAAGCCGGATTCAATTGGCATCAACCTGATTGCCATTATGGCATACTTGGGTAACCACTCGGCAACCGACAGCAGAGATCGCATATACTCCGTTCTTGGTCTCATCACCGAACAAGATAGAAGCCTCGTGGGTCCTGCCGAATACACTACCGACGTTGCGTATCAGTTCGCGAGGCTTGTTCGGTCGTTTTGGAACGTCCACAAATCGCTTGACATCATCTGCTTTACGCACTTGTTCAGTCGTAGCGCAGCAGTCACTGATCTGCATGCCGAGTATGCAGTACCTACATGGACGCCCGATTGGAGGACGACTATCGAGTTTGCTTCCCCTGTGCCCCTCATGGCAAGCCAAAGTGCATGTGAACACATTGGAAATTTCAGACCGCTGCGGTCAACACGTTGGAAAGCCATGTATGACGCTCCTGGAATACGACTGAAGAAACAAGCACATGTTTCCTTCTCAGATGACCTGAAGGATCTATACTGTAACGGTGTCGTGGTAGATACAGTCCACGGGCTTGGCGGGCTCGATGGACAGGAATTACGATGCCAGAGCTTCGTCTGTAAAGAGGCGGGGCATGAATTGATGCAGTCGCAGCAAGAGCAAAGCAGCGCGCCCAGAGCCACCATGCTGCCTATGGATTGGCTTGAAGCCGTCGCACGTTCCTTGGTCGTCGACCGACAGGACAAGTACCTGTGCTTCCAAGCGCCAGTCCACTACATAGCCGAATTCCTCTTCCTTTGCCATTCGTGTATCGATGGCGACCCGGTAGACTGGAGCTTCTCTACATGGTTCGAGCACAACAGGAATCTGAGACTTGGTGACATGTTGCTGGAGAATCTTGTGAGACAGGTCCCCACCGAGTTTACATCCCCACCACCGACACTACATCGGCCACCATCGCATCCCATTCACCAAATGAACGACAAACTGAGCACTTTTCTCTCGCGCTTCCATGATACTGTACGGAAGAAAGCACGCCGATTGATGGTCACAGAAAGAGGCTACGTTGGTATGGCACCATGTCGCGCAATGCCCGGCGACGTTGTCGCTGTTCTATTCGGGTGCAGCATCCCGCTCGTTTTGAGGAGGGACGCACCTCAAGACGCGTGGCAGGTCGTAGGTGAAGGTTTCATGTATGGTTATATGAATGGCGAGATCGCAGAGCAAGTTAAGAATGGGAAGCTAAGTGTGCAGAGACTGAGGCTTATATGAGATCCCCCGCTCACCCTTGGGTGCAGCGTTTACCCAACTTGCTGCACCTACAACATAACGTTGCTTCGTTGGATTTTATGGAGCACTGCGTGATGCGTTTTGATTAGTCAAGGGACTGCCATATTGCTGCCGTCACCGTGGCCTGTTGAAACTGGCCTAGCTGATTTGATTGCTTTGAAGACCTTGCGAGGGCTGTGACGATATTTTCTACGAAAACAGGTAAAAGGTATAGTGTTGCTCAATGCATTCTATCGCGCGGGCACAGATCTGCATATTTGTCCTGGGCGAGAGAGTCAAAATTCGCAACACTTTCCAAAATTCACTTGAGACCCCGTTCATCTCCGTTTCCATTTTGCGTCTACTGGACCCGATCTGGGTTCCAACTATATATTGGAGACGGAAAATCGCGTTTTGTTGATTGAGAGACTGTTTGGCCCCATCTGCTTTTCCGTATACTGTCAGCTTCTTCTCGAATTCTATACAAGTCTTCGCTCGCAGGGAGGAGTGAGAAAGCGGCTACCTCACCGATTTGCCTGTCAAATGCATGCTTGGCCACACATTCTAGATGTTGAAGAATGGGGAACTGGAAAATAGTCGCCACGGTAATCTAAACCCTTTGATTGTGCACATCAGCCACCAGCTTCATCGCTAGGACAGAGTCGCCACCCAACTTTAAAAAAGGTGTTCTGCATCCCATTTCTTTCTGGTTGAACCTTGAGAGGCTGCCCCCGAGGCTGCTGCAAACCTATTTCTGTCTGCCCAGACGGTATAAGCTTGGGCTGCTGGATCCATGTTCGCATTTCTGCCAATTGCTGCGCCGAGTATGATGCTCCAATCTGCCTCAAGCATCTTCGAGTCGTCTTGTGTCATGCTGTGACTAGCAAACGCTCTACGTTGGGATATATATGTGGAACCATCAATCCAAGAAGATGTTCTCGCACGCTCTTCTACGATGCAGCTGAGTAAATTACGCGGAGCCCTTCAGCGAAGTGATTTTTCCAAAGGCGGGCCAAGGATGAGGTCATGGAAGTCCCCATCCAGCTATACTTAGGAAAGATGCGACCCGCGCATCGTTTTAAACTTCTGCTGTGTGTATCATTTCCACTGCCAACTCCTGTACATTCCAACTACATTTCCAAATGTTATATTCGACTGCGCCAAGCTCTACTCGGTTGCCATGCACCTTTACCTGAGCATTCTTTCGACTGTTGTATGAGATACTTCCGTCTAAATCTTATCGAACAATATATCCTGTCCTATAAAATCGGCAACGGGGCCCTATACCAATTTGTATAATCCAAGGAAGTGTATCATAGAACTCCTGTCTTTCGCGAAAAGCAGAGCTTATGTACTCTCTTCCTATATTTGGAACTTCAATGACTATCTCCTAATTTGCCTTCAGTGGTGTCAGCCGCCGGGATTGGATACATCTACGATTCACAATGCTGTCTCTACACCATAGCCGATATTTCTGGGATCTGAACTTGAGAGTGCATCAGCCTCAAAGAGCTCGTAGCAGCGCACTCGCATGAACCATAAACATTCATTACCTGAACCCATCGCACTACGTATTACGAACATCAGGAGTGATTGGCTCACCTCATATGATTACAGATCATAGGTTTGGAAGATTCCTCCCGTCCAATAATCCAGCAGTATTATAAGTTATGCTCATGCAATTGATTTCATGGCGTTTGATAAGTTTTCAAGGTAGTTCATGCGCTCGTGTTCAGGTGCAAACCATAGGCGACCGCCGTACATAAGCGTCATGAGGTTATCTCGATTATACGCATCGTAGAGAAAGCTGGCAAATTCTAGGACCCGAGATTCGTTGTCGAAGCTCTTTGGCGGACCGTTGGCTTTAGCTGCTGCATAAAATGTCAATGCTCCATTGTCAACCCCTTGCGCTTTCCACTCGACCCAGAGGAAGATGAGGTGAATACAGCGTTGTGCGAAAGGGCGGAATCATGCACATATGGTTTTGGGTTTTGGAGAGTTTTCAGTAAAAACAGATGATGTCCTATGATGAAGGTAAATCGTGCGGGAAGTTAAGTGCGTTATATTAATTTTGATCTGACTGGAGACTAGGATGATTTCAGAATTGACCTCTTCGAAGGTGGTTCTAAGTCTTGAAGTGGGATGTGAAGGATCCAGGAAGGCATCCGCTCCGCCAGCCTCGAGAACTCCAATTAGAGCTATCACTGCAAACTTAAATTTTTCAAAGCAAAAGGGAACATATGTTCCAGGCCCGATGCCTATCTCTTCGAGTTGAGCTGCAAGAATGGGTGAGTAATGATCCAATTCCCGATAAGTCAAATCGCCATCCCATGCCTCGATAACAAGAGTATCCTCTTACTGCAAATGCGTTCCTGACTTCCATATCTGGAGTGAGTTACAAGGTTCTTTGCAAAATTGCAGATAGGTTGGTCCGGGGCCATGTATACAGAACGTTGACTTGGTATGATGGAAATGCCATCGAAAGCAATCTGGCCGTAGATAAAATCAGATTATGTAAACATACATAGCGTATTCAGAAAGCATTACTCTCTAGGCCGATTGAACAAAATCGGATATATGAACGTAGTTGGCTTGCAGAAACTTCAGTATTTCTTTTAGACTTGATCAGGGTCATAAATGCATGTTTCCATTTACACAGAGCCAGAGGTGATATAACTACCACCGAGAGCGGGAAATAAGCGTAGCCGTGTCATTGTATTAAACTAAATTTCGCTATAAAACTCTGAGAGAATTTTATTGTTGTCGTGCTGCTCGTCTGTACTTTCCCATTATATACATACATGCTCCAGGAACGACTGTGCAGAGGCTCCAGGGACAGCGCCAGCCACTAGTCTCAGATTGTTTCCGGATATCGGTTTGATTAGGTGACTGATGCGGTATCCTCTTGGCAGTACCTCATGTTTAAGAATAAGCAGGATTAATAACATGTGTTGCATGGAGCCAGTGACTAGGGCGAAAATCCGGACCTTGTTCCGGACATCCGGAATGAATTTCCCGCCCCTTTCCGGCGGTCTAACCCCGCCATCTACTTGATGAATAGGCAAGACTTCGGAGCTCACTGTCGTATTTCAAAACCCTCTTTTCGGCTAATATTAGGAAGTATCTTAATTCTGCTAGGGTCGAACTTGAGGGTCAATTTCCAGGGCGGTTATTGCATTCTCATTGTGCCATTGAACATAGTAGAGGTCTAAGTAGAAAGATTCATGATTTTCACGATCTTATAATTATACTTCGAGATCTATAGATTTATGGTCGAGTAAATATGATAGACTAATCCTTGAAATCCCTATATCTAGGTAGGTGATGTCTTCCTACTAGATTGTGCTATCCGGCGTTTGAATTTGATCACGATATGAACTAACCAAGAGAGAACTAGCATAAATTGACGACACTATTGATAAATAGAATGTAACAGAATGACTGCTAGTAAGCGGAGTGCCGGTATGTCTCGGAAAGCAATTGCTAAGAGTTGATCTCCACCTAAAACAAGGGCTGATATCCGAGGATATGTTTTCGTTCAACCTTTATCGCGAAATAGCCGAATAAGAGTGCTGTATTCTGTTAAAGATCTACTTTTTTAGCGTATAAATATTTATCTCTGCGTTCTAAGATTATAGTATAGCTTAACTATTTTCTACTACTAGTTATGAATTAACTATATTCTACTATATCTAGAAACATATATATTAAGCATAATAGGATCATTATATAGATAAGTACTTTCGTTTGGTACAAAACTAAATTGCTCTAATAATTTCCGGATTCTAAGCGCAGCGGTTAGTTAGATTGGTAGTGACTAATAACGAAATATATTTAGCCGAAAACCGTACATTAGATAGCTTAATAAATACCAGACCTATATATCAAGATAAGAGGTAGCCGTTTCTTACCCCTAAGCTGTAACTTCATCTTATACAACCTAAAGTGGTTTAGTATAAAGATACCTAACTCCTAGCGTTCATTTATAGAGCTCATCTTTGATTTCCTCGTTAACGGCAACGAACCTCTCTGCAATGGATTCTATCATATGCGACCAAAACAACATCAAAGATGCTTCATTCATTTTTTCAACAAGTTGTAAGAACGACATTAGTCTACGAAGTCTCGACAACACACAATTCCTGTCAACTTCTCTAGATGCACATGGCTACGAATACATTGCCTCACTATCTACAATTGAGGCTATTAGAATATTCAACAATCTAAGCACTGGTTGCCTCAAAGTCCTTCTCCTAGAGAATATAAACCATACTGGCGTCAAAATACTTGAAGGAGAAGGGTTCCAAGTGGCGGCGTACAGCGAGAGTTTCCCGGAAGACTAGCTTCTTGAAGCCATCAAGGATGTTCATATTATTGGCATTCGATCTAAAACAAACATCACCACACGAGTACTGGATGCGGCGGAAAATCTTCTCGCAATTGGCTGCTTTTGCATTGGTACAAATCAAGTAGATGTCGAAGCAGCCAAAAGAAAGGGAATTGCAGTCTTCAACTCGCCATTCAGTAACTCCCGCTCTGTTGCTGAGCTTGTCATTGCCGAGACAATCGCGCTTGCCCGTCAACTTGGAGACAGATCTATGGAGCTCCACAATGGCAAGTGGAACAAGAACAGTACCGGTTGCTGGGAGGTCCGCGGAAAGACCCTTGGTATCATTGGATATGGACATATTGGTAGCCAGGTCAGTGTGATCGCTCAAGCGTTGGGAATGACTGTGATTTATCACGATATTCAGTCTATCATGGGACATGGCAACGCACGACAAGTCTCCTTGGATCAGCTCCTGCACCAATCAGATTTTGTAACTTTGCATGTTCCGGCAGGAAAGGGTACAACCAATTTGATTGGTTCTGACCAACTTGCAAGCATGAAACAAGGCAGTTATATCATTAACAACGCCCGTGGCTCTGTTCTGGATATACCTGCACTTATCCAAGCCTTGCATTCGGGTAAAATTGCAGGTGCTGCGATTGATGTGTTTCCTTCTGAGCCCGCCAGTAATGGTCAATTGGAATCATGGATACCTGAGTTAAGGGAACTTAAAAATGTCATATTAACCCCCAATATCGGCGGAAGCACAGAAGAGGCCCAACATGCCATCAGTGCCGAAGTTAGTACTGCAATAGTGCAGTATTTGAAGAATGGGAACTCATCTTCAGCCACGAATATGCCAAAGGTCAATTTGGATCGCTCCAAGTTGGTACCAGATACTATACGTATTTGTTATATCTACAAGAACGTTCCCGGAGCGATGAAACAAGGGAAGGAAGGAGAAACAGATATCACGCCCACAAGTGTTAACACCCATCAGTCAACAATGTTCTACATCATTACAATATCGAAAAGCAGACTAGCGAGTCAGATGGTGAAGTGGCTTATTTGGTCACAGACGTATTCAAGGTCGAAAAAACACTCATTCAAAATGTATTCAATGCTTTGGAGACGTCACCCTGTAAGTGCTGCAAGGATTTCTAACAGTGTTGCGCACTAACGATTAAAGACTGTATCAGAACGAGAATTATCTACTAAGGTGTGTATTTGATTGACGAGACATATCATGTCCCTACACCGGTTGGCAGTTTAAGCCTTTAGCATTTCTATTACATAGAACCGTAAAGCTGAATTTATATACAATATCAACAAGTTAATTTTCTCTTACATTAGCAGGCTCTAACTAAGATCTCTATCGTATTTTCTAAAGTTGTTATGTTATCTAGTATACGCTGCCTAGAGCGGCTGGATAATATAATTCCTTCAAGGAGAACATAATAGTCCTCCAACTCTAACACTTGAAAACATACCCTTCTTGCAATTGGGATGACAGGATAAAAAATGTTTAGTACTAGGATAGGGTTTAACATATTTAGATGCTAGTTTGCAATCGTATAGAGGAAGAGAAGCAAGTTTTCGACCTTGTCAATTCCTTAACATCGTGGTAGAAGAATTTTCAGAATCCTAACAAAACCCTACTTCACCACCTCTCTATGTGAGTTTATAGGATTCTGAACTAGAGTAGATAACATGACCTTCATAATGGGCTCAGTTTCTCGTAAAGAGAGCTTTTGAATAATTCCTCTCTTAAATTTGCCACCTTATAAAGAGTTCCTGGATGGCAAACCGCTCGGCGTTCTATGGGGAAACAAGTGTTCGTATGTGCCATAGGCCGTAGACCGAAATTAACATTGCAGCCAAAGAAGCACTGAATGTATACCAAAAGGTGGTTACATAACCTTGAAACACATCATCGTTAGATGGCTGCTGCCCACGAGCCATGTCGGCAGCCACGCTAGCAGTGATGATATTAGAAAGAGTGAGACCCAAGCCCTTCCCCAATTGAGCGACAGTGTTAAAAATTCCTCCCGCCAGACCCTGCATTGTCTCTGGTAGCCTTTGAGTGATAAGCATATTAGCAATGGTATAGAGAGCATCTGCCCCCATGGAATTGAAAATTAGGACCATAAATCCAGAGGACCAATAAGAGGAATTTGAATTACCGCCGATAACCATGACAAGTGAAGAGACCAAACTAAGAGTTATACCTACGCCCACGATGTAGCGAGGTTTCACTTGCACGACCAGTAATCCAGTAGTAGTGTTCCCAATGATGCCCATAATGGGTACCGGCAAGAATCTCAGGGCAGATTGAATACCATTCAGGAGCTGAATTCTTTGAAAGATCAAGCTCATGATGTTTTCAATGGCATTGTACGAGCCCCAAATGAGAAGCGCACTGAGCGAAACGCAGATTACGCTGCGATCTGCCCAGAGTACTGATGGTATTGCGGTCGGCCTAGCGAGGCGGATCTGTCGAGATGTCCAAGCTGCTAAGATAGCAAAAAGCGTAACTGATACTGCTAGAAGAGTGGCATAGCCAGGGTTCCTGATGTTCTCCGCCTTTTTACCAAGTATTGCCATGAGAGTAAACAATAGAGCTAGTGCAGTGGAGAGAAGAAATGTGCCGAGCCAATCAACTCCTCTAATGAAAGCAGATACAAGATCCGGGAAATGTCCAGTTAGGAATGCTCCAGGTAGAAGTAGGCCTCCAGCAGCACCGAGCATTGTGTTGGAAATGGCGGCTATGTGAAAACCCCAGCGCCAGGAGAGTTCGTCGGAAACAACACCACCAACGAATAAACCAATGGAAAATCCTAAAGGCAGGCCGCTTCCCATACAAGAAAGCGCGATGCTTTTAGCTTGGGGAACATAGAGGTTTTGGGATATCAGGCTGATGGATGCAGGTAAACAAAATGCCATCGCAATTCCAGATAAGGCTCGGAAAATGATGATTTGTATGGGCGTTCTGCATAGACCACAAGCTAAGCAGAATATTGCTTGTTGAAAACATCCGAGGACATATGTAATTTTTGGGCCGAAATTATCGCATATGGATCCTGACAAAAGCAAAGTGCATCCACAAGCGAGGGCAAATACTGATACAGGCCTTAAAATTATGTTAGCAGTGTCTTTCTCGCTTATGATTATTCCGTAATCATTACCATAGTTGGAGTGAGCTACCAATGCCAAGATCCTGGTCAAGTGCATTGAGATTGATCGTCATGATGCCAGATAAGAAGCCATTCATTGCACTCGCACATGTTGTCAAACATACGATAGCGATTGTGACTACCAGCCTAGGCTTTGCTTCATGACTTGAGTCTCTGTCGGACGTGTGGGATGTGTCAGATGACGACGACCAAGGGAACTTGATACTTCTAAAAGACTTCTCCATTCCCACTCTAGTTATGTTGTATGTTCTTAGGACTAGAAGTTGAAGCGTTTCTCTTATATCAAATCAAAATGACAAGTAGTAGATATTAGGGATATGTATTTTAAGTATATATATCTTGATGATTAGAAGATACCTGCTAGTACTTAATATATACATAATTTAATATTAACTATGCTACTTTATTTAGTAGATATTTCCTAGAATTTAAATTCCGTTACGTAACGCCGTAAAAAGTGGTATAACTATCCGTAAACTTGATACACGGGGGTTCGGATCTATACTTCTCTATCTAAGTCTATACTAAGGCCGGTGAGTATTACGCTTGTGTTCCGTGAGGTCATCTAACGATTGATAATATACAAGAGTGATAGATATTACTAGAAATTTACTAGATAGTAAGATATATCACTATAGATCGATAATTGATAATTAAATTTATCTATCTTTATATTCCAATTACTATTAGTTCTGCAATCTCGTCTATGTCTAAATATGTTCACTTCCGGAAGATTTCAGGGAAGTCTAGCGTAGCGACTATCTCTTAGTAACCTGCTATCCCCTATAGGAGGCTTTTAGATAGAACGTAAAGAGTAAACACGCTTACACACACACACACACACACACACACACGGCTTTCCGAGTTTACCTATTTCTCTCTCGTTAAGATTAGAACGAATAAAGTATAGCCAAATCCAGTGTTGCATTAACGTAGACCCGATGGAACCGTCAGAACCGATAGAACCGATAGAACCGATAGAACCGATAGAACCGATAGAACTAGCAGGATTAACGGAACTAATCTGCTAGTACATAGGGTCGCTAGTAGCTTTTATGTACACACTTCCATCCGATCTAAGAATTATATTATAGGGACTTTATTGTATAGTAAATTCTTATACAATTAAGAAAGCTTCGGCCTTTAATATTGTGGTGTAGCATCACGTGACTAGTTCATAGTATATATTACGATTTTCTTTCGTAGGTAGATAGGCACCTTCTCCAATCAATCCTTTATACCGATCAAATATCAGCTTACTTCTATCTACTCGATTGCGGGTCGCCCCTCTGATCTTTTGAGCTCGATCACGTATCGTGCCACAATATCTATTTACTTAACTCTCTTATGCCTAGAGAAATAGCTTTACTACTACGAAGAAGATAAAGGTATTAATAGTCTTAAAATTGTACGCACTTCTAAACATCTTTAAATAACTCTATTACTAAAACGTGTCTAATACTTCTTATCTATACTATTATACGTATAGAAGTTACTTATCAAGCTTATCTAATTAGGAGATTCTAGTCACTAAGGGCCTATTCGGCTCTCTATTTTCTAGTTGCGTTTTATCTCCCTTTTAGGTCTATCGCTCTATCAAGGTTGGGCTTACTAGTGTGATAGCTAGATTTTTACCGAACACACCCTAAACTAGGTTAGTGTCTCCGATTTACAGTCTCTACATAAGATTATACGCGTTATATGCTGCAAGCCTATGAATTCGCCGCCAAGGCATTATAGTTGTCTACTTGGCTCTTCTCTGCTTGGCTCTTCTCTGCTTGGCTCTTCTCTGCTTGGCTCTTCTCTGAGTGTTAAATGAAAGATCGTCTGGATCATCATGGTTTGTTATCCGATACGTACGGCAATGAATCACGGATTAACGGCTGCTTCAACTCATCAATTGGATGTAAGATCTTACACAAAACCTAACATTGCTCTAAGAGAGGCACGGCCGTGAACTTTTGTATCTCCAAGGGCACCATGTCTTCTGGTGTGCTGACAACACTTTGAAAAAGATTGCATGTTGTCCAAAAAGCTGGAATGTTCCTATGGACATTTGAAGCGGCATATGGCCAAAAGCCAGAAGGAAGATGTTGGAGCGACGCTAGTAGAGAGATGCCAGATGATCCTACGGGAAGAGGCTAGACCTATCGTAAATGAGCTGCAATGGGCAGGGTACTTATAAGGGCCTTTTTCGGGGATTTTCTCGCGTCTTGCAAGGGTTGTTGAATCGTCTGTCAATGGTGTGATCATCTGCTTGTTGATACTTATCGTAGCATTAGAACTGACTACTGTTTCCGCAGGCGATATAGTCGGCTGCTCAGCCTCCGTTAATTAGCATAGTTTGTTAAGATGAGCACAGTTTGGCGAGAAGATCACATGCAACTCGCATGGTTGCTGTGCAGAAACAAAGCACTTAGGAGCGGGCAAACATCCTTGCTCCGCTCGCTAACATTAAGTACATAGCTGCAATTGAAGCTAGACTGGTCTTTCTAAACTTTAGATAGACCCTGCCTGCTTTCTCCTCTCACTATGAGCTGTTCTTACTGTCAGAAAAATCATTCAGGAACGAACCAACGGCGATGTAGCGTGGGTGCGGAAGGGTTACCTATTAAGTTCAGTTGAAAATGAGACTCAGTATCCTATGTCAAGGCGCTAACGAACTGTATATACCCCTACAACTAGTTTTGCAGCAACACCTAGATTTTGCGTCTTCGTAACCATACTTAGCGTTCGAATATGACGTATCAAAGCTAGCCTTATTCCACATCAGTGATAGCAGGGTCCTAAATCGTGAAAAATAGCAGCATTTTGTGAAGAGATGGCGTCAATGGTTTTTAGGTGAGACATCCGGAAGTTCCGCAGCGCCATGACAGTGAGATATGGCTGATTTAAGAAGTAACCCTATTCCAACATATCAACGGCGCTTACTTTACAGGGATATATAGCTTGTGAATGTTAGTATCTATGTTATCTAGAGTGCGCATTTCGAAGATATTAGCAAAATCAGCAGCATGGATTTTGTCTATTGAACCCACGGCATGTTGGCCAAGCTTCACTTAGGATGGGACACGACCCATCGGGTCGTAAAGTGGACCTAGAAGGTCCCTGCGCGTGCATTGACGACACTGTCCGATCAAGCACCCCAGATATGGGCATCAGTAGTCGCTGCGGGTTATGTAGTGAATAGACCAGCTCCAGTTCCCCGCATATATCTTGTTCAAGTTTTGCCCTTGTCTTCCCTTAGGAATTCCAAGGTGCCCTAATTGACTGGATGATCGGTCCTCGCCCTAAGTTTACTCGACGGAGAGGCGCATGTGAAGAGTGCCGTCAGAGGAAGGTTCGATGTGAGTTTTCCTTTATTGACTTTGATACGTGCTAATAGAGACATAGGTGATGGAGCGAATCCGTGTAACCACTGCCAGGTATATGACAGGCCCTTCGCTTATCCTAAGTTCTACTATTAATATTGTAATAGCAGAATAGTTCTCTGTGCAAATACATTCTACGTCGCTCACGACGTTGCCTACAAGAGAAAAATACCCAAACTGGTGGCGAGCATGTCTGCACAACAACACCGTCCTATGCAGTAAATAGAGGAACAATGCTTAATCGATCGAACTTAAGCGGTGATTCCGAGGTTGTTACTAGCCAGACCCTTCAGCAGCCAGCAGAGCATTTGGACACACTATTCAACCAGAGTCATTGCTCACAGTTTGTGCCCAATATTGTGCACCCGTACCTGAGTCCCGATTTTTCAGATGAGATGTTGCAGGAAACTGGACAAGCTAAGGACATTGGTACGCATTTACATTCTTTGTTTTTGATTCCCGACTCTCTCGAGGCCCATGCATGCTTCTTTTGGTCGAGGCATGTGTTTCTTTCCTGATAGAACGAACAGCTGACTAGTAGCTAGAGTCAGGGCATCGAGCGAATAGTCTGCAGAACCAGATATCATATAATGACACCACGCGAAACTGTAGCCCTACGATTGATTGGCTGGATTGGGGCTATGATCAAGATATAGAGCAGGATAGCACCGCACAGTCCTGTGTTTTGCTAGAAGCTGAAGCCGGCAATGGTACTGCTCCGTATATCCTTGCGCACTTCTATGAACGAATGGTGGTTGATGAGGCAAAGGTACACAATCTGTTTCCCTTTACTGAAGACTCAATTCTGATATTGCAAAGGAAAAGCCATCCCTGAACCCTCAAACACACAGTGTCACTGTTCTTTTCCAAAAGACATGTCAAGGAAGCCGTAGACAACAGGCTGTGTTAGAGAAAGTTAAAAGGCTGCTTTCTCCAGAACATCAGACTTGTCTCTCTGACCTGTTACGCAAGGTTGAATCAACTAGGGAATATCAGAGTTTGGATCTGAACAATCTTCCTATGAGAAAACTCATTCAAAGTATGTCTATCATATCGTCTACAAACATCTCGCTGATTCTTATGGAGGGTCGTTCAAAGAGCTTGAAGGGTAAGTTGGTCGGATAGAACACGTGCTATTTAATCTATGTAAGCTGACATATACGGTAGTCCGAGTTTTTTCATTGAAGAACAGGATGTCATGCACATACAAGAGCGCTTTATTCACCCAGAAAAACCGCCTATAGACGTTAGTGATATGTCATTGCTAATGGTCTCAGTGACTTGGGGAGCGTTACTAGATCTAGAAGTAAGCTCAGTCTCTAGAGTAGCACTGCTGGATGCTGTGCTAGCAATTTCAACTATTTTGCTTCAACAGAATCATAGCGTCCGTCAGTTCTTGGTAGGTTTCCCGTCTTATAGAGAGAGGAGTTTTCTAACCTAAAATAGGCGCTTGTTGCTACTGTTCGTGAAAATTCTACCTTCTATACCAAGACAATTAACTTATATAAATTTAGCTTAGTCTTGCAGAGAAAACAGGGTCAGACAACTTACCTGCGCTTCTACTTGGTAGCGTCTCGACTATAGCTTCCCTAAATCTCCATCTAGAATCTATGTTGCGCAGTTCCTGCGTGAGCGAACAACAGATTATTCAGGCTAAACGAGCTATGTGGGTACTCTACTGCATTGACAAGTCTAGAGCGTTGAGGTGGCAAACCTTCTCAGTAAGTTCTCGCTCTGTGTGGCTATTCTATACTACTTATGCCAGAGGCTAATTCATAATAGCTCGTAGACGAAGGATACCTTCCGACTATGAATCTGCATAATGACACACTGCAGAGTGACAGTCCAACTGCAACATCCTTACAATGGTGGGAGGTCCGGTCTCAATACTCCAGAATATGCTCGGGCATCCTGCAGCTCCGTGTAAACGTCGACGAAGAGAGATCTAAAGATTGTGCTAGTAAGTTCTTGGCACTTTCAACGGCGCTGGAAGGGTGGTACAGATTGGCCAGTACCAACCAAGTAATGCTCTCTTTAGAGAATAGTACAGCTGCACGCATCAAGCTCCAGATATCCTATTGTTACCACGAGGCAAGGCTACAGTTAACGAGTATCAGCCTAGTGGGTCCACAATCTTCCTCTCCTGTAAAATCTGGAGAGTGGACGAAATCATTCAAGCAGTCAGTCTGGGAAATAATCACCAGCTCTAGCATGATATCATCCGAAAGCCCACTCCAAGAATAGTATGTATTGCACGAAATAGCTCTTCGCAGACTATACTTTTACTAATTGCTTACATTATAGCAATCATGTGTTTATCAACAAACTTGCTTTGTGCTTACTTGCGTTGGATAGCCTCTTGGAGCCAGGCCAAGGTTGTGGAAAAGAGGATCGGGCTTTATTAAGCATTGTTGCAGGATATTTTGCGAGAGTGAGTATTGTATTCTCACAAAGCTCTGTTTTTGAAGAAGTGTCTAGTCTAGTCGAGCTTCTCACATACAGATCAATATAAGATAGAGAAGAAACGAAAAATACCAGCTGGTGTAAAGTAACCTTATGTCGTGCGGTCCAACGATGTGTCCCGAGGCCACTGCCGACTGCTACAGGATTTGATGTCTCCAGCCTTCTTGAAAGATGTGGCGGCGCCAAACATTCCTCGCAGGTATGTTGACTAGTACACTTATGGAAGATCAGGGCCAAATTTGCTACCGGCCGACCCTTCGATGCTAGCGACGACATCTTCAAGGCTACCCTAGACGCTATCTTTGGTTTTGTGTTCCGACCAAGTTCGCAACACAGTTCCATGCAGCCTATGGTTTATATCATCATTTGTATTTCTGTTGACCACGGCGCCGCTAACTCTCCGGCCAGTTTTCCCAAAGGCACGCAGGACAGAGTGGTTATCGCGACGCTTAGTCTCGCAGCAGCCGTTGAGAAAGTGCAAGGATCTCTGTCGATGAAGCTGACATGGCTCCTGCTTTCACTTACACTGACATTGCGGCGGGCGCGTCGGGTACGGGAGAGGTGGGTACGGAAGAGGCGGGTACGGAAGAGGCGGGTACGGAAGAGGCGGGTACGGAAGAGGCGGGTACGGGAGGAATACATTACCGACGCCATTTGGGAGGCTGTCGCCGATGTCGTTCCTACCTCGGAGACCCACACTCAGCGCATTGGTCACTAGTAGTACTGTTTAGCACATATTAGTCCGTCAGCGCTGATTGGCGGATGAAGATAAGACAGTCTATTTGTGTAGTTATTGCTAATTTTGCATGTAGCTGTTCGGCTTCATTGTAGGCGACCACGACACAACAAGTACAACGGTCGCCTGAGGTGCCAAGTATCTCGCCAATCATATCGCAGTACTTACAGGAGGGTCTCTGGGCTGTGTCGTATGCTGCCGGTAGCCAAGCAAAGACCGAGGGTCGCCGTCTCTCAGCTGATAGGATCCAGGCCCTCCAGGTGCCGTATCTCGATCCAGCCATCAAAGAGATTCTACTACGGTTTGGACAAACGACGCCGGCGCTAGACTATAGGGCCATAATAAACACGCAAATTCTCAGTCTACACATTCCCAAAGACACAACTGTGCTGCTCTCTACTCAGGGTCCAAGCATCCGCAGCCCGCCCTTCCGTATTGGTGAGCGCCTTTGAAGAAAAACCTATTGTTCTAGGGTCAACAGCACAGTTCATGATCGCTTGTAAGCTAACCACAATGCCGACGCTTTCGATTCCGACCGATGGCTAGTCCGCCACTAGAAAATAATAGTCGAGATGAGGAGTAGCTCAAAAATACCTCTGATCCAAAGCTTGCTTTTAGTCTTGGTCATAGAGGCTGCTGAGGAAGGAGACTTGCGTACGTGGAACTCCGACTCAACCTTGTCCTCATCTTTTGGAACTTTCATATTTCCCCCTGTCCACCCGAGCTGTCTAGCTACAGCTCAATTGCCGGCATCACAAGCAAGTCTAGGCAGTGCTATGTGCGCCTAACCAAAGTCGGTCTACAGTACCAAGACCATCATTTAGCTATTCTGGGATGGTATTATTAGCTACATGTGAGTGACGCGGCAATTCGAAGTGGAGTCGCACTCAAGAGATACTAGTGCGTACACCCTACTAGGATAAGTCACACTAATACAATTCATATATACATATATAACACTTCCTTACGTTTACTCATCCGATTGGTGTTTGTTAATACATATATGAACCGTCAAGAACCCTTGTTGAGACATTAATTTTGAATGCCCGCCACATGTTGTACACTTGTGACAGGTAACGAAGCTAAGAGACTGTTGTTAATGAGACTAAGTCGGGACAAAAATTTCTGTTGCTCACCTAGTAGGCGGGGTTATAGATAGGTGTAGAACAATCAGAATACTAGATCTCAGCAACCAAGACGTACACTCTAGAGCTGTTTTGCATCCGGGTATCGGTTGTGTCTGTTCCGTTAGCCGGTCTATTGCTACAATTTTACCCGACCATAAGCAAATCTACGCCCGCATCGATGCCATCCGAGTCTCTACTTCTGTAGATACATAGGGGTGGCATAAAACAACGTGTTCTAAAAAAAGATTGGTTTTGAACTACTATGTGTGGCTACTACTTGGAGCTGTTTCTACTTGGGTTGGTGATTTGAAAACCCAAGACGCTCTGGTAGAGTGGTTAGCGAAGAGAGCGGCCGAATACAGTGCAAGAATAGTTCTCGCAAAACGAGATACTCGCGTTCAAGTTAAGATGACTAAACCACCTGCCAGCCGATGGTAAATACAAAAGTGATCCACTCAGCGATGTGACGGTAGAAGGGATGGGCGCTGAGAGGAATGGTTAGGCCCGCTGCTCTACGACTAAGCATTCACTCATGGAGAATGCATCGCAGATATAGTGCTGTGCTAGGCGAGCTGGGAACAGCAGGCGTAGAGATACAACTTGGTGGTAGAGGGGCAAAGTGAAGAGATGGAGAGGTTAACTGCGATAGCCCTTTATGAGTTAGTGTGCACCATATGGGTAATTGCAAGTGAGGCGCCGGGTTGTTGCTTGCACGCAGCGTACCTGCCGTACCAACGAAGTACTGCAAAAAACAAAGAAAAAAAGAAGTACCACGCCTACACGAGTCAAACCATAGATGAAAAAGTAAAACGAAGATGACCAAACCTAATCTGCATCCTCTGTCTACTGCCTGGCCTACCTCTAGTACCATCATCGCCAGCATCAACCTGGCGTAGAAGCCGCAACAAGGTAAGTAAGCCTGCCTTGTTACGTTACTATTCGAGTGGCAGTGCCCCAGGCAGAAGACAGGAGCATTAATCGCAAAGAGACAAATCTCTGAGGGCGACAACCCTGCTCCCCATTCTTAGTTGATGCCGAATGGGGCCCTCAATAGACGCACAAGTGCGCCGTCAGTCTACTGTACTACAGGTACTAGGTTTGATGGCCGATTAGAGAACAAATCAATAAATTTGCTTCACGCGGAAGGATTTGCTGCCAAATCCCAGACCGCAGTTGCTGCTTGCATCGAGTGATGACGGCAGCAGCGGCCTCAACAAACGGTGCCACGCATACCTACCGGAAACCGTCACATTGCCTCGTTTAGGCTTATGGGCCAGTGTGCGCCAGTCCTCAAAGAGCTTTCACCATTATATCAGTCTGCATAAAAGGGGAGGCGCGCAGTCATCCAGCTTGACTGCGCCTGCTCGGCGTGCATCTCATGAGTCCGACAACCAGAAGGGAGACTCATAACATGGAATTGATGCCCTTTTGGAAGTTATTGCAGCATATGATGATACTTTCCTAGCCCCTGAAATTGCCAGCTTCACATTTTTCTACCTTGCCATGCTGTCACTTCACAGTGACACCTCGGTAGGGGCACAGTAGCTTGCAAATGGAAACAAGTCATTGTTGTTCAGCAGTAGCCAGCGCGTTGATCAACATGTCTCATCTATGCTATATAGTTCCATCCTTTCAACTTTCTATGATACTCTGGATGGTCTCTTCTCGAGCAGTGCATCTTGCGCAAGAAGTGCTCATTCTACTCAATTGGTGTATGTTTGACTCTTGATGCCCTCTTCACTTCAGCTCTTTCAGCTTATGCAGCAAATCATCCATGCTGGACGCATACAAATCAAACTCGCCAAATACATCGGTACACGGGTCATGTTCCTCGAATGTAAGGTAGGCTGTCTTGAACCCCGCCTTCCTCGCTGCAATCAGATCCCACGCATGCGCTGCAACAAACCACCTCTCCCCTTCCTCTTTTCCTTGCATTTTCCTAGATATATGTTGATTGGCGTTCTCATAAACCCTGACATCCGGCTTTGCAACTTGGATCGCATCGCAGCTTAGTAGATGGTCGGCATCGAGCTCGATGCCAGCGCCGTGGTAGTAATTCAGCGATGTTTCTGATCCGCCATTGGTCACACCATAGACTTCCCATCCAGCTTCCCTCAACCCATCAAAACATCTCTTGAGGCCTTCTCTTGGCCCCATGCTCCGGAATGCCTGCATGATCTCCTCGAGATCTTCATCGGTGACAGCATCGGTGGGTAGATCCACTACAGCACACGCACGCCGGAGGGTCGATTTTAGAATTTGTGCAATTGGCACGTAGGATCCGTTCATAGAGACGTATGTGAAGTCGCGCTGCGCAGCATAGAACCAGGAAAAGAAGAGCGTTTTTGGGTCCACATCGGCGGTCTTGAGTTTCGGGCCCAGACGGGAGTGAATGGTTTGGATTGGGGCAGAGAACCCGAAGCAGGTACCTATCACGTCAAAGGATGCTGACCTCGTCATTTTGGAGATTTAAAACTGTGATCTGGTTGCCGTTGTCGAGCGTTGGAGACTTCGTGTTGGGGCGTTGTCGAGCGTTAGCAGAACGGACCTCGGGAGATGTCTCAGCGACCCTGTGACGTCAGGCATCATCAACAAGTAGCACCGTCATCTTTATCCCCATCTACTCTCTTGTTGCTACGAGTGATAACCTTTATCGCATCACATGACACGTATAAAGGCACCATGGACCATATTCCTAATAGGCGCTTTGGCCCCCACGTACGATGTGTGGGTCACACAAGGGTCTGATTGGGGCTGAGGCGTTGGCCGCTTATGTACAGCCTCCCGACATAGCTGTAACTCCCTAGGTAACAGCGTTGAACTTTCGCTCAGCTTTCTAGGTCTCAGCGCTAAATATCACCTCAGCCTTTCCGTGTTTTTCTTTCCTCCCACCTTCCCCCTCATTTCTTCTGCAAATCTGGTGAAAGAGAACATGGCTTTCATGAGCAAGGCGGTGCTCCTCGCTCTCGTAGTAGCGTGGGGAGCATCCTTTTATCAAATCTATCTCAAAAATCTTCTTGTGGTTACCTTCGGTGTTGGTCGGGCGATGCAAGATATAGATGAGTTTCCGTATTCTTGCAGGCGTGTCGAGCATCCTAGGCTAGAGGCCTGTGAGGACATCTGGCTTGACGATAAGGGACGCACGTTGTATGCGGCATGCGCAGGAACATCAGGAAGAATGGCTTGGAACCAGGCGTAGGTCACATCCTTTTCAACTGCAAAACCAGATTGTAGCTCGTCATCAGGACTGATATGAAGCAGGATGAATCAAGTCAATGTGACTGGACGTCGGTCTGGGGGCTCTGAACTCATCGCTCTAGACATTGACAATCCTGGAGCGGATGGTCTCTTCAATCTTCGGTCTATCAAGCCAGCCGGTAGTTATAGAGGAGCCACGGGTAACATGGATCTCGATCTCCTCGGTTTCGATGCCCTTATCTTGGATGAAGATACTATCCAATTCTATTTTGTCAACCAGCGCCCTCCTGTTGGACCATCCAACGATATCATCGACGCATTCAAGACGGGCGATAACTCCACCATCGAGGTTTTCGAGATGAAGAGAGGTCAGGAAACCATGCGCCATGTCCGCACCGTCTTCTCAAGTGAAATTTGGACCCCAAACCGAGTTGCAGCGTTAGGCGATGGATCGGGTGCGTTTCTCGTGACCAATGACCACTCCGTAAAACTCGGCCTGGTAAGTTCGAACCTCGTGTCTAACACGTAGAAAACATCAGCACACAAGAAAAAGGCTAACAGAATACCCTAGCGCCGTGAATTCGACTACTTCATCGGCGGCGGAAACGTCGCATACTGCTCTGGCACCGGACCTTGCCACCCCGCCTACTCTGGCAACGAAGTCGACGAATCAACCCTCAAGCCCACCGCCACGCCAGACTCACCCTCCTACATGCCTTATCTCAAGCAGGCCCTAAGCTTCATCATCCCCAGGCCCAACCTCAAATTCCCCAACGGCCTCACCCGCGGTGCTGACGGCCTCTTTTACGTCCCTAGCGCCATCGACGGCCAAGTCCGTGTCTTTGCCCTCGAACCCCAAAACAACAACACGCTCCGTCTTCTCGACACGATTCATGTCGGCATGCCGCTCGACAACATTTCGCCCGACGCAAACGGCGATTTGTACGTCCCTGGGTTCCCGAGTCTAGCGCAGACCGGCAAGTCGTTTTCCGATCCGTACAATGAGATTTCGCCCGTGACTATCTGGCGCATCCGTAAGACGGGGGGAGAAGGTACGAAGAGTGGGAAGTACAAGGTTGAGAAGGTGATTGAGGATAAGGAGTCCAAGGTTTTGAGTGGGAGTACCACAGTGAGACATGATGTCAAGACTGGACGGCTTTTTGTTAGTGGTAAGTTTGATGCTGATCTGGCGGTCTTTTCGGGAATTTTGTGCTGACTTGATGTAGCTGCCGTTCATCCTTTTCTTGTGGTTTGTGAGCCGCGCGAGTAAACTGTACTTGGCGTATAGAGGGCAACGCGTCTTGTTGCGCAGTAGTGCAAACACTGTCTGTTTACCAAACCAAATTCAGTCACGAATTATTAAATCCACATTTGAGCGGAGAAAATGACATCTATACTTGTATATTACCTAGTTAGATTAACCTTGCACGACTCTATCCTTTCCTTCATCTACCGCTTGATCAACCCCTTGGCCTCAGCCATTGCAACCGCCTCCTCGTTCTTCTTCCTCTGCGCCTGCAGCTCCTCGTCCTTCTTCCTTGCAATCTCCCTCTCCAGCTGGTCTGGACGCCTGACCGCAATATCCTTGGGCTTGTTATCTGAGAAGAAGAATTTGAGACTCTTCTCGATGATGTAACAGGCAACAAAGTCAAAAGCCATGATGGTAGTAATCATGATCTTGAAGTCGGTGGTAAAAGGGACCAACTTAAGCTTCTCATTCAGCTCCGGAATGAACTCGGTGGCGCAGGAGAATGCGACACCAGAAACGGAAACGAGACCCCAGTACATGCCCTTGTTTTCGCGGATAGACTCACGGAAAGGACGGCCCTGGTAGTTGATGGCAAAGGTAGAGATTTGCTGGATGAGCTGAAGCAAATAGATGGCCGAGTTGAGTAGCGATGGCTCAAATTCCTTTTCCAAATCTGGGTTGGGATCCTTGGGCTCGACACGTTGCACATATTGGCTGACGTAGATGAGAGTGATGATATGAATGGCAAACTGGCCCAACACGGATCCAATGATGTAGGTGTTGAAGATATTGGACTGTGGACGTTCCTTTGACAGAGCCTCAACGGTCTTTGCGCGAGAAATGGAGAGGAAACAAACGCTCATCATCATTCCTGAGATGGTGACTTGACCATCGCCAAATTTGATGCCATCAAGATAGAGGACTGATAAACTGTAGGCAGAGATCAAACAGTTGAGAGCAAGAATCTTGTACATCTGAATTGTGGCAACAAGCGTGCAACGACCTTGACGGATGATGTTGGGGATGGCGACGACATTGGCAAGCTTGGAAGTAAAAGGTGCGGCAACAGAGGCATCGCCGAGCTTAATGGTCGGAGGTTCGCCAGCAAGCTCTTCCATTTCCTGTGCCATCATCTTTTCTTGCATTTGCTGGGCAAAGTTGGTAGCGGTTTGAGCAGGTTGGACCTGACCAGGCTGTTCAGTGGGAGCGGATCCATTGGCGGCAGGGAGAAGACCCTTCTTCTTGGCTTGAGCCTCCATTGCCTTCTCATAATGCGGGTTGGTCGGGCCTGGTGGGTACAGATGAGCGATCATGATCGGCACTGGAGGTTGAGGCTGGTTGAAGCGCTGCATGAGATTGCACTGCTTCTCGTAGACGTTCTTCATTTGCGTGTTGCGGAAATGTTCACCAATCTTGTCGAGATCCTCACGGGTACCGTTGAGAAGAGCAACGCCGATGTGAGCCTGCTTCAAAGCACCGACATCGTTGGTACCATCACCAGCCATGAGAGTAGTGTAACCACGATCCTTGAGACCAAGAAGAATCTCCTCCTTTTGCTTTGGTGAAACACGAGCGTATACCCAGGTGTATCGCAGAATTTGGTTCCATCCAGGCTGGCCAGTGAATTTTGACAGCGCATATCCAGTAAGACAGATATCTTTTGTTTTCAAAATCTCATCGTCTAGCGGCTTAGTTGGGTCAACAGGAATACTAAGCTTGTCGTCGACGCTACGCCAGACAAGCTTCTCGCCAGAATCGTCATTTTCAGGTGCGTCAAGGATATAGCATTCGCGATCAACGATCTCCACCTGCTTAGCGACGTGGACGGCAGTAAGAGGATTGTCACCGGTAATCATGACAACACGGTGGCTGGACTCATTCAAGGAGCGAACAGCCTCGATAGCGTCAGGCTTGAGAGGACATTGAAGTACAAGGAAGCCAGCAAAGTGTAGGTCAGATTCAACCTGCTCACGCTTGAGGTCGTTGATACGATTCTGGCCCCATTCTCCGTCGTCAGATAAGAACTTGTATGCCAGGGCCAGTACACGGCCACCGTTACGGGTAAAGTGCTTAAAAGTTTCCTCGTAGTGTGGGGGTGTGTTGACCAACATTTTGCGGATAGTCTCGGGCGCACCTTTGACCGCAGCGATTGTGCTCTTAACCTTGCGTCCAGTTTTGTTGTTATTGACGAGGACGGTAGCCACGGAACTCTGGCGCTTGAGGGCGGACGAGAATTGGAAACGACGGCGGATTTGAACAAGTTCGGCGTGAGATCTGGCGGTAGTGGTTGCCGCTTGGAGGGTGTCTTTGGCTCCAAGCTTCCAGCCAAGGGATTGGAGGGTAGCCTTTTCCATGGGCTCACCCACAGTCTCGCCATCATCAAGCTTGACCAAGGCATGAGCAGAAGCAAGTACCAACGTAGTCTCGGTGCCAACATCCGTAACCTTCGCGAGATCTGTGTGTGCACCATCTGGCGCGACCGTAGCGCCACTTTGTCCCAGAGATAGTCCAGCAATGCCATCGACAACCAGGTCTTCACCGGTCAGAGTACCAGTTTTGTCGAAACAAGCCACATCAACCTGACCAGCAAAGGGAATACGGAATGGCTCGGTACAAAAGATGGCATATTTGCTGAGCGCAGCAAGAGAAGTATTGACAGCCAGACTGAGCTCCATAGGGAGTTCTGGAGGTACGACGCTTGTAACAATGAGAACACAGTCGAGGAGGAGCTTGTTGCGCTGGCGGTCTAGCCTAACACCCTCTTGCCACACGTACCATGAGGCGGCGACAGCAAAGACGGTAAGGAAGAGGATGAAGAAAAGGGCTTCGACATTGTTGGCGGAAACACGCTCTGTAGCGAAGATCATGGTCCTGACAAGGCTTCCCTGGTTTGTCTCGAATCCAGTCTTGACTACGACAGCAACGGCGCCCTTGTCCGGCGGTGGTGGGACGCCAGATGCGAGTTTCGGGACAACAGCACCATCTTCCTCAATGTTGCTTCCATGTGAGACTTGCAGAACCTTGGTGCCACCCCAGAGGAATGAGTTCTTGTCCAGACCCTCGGGCTCGATGCGCGCATCGCCAGGTCGCAGTTGTACAGATTCCTTGAGCACAGGAGTACTCTCTCCTGACAGCATAGCCTCGTTAACGATGGCCGAGCCTTCGAGTAGGAGCATGTCGCATGCGACGCCAGAGTCCTCCTTGGTCCTACCCACGCTGACAACATCGCCAGGAAGCAACTTGTCGCTCATAATCTCTTGCCATCGCTTCTGCCTGTATGCCAAAATCTCGTAAGGCTTGATGCTCATGCCACGGAACTCATTCAGTGTTCGCTGTCTCTGCCATACAACGGTGCTCTCAAAAACGACCAGCATGAAGAGTGTAAAGAGGGAGTAGTACCAGTATTCATCGAGCATCCACAGTCCAACGCAGAAGACCTGGAAGACGAAGAAGGGTGCGACAGCATGTTCCTTGAACAGCTCGGTAAATGTGGGGACGGGGATATCGAATGCATTGTCGCCATAGTGCTGCTGCAGACGCTCGATCTCGGCGGGGGAGGTGAGGCCCTGTGCCTGCTGGAACGTCTTGAGCTGCGGCTTGGGCTCGGTATCGAGGGCGTAAGCGAGCGGGGCGAAGGAGCCCTTGTCGGCGTCGTAGAGGAAACGTCGCTTTTGGAAGAGGAAGGAAATGTTGGGCTTCCCGCCAACGTTGTCGCGGACCAATTTGACAATTTCCGCAGCGCCGGCGTTCTTGATGGGCTGCACTTTGATAAGCTGGGCGCTGCGCACGTCGCTGGCCGAGGTGGTGGTGAAGGCGCTCTTGAGGTTAACATTCCAGTGCGTCATGAGCCAAAACAGCGACTGGAACGTGGTGATGGTGGCAATCCAGACAAAAGTCCATTCCGACGACTGGATGTACTGTTCGTAGCGCTGGGGCGAAAAGTATATGGCCGAGAAGGCTGGCCATATAATCAGAAAGGGCCAGATATACGTGTGCAGCTGCAATGGCAGCGGGTTGTGCAGGCTGGCCTGCTTGATCTGGGGGTTGTCGACAAGCGGCGCCATCGTTGGTGGTGTCGTGTCCAAACGAACGTCAGTCTTTCAAATCCGAGTTTAATGCCCGCCGCAATCGCCATCGCGTGGGCGTCGGCACTAGTTTTCCCGACCCACGTGTCGGGGAACTTCACCACCAGACGCCAGATGCGGACTAGCGCGAAACATACCCTGTTGTCAGTACTTCTACTCGCCGTGCACTCAAAATTACTTAACACAGATATAGCAAGATGCTTTGAGCGAAGTTTTTGAGGAGAGCCAACACCGCCAATATCATCTCAGCATCACGGTTAGATGTGTCATTGTCCATCTTCGATATGCGTATATTCAACCTTGCATATGCCCTGCGTGTCTCCCTTGGCAACTCGAGCCAGCATTCTTATGACTTTAACTAACTACACCGTCATATCTTCCCATATTCTGTCTAGTTTACGATCGAAGAAAACATCAATCCAGGCTATATGTTGCATGGCATCTTCCAGCTCAGCCTGGCGTTCAATCCCCAATATACCACACACGTCAGAAAGCTTCGAGATCCACCAAGCGCGATCTTCATTAGATGTTACAACCGAACACGCCACGACCAACACCCAGACTAGCATCTTCAGGTTCTTTTCGCGCCCCCATACCTCTACTGCTGAAGTAGCGGGTCGATCAATGGCGATGCGCAGCCGACCCAGGAGAATGGCAAAGATCTTCGCATTGGCTGGCAGTCCCCGCAAGGCAGTATATACGAAGATGAGCGTTGCAGCGAGAAGACCCTCGACCACACTTGCTGCATCTGCCCTCTTTCTTTGGTCCTCTTCGCCCTCGTTCCTGCCAGCTTGAACCTCTCTATCAAACTCGATAAAGTCGCGCGATCGATCGGGAACAGAGAGAATAATGTTTTGCATGTGATAGAGGAGGTTGCTCAGTGTAAGCCGAGAGACCTTTCCAGACCAATGTGAGGTCATTGCTAGGGCGATTCGATGTAAGCGGTAAAAGATATTGAAACACTCTGTCGCAGCAAGGGACAACTGAAGCAGCGACGTGGGCGATTTATACGCTGCTTCTTCCATGAGTTCATCAGGTAAGAGGGGTGCATCTGGATCAAGGCACACAAGCGGGAATGAAGGCGGTGTCCGGAAAGCCGCAGCGGTATGGAAATCTGCCCTAGTGATGTACGCCTCAGCGATTAGCTCTATTTTCTTGTGTACTGTGAACTCACCATAAAATGCCGCGCAGCAAACCATCGTTGTGCCCAATTGCGAATAACCCACCCCTCGCAGTTAGCATCTGATTTAGAGCCATTAAATGCATCTGAGCGGTATCATATGCTCCGAAGAGATTCTAATCATAGTCAGCAGATGCGCAGTAACTACAACTGAAGACGGAGTTTAACCTCAAAACTTGCAAGTGTCAGGACAGTGCCAATAACCTCGTCCGAGACGACTCCATCAGGCTCCATGAGCTTGGAACTAATGGCGCTGATGGCGTCACTTTTGTGCTTGAGATGACAGCAATGTAGCTCACTAAGACCCTTTGCAAGCACTCCGTATATTGCCCACGTTGCCAACGTAGCATGCAAAAGGCCAGCGTCATGGATGGCCCAGGTTGGCCATGTGTTCTTTGCGTCAATAGCAATAGAATTAGTTTTAGGTGCGCTTCTATCTAAGGGAACGTCAGCATAGGAGATCAACATAGACATGCGACCCCTACAAACGGAGTTCTTCTTCCAAGTCACACGTACATAGATGAAATAGCATATCAAATTGCGGCGTCCCTGGTATCGGCAAGATGTCAAAAGGATCGATACGGTGAGCGCTTGGATCTATCCGTAACTTGGGAATTTTCATGACCGGTTCGATCGTTCCCTCTCTCAATTTTTCTTTTGCACTTTTTGCTGTAAAGTATCCCATTCCTGTCATTTGATCCATGAGATAGGTCTCTGTTGTACCTATAGGCGACGAACGTCTTTTCCCCTTGCTTTTACCTTTTCCATTCTTCAACATAAGTTTTCCGCCTTTGGTCGTATTTTCGCTTTTCGATCTTTGGATTCGGAACCGATTGCTTAGTTGATTTCTTGCCATGACAGTGGTTGCTGAGCTTTGCTCTGGAATATCCACCTGCGGCGCAGTTGTCTTCGTATCGAAGAAGTTGCGCATAACCAATCGACGGATCATACCCCGTTCGGCTCCGTTTGGCAGATGTGGTTCCGTCGTCGTCACGAAGAATTCGTATTGCCGTGCCATGGTTGCGACTGAAGTATCTCTTCTTTGGGGCTGTTCTGGCGGTGAGGAAGGACTGGCCAGATTCGGGGTACTGTTGTTTGACTGATTTGGTGCATCTACCATCATGGAAGTCGATACTCTATCCGGCTACAAGGAAAGACATAACCCAGGGTGCAATAGAAATTACAAGGTAAAAATGGTGTGCAGATTGCCACTAAGACGGCTGCTTTCGGTCGATGTCTAGTCGTTCCTTCGGCCAGGATGATACGCGAAACCCTGGATCTGATATTTCCGACCAGAATCATTGGTGATGATGAGAGACGGGTCGTATTCGTGGCAACAATGGATTATCTAAACATTCTGTTGATTATGGCAGCGAGGTGGGCTTGAAGGGCGTGTAAATTGACTCGTGATTGGAGAATAGTTTATATGCATAATGCAGCCTCGGAAAGACCCGAATTCAAGCTTCGCCCACTTCCGGAACGCTGGCTGATGATTCAAGTCAAAAAAGTAGTATCGTAAGCGATAGCCTTTTTTGGGTCATTTTTTCAAGGAAACAAGACTCCGCGACTTGTGTTAAATAACTTTAAAGTCTGCATATCATGTATTTAAATAAATTCTTGTTCCTTTCCATGGAACAGCGTGATGCGCGCAGCTGAATAGCATGACTGATGGTGATGCAGTTTAACTCGTCATGAATGATGGCACCACCTTTGCAGAACTGAGTCTTTTTTGGGAAAAAGATTCCGTTCAGTAGCAACCCGGGAGATGGCTGGACGGCTGTAGACAGGCGTCGAAGCCAGTGGCCAAGCTGACGCAGCAGAGCTAGTAGTAGTGTCAAGCCAATGATACTGCTAACCTCATTTGGCCCCCACACACTTGTGGATATACGCTGAAGTTGGAGCAGCGATGCAAATATATACTAATCTCTGGGAATGATTTGATTTGCCAAGAGGTGCAAGGAAGAGAATGTTCGAGCAACGGTGTCGTAAGTTCTAACCAACAGCCTCAAAAGATAGGAGGCGCCCTAAGTAGCGAAGCTATTCCTTTCACTCCTGCAACGCCTCCTGATTACATGACCGCTGCGCTCGGAGCTCTAATCTATATTTAACACAGAGATCATTTCCCCTTGTCTTCCCTAAGGCTCACAATCTGATTGAGCACAATATTATTCTCCGTTGAATCGATGTCAACACAGAAGTAAGCCGTGCGCAGTGCTTGGAAACGCACAAGAGCGTCCGAAGAACCGCTCAGATCCAATGACGTCTCACTGATGAGGTTTCTGATACCCTTCTCGATGACGGCCTTGCTATAGATGATCTCGGAGTTCGGGTTAAGATCGTCCGCCCAACCTCCCGTTTTCCAGTCTAACGTATTCGGAGACTCGGTTTTGAAAAGCGAGTTGTACAGACGTGCAGTGACAGGGACAGCAGTTGCTGCATCCACCCACTGAATGTACGCTTTTGGCTTCTCAGTGGCTGGAGCTTTGACTGCTTTGATCTCGGTGACATTGCCGTTTTCGTCCTTAGAGAAGGATGTAGCGCGGATCGGAAATGGCACGTTGTACAAACCAACAGCCTTGTTAGGTGCCAGACGGAAGTAGTCTTCGCTGTCTTCCTCTCTGAAGTCAGCGCGATCTATGTAGACTGCACTGCCAACCTTGACTTTTCGCTCTCCTGGAATCGTGCCCTTTGGGTCATATGGCACAGTGAGCTCCTGCTCGTCCTCGACAGCAAAGTCTTCAATGATGACCTTAATGGGATCAAGTACTAGCATTTGGCGTGGCACAGTTCGTTCCAGATGCTTCCTGATTGAGGCTTCGAAACGCGGAGGCTCGATTTCAGAGAGTGCATCTGTGACGCCGAGCTCGTCGACAAAGTTGAGCATAGCCTTGGCTGGAATACCGCGACGACGGAGAGCAACCATGGTAAAGAGGCGAGGGTCATCCCACCCTCGTACCGCTGGTGCGATCTTCTTTGTCTCCACTGTACCATCGGCATTCTTTTTCTCGACTTCTGTTCCCTCAACGAGCTGGAGGATGCGTCGCTTCGACAAAATCGTACCACCAACACTGAGACGGCCGAATCTGCTATTCTTAGTAACCAAAAACTAAAAGAACAATAAGTACACTCACTCTCTTTGCATGGGGCCTTTCTCTTCCGATTTAGGGATCTTCATGTCCAGTTGCTCCAGCAACCAGTCGTAAGAAACACGAGACTGGCGGAATTCAACAGTACACATGGAATGAGTAATGCCTTCCAAAGCATCACAGATGCAGTGGGTAAAGTCATATGTAGGGTAGATCCTCCACTTGTCACCCGTCCTGTGGTGGTAGTTTTCCTTGACAACGCGGTAGGCTGGGAGATCCCACATCTGCGGGTTGCCCTCATCTGGATCCGTCAACTTTTGCTTCATTCGGAGGAATGCCTCTCCGGCCTTGTATTTGCCGTCGCGCATTGCTCGGAATTCGGTGATGGACTCCTCAATGGGTCGCGTGCGGTGCGCACAGGCATAGCGTTTACCACGGTTGTCCGGTCCGCCACGCTGGTTGTTGATTTCCTCTCCTGTATGCTGGTCAGATTGGGAACGTTTGGGTGTTTTCGGTTAGACATACGAGAACAGTGGCAGACGTATGCGCCGTCTTTGTTGATTAGCTGTTCTGCCAGCTCGTACAGCTTGTCAAAATTGTCGCTGCTGTAGGTAATCTTCCAGGGCTCAAATCCTAGCCACTTGACAACGTCCAGGATCGCCGTGAAATAGATCTCGTCTTCCTTCTCGGGGTTGGTGTCATCGTAGCGCAGATAGCACTTGCCGTTGTGGTGTTTTGCGAAACCAAAGTCCACTGCAATGGCCTTTGCGTGTCCAATGTGAAGGAAGCCATTGGGCTCGGGCGGAAAACGAGTGCGGACTTCTGCGACGGGCTTCTCTTCATAGATGCGCTTCAGCCAGCCTTCGGAGAAGATGCTGGTAGGCTCGCTCTTTGCGCTGGGCTTTGCCTGCTCTTTGGGTCGTAGGGCATGCTCCGCCTTTTTTGCCTTTGCAGCAGCCTTTTTCGCGGCCTTTTCGAGGGCACGCTTGGAGGGGCCCTTCTCCTCCTCGTTGGGTGGTGGTGCGGTAGCTGAGGGTTCAGCCATGTCTGCGCGATGTCAGGCCTTTGCTGGTATTGAAAGAATGTGGTCGGGATATTTTCAGGGAATTCTGGCCAGTGGTGATACTGGCTGAGTCATATGAGGTCCGCGTCAAGAGTGGCAACCTACCTACTCAGTGGTGTGTGGGCTACAATGCAGCTCGTGTGCAGCTTGGAGGGGCTCTATCAACGCTCTGGAGGGGCACTTGAGTCAAACACGCTAGTGGTAGCCTCACCAGCCACAAACGCCACACTTGACCGGTATCGTTACATCCCGATCTTTTGTTACCGTTCCTCTACATCTAGTGCATCGACATCTGTCTGGCTTGCTTATAGGTTGGTGGAGACAGATTCTTGCACCGCATACGTCGCAGGAAAACCCGAGTTTTGACCGCAGACTGCTTGTCGCGACCACCACTACGCTAGCACGCTGGCATATGCTACGTATTTTAGCTTCACTGAGAGATGTCTCTCTATTACCTTTGCATACGCATGACTCATATAGTAACTGTCAAAATCCATTCAATTACCCCGGTTTTATTCTATATCTTCGGCTCTTCAAGCTACTTCTTAAGTAAACATGTGTGAAGAGACTCTTGAAATGTCACATGTCCCCAATCTGTGTAACGATGAAATGTATACATAATGGCTGATTGATCTCCCCGATGCTTGAAAACTGTAACAAGATCTTTTATACAATGCAGAGTTTTGAATACTGGACAAACAAGTCATACTCATTCAATGCAAACCACTAAAACCAATACTCGTATTCCGGGACTCATTCACCAATCTACCCAAATGCCACAAACAAGAGTCGAGCCTCTCGCTGACCAGAGACAAAGGAGAAATCAGCTTCTCCGTTCCCATCATTACGAACCCCTGATTGCCGAAGTGTTGGAGCAAGAGCTTCCCAAATACGCAAACAGCACCGTAATCGACACCACAAACATGATCCAGCACATGCGTGAATGTGCACTAATTCTTGCCTCAGCTTCTCCAGTCTTTACAGCCGCCATAACCAGGAATCTACCATCTCTGCTTCTAACCAACCCAGAGCTCCAAAGCGAGTACACAGCCCTCTCCGACCGAGCCCACGATCAACCTTCCATCTACGCTCACTTTCTAACAGACACCCAGGGCACACCACCAACACCGAACCAGTACCTCACCATCAGCAACATGGTGCAGGACTACCTCGTTGAAAACACCATCTCGCAGCACGCATGGCACGTAGACAACATGACGCATCCACCCGTGCCCCAGGACTCCTCAAACAACGGCCACCGCAAGTACCTCCATACTGCCAGTATGAAGTCGCGCTCAGCAAAGCGCTCAGAAACCCTCCACCGTTTCTGTACCGCCACCCACCAACGCTGGCTCGAAACTCCTGCATCCTGCCGCGACACACCATTTACCTGTCCCCCAGCTGAAGTCGGATACTCGCGGGACTCTCACTGTCGGCTCCGCCAGCACAGGTTGCGGCAGTCGTCAAACTATATCATGAATCTCGTCGAGGACATATGTAGTTATCTGTATCGAATCGGGGTGTTCGAGCAGCAGTTCAGCATGCATGGGTACATTATCTTCTTGCTATTTCGGGCGAACCAGGCCGCTATTGCGGAGATCTTTTGCTCAGGGCTGCTGCAGGTGTGGGTGGAGGGTGGAGGCGGATTCAATGCGTGTCCTGCGGGAAGGAGTGTGATGACTGCAACGAGGGTGGGTAAGGGGGAGTGGGCGGGGTATGGGAGGTGGGTGAGAGAAGACTCGGGCGTTGTGGAGAATATGAGGGTGCAGCGGCAGAGGGCTGACGAGTGGCGGAGGGCACTGGAGTGGGAGGATGAAGAGAGTCAAGAGAGGCACGGTGACTGTGCGTAGGTGATATATGTAGGGTTTCTTTTACGAGCGATTATGTGACGAACTAGTATGCATATCCGTTGGCTATATGTTGAGCTCGCATGCAGTATTGCTCTCTCTCTCATACTGTTACACTATCTCCAGTAACATGGCTGTTATTCTCCATTTCTCTCTGACCATTGTGCCTACTGGAATATGCCTTTACCCTATCCTGCCAAGAAGCTTCCTATTGTTCAATACTAAGGTAGTAAAGTCCAAGCAAACAGCTCAGAATTACTCGCCAGATCGCTCTTTCCTCACCTACTATCCCACCGACTCTCAGTTCTACACCCAGACATCCACTATATACTTCTTCTAGTCTCCACTTTCTGAATTCAATAAGGCTCTGAAAGAAATAATTATCCATCAACCCACCCAACATCATCTCCCAAAACATGTCCTCAAACCCACCCACCAACACCGCCAAACCTTTCACCCCCACCACCGAACTCCACGACCTGGGCGCCACACGCTTCGACCGCGACACTGCCGCGCCCTCAGACCGCGATACCGCGCTCCTCCACCGCCACGCCGCAGTGCCCGTCATCACTCCGCAAGGCCGTGCACCACCCGGGCTAGAAGCTAAAGTGCACGCATGGACGACGTTCCGGTTTACAACAGAGGATTTGGATCGCGTGGAGGAGTTGAAGGGGGATTTGCATGGGGGAATGTTGCATCGTGTCAATAGGGCTGCGAGGGGAGAAGGTACTGGAGGTGCTGTGACAGGGAATCGAGGGAGAGCAAGTAACACAGAAGCGGCTCAAGAGACTAAGCTTTGTGGGGGGAGGGAGGGGGAGGGAGACACGGCACCGGTGGCTAAGGGCATGGCGGAGGAGATGGGAAAGGATATGTTTTGGAGTGAGCCGATTGTTTGAGGCCTGCATTTGGGGGGGTGGGGAGGGAAATGGTTAGCGTGAAGTGGGAGTTTTCGAGGCCTGAAAAGGGTCCAAGTCGAAGTTGACCTGGTTGACATGCAAAGTCAGTATGGGTTGATCATCGAAAACTAACTGAGGATATGAATGCATGGATAAACAGCACATACAATCAACACCAGGTAGAGAAAAAGGGCCCTATACACCATGTCGGCGCCTCAAGTCTTTTTGAAATGCCTATGCACAAGGCCGCACAGGCTCTCCCACAGGACCTGGTCCCTTCCCTTGACCCACTCGACTACCACCTCCCTTGCCAAGTCGACAACCCTAATCCTAAACGCCAGCTTAACTGGCCTTCTTCCGCCCTCTTCTTCAGTTCCTTGCACCGCATCAGCACCACCCCCTTCCTTCGCTCTTTTCTCGTACATGCGTCTATAAGATCGACTCCACACGTTTTGCGCCGCTTCACCGATGCCAGTACACGTGGAGGAGTCCCAGTTCCAGCTAATAAGATCAAGCGAAGTCATTTGAGCGGTAATGGCGTCTTTGGCCTGCTGGGGGTCGATGGAGGGAGGCAAGGTGATGGGGTAACATGTTGGAAAGGGGAGGTACTCGTTTGCCATCTTTTCTATGCGGGCATGGCTCTGTGGAAGTTTTAGCATTAACTTCATGGATAGATTTGGCAATGGATTGAATGGTAAAAGAAAAATGTATCAGTTGTATGGTGAAGATTAGGATACATACATTTCTCGGTCGCAAATCCCCAAAACTCCATGCTACGATCCACCGCTTCGTACCGCTTGCTCCTGCCTCGATTACGCCCACGGCCCAGTTGGTAATTCCATGCTGTTTTAGCAGGCGAATGATGGCTTTCGCGCTGTCCATTTTACCAAATAAGCTACTGTACCATTGGACCTTTTCTCGAAGCACAAGACTCTCATTGACAATAGCAGTCACGAAACCAACATCACCACCAGGGGAGACCATCTCGTTTTCAGATCCGGTACAGATGGCGTTAGGCTTGCTGCTCTTGCCCTCACCCGCGAGACTGGATCGCATTTCAGAAGGGGTTGCGAAAAAGGGTGGGTTGCATATCGTGAATTCGAGATGGGTGACACCAAGGGCAGCCAATGGAATTAGAGGGTTGACAGCAGTGGTTTGAAGGAGCTTTGTACGTGTCATCAAGTTGTTGAGAGCAAGGTTGCGGGCGGCTGAGTCGAAACTCTTTTTATCAATGTCGGTAGCGCACATGGACCAGTTTGGGCGCGATCGCAGGCATAACATGGTGTATATGGCAGATGCACCGGTTCCTATATCTAGTCCCTGTACGTGGCGGTTGGGGTCATATTTGTTTGAATAGTCCGGAGATGTAGAGTCGATCAGGCCTTGTATCCAAGCGACATAGTTCCAGCGATTTGGTATTGGTGGGCAGAGGCGGTCATTCGGGACGTCAAGTTCAAGGCCGAAGTCTGCTTTCAGAATTGCCTTGGATAAGGCTTGGACAGTGTGTGGATCTTGAAAGTCGAGCTTGCCTGAGGCGCACTGCCATATTTGCTTAAAGTTATTGTCGCTTTTGGCAAGCGCTTTGAAGTCGACCGTGTCATACGGAGGCCGCTGCTCGAGAAGCATTGGTATCGGGGATAGGCAAATGTGCTAGCGAGTGCAAGAACGGAGTCGAGCATGTGAGGCATGCAGAGAGCAAAGTTGGGTGTTTGGTGCACGGACCAACTCGGCCTGATTGGTGGTGACTTTAGTGAGGGAGTGATTGAGGGAAAATAATCTTTAGTGCCAGACACTCTACAATTGATATACAAGAATATGAGAATAGCGTTGCCGCAACCCGTATGTGCACCTACCACTGTCTACCAAACGCCGTGCCGAATACCGTCATATCAGAAAAGGCCCATCGTAGGCTCCGTCTGGCTCTTGGAGACGGACTGCTTCGAGCGAGGGAACAGTGCCTGGTTTATAAAAGCCCAGCAGCATCTCCATGTCTTCTTCCGTCATGGCGCAAAGTTCATCGAGTGAGTATTGCTCGCAGACTTTGGACATCCTGTAACGGGGCTGGGTAAGCAAAAAGACAGACGAGAGGTCAGCCAGGGCAAGTCACGTACCACTGCATGCGCTTGGGGCCTTCTTCTATGGCGGGCGCAACCTTTCTGAGCTTCTTTCGCAACATGCCGACTCTCTGGACGGCATTGCCAATGTTATGAGGGAGGCCGGCGGCGATCTGTCTTCTGACAATGTTTGCGAGCTTGGGCCCGTTGCCATTGGTGCTGACCATGATTTGCAGAGGCCCGTCGCGGTGAACGCTGCCAAAGTAAAAGTCGCATTCGGGAGGGACATCTGCGATGTTTGCAGCTATGCGCCTCTCCTTGCACAGCTTGTAGATCTGCGACGAGGCCTCTGGGTCGTCCACGGCAGTCAGGACCATGTCAACACCGTCGAGGTCCGAGGGCTCGAACTTGCGGTCGACGTAATCGACCTGGCCCTGGTCGATGCGATAGGCGACCTCGTCGTTGAGGCCTTCGCGGGGGGACACGACGGTGATTTTGGCGTCGGCGTTTAGGACGTTGACGATGCGCCCGGCAGCAACCTTGACTTTGTGTCAATCGTCAATACATAGATTGGCAGGTCGTCAATACATGACAGAACTCACCTCGCCGCCGCCGACGACCAAGACACGTTTGTTGCGGATCTGCCAGGCCAGGATCAGCGAGCCGCCGCCCTGGATCTCGGGGTAAGGGCCTTTCATGATGCGGTGCGGTTGGAGTGTTGCGGAGACGACGGGGCGCAACGCGGAGATGGGATGGATGACGGCGGAGCGAGCATGCATTACTCCTACTAGCGCGCAGTGGCCATACACTCCACTTCATCACTCCACTCCACTCCACTCCCACTCCGCCTTCAACACCACATGCCCCCCGACGGCGCCTCTCCTCGACACTCGCCATCATGGCCTCGCGCAGGTCCTTGGGCGGCGGCCGCGTGCTGGGGAGCGGGAGAAACCTGTCGCCCGCCGCCGCCACGACTATCACGGCCACGCCCAACCTACTCCTCTCGCCCTCTGAGAGCTCCGTATCGCTGAGCTCCCAGACGTCCAACAGCCCCGCTACCACGGCCGAGCCCAGAGACGACATTGGCAGCAGGGTGCTCGCCGCCGCCAACACGCCCTCGCCGCAAGCCAGTGCCTCGACCAGGCTCATCTGCCCCATCTGCAGCGACGAAATGGTACATCCCCCAGCGCCGACCCACCAAACGCCCAGCTAACCGTCCAGGTCACGCTGCTGCAGCTTAACAGGTACCCGACATGTGCCGCCTCTCTATCCTATCAGTCCTGACGATGAATCACTAGACACCTCGACGACACGCACCAGAACCTGGTTGTCGAGGAGCAGGACGAGGTCAAGAACTGGTTCGAGGCGCAGATGCACAAGGCCAAGAAGTTCCAGCCCCTCGCCGTCCTCAACCAGAAACTCAAAGGTCTCGATGTTTTCGAATCCAACGACGCCCCCCAGACCCCAAACCATGCCTCCCACTCAGCCTCCAGCTCCACCGCCCATGCCGCCGCCTACGAGCCCGCCCCCGTCCGCCGAGACCCAGATGAGGACGTTACCCGCGCGCATTGGCAGAGACCCGCATACCGCGATGTGTGCGCGGACCCCCTCTGTGCCCGCCCCATTACCGCCTCGCCAATGACCCTTGGTGGAGGTCTGCCCGCCGTCAACTGCAGGCAGTGTGGTAGACTGTTTTGCGAAGAGCACACCATGTACCAGATGAAGTTATCACGACAGGCCAAACATGACCCTGTGAGAGGCATCTGGTGCCGTGTCTGCGAGACGTGCTACAAATCAAGAGCCGGATACAACGACCACCGCGGCCTGGAGCGCAACCATTTTGACGAGTTCGCAAAGATTAGACAAAAACATGTAGACAGGGAACGCATGGAGGTCAGCCGTTTGGAGAAGCGCCTGACCAAACTCACGCAGCTCCTCGCAAACCCTCCGCCCGTAGACGACACTCCTGTCTCAGGCAGCTGGTTCTCACTACCCAGCGCCAAGAATCAGCGCAAGGCTCTCGAACAGTCCATCATCACCTGGGAAGAAGACGCAAAAGTCTCAAATTGCCCCTTTTGCCAGCAGGAGTTTTCCACGTATACGTTTAGGCGATCGCACTGTCGTATGTGCGGGCGTGTCGTCTGTAGCGATCCCAAGACTGCGTGTTCAACACAAGTTGGCTTGAATGTCGCTTCGTCTAGTGCTCAAAACACCGAAAAAGATGCGGGGCAGGTTAGCGTTGATGTGCGCATGTGCAAAGACTGTCAACACACTCTGTTTGCTAGAAGCGACTTTGAGCGAGAACTCGCTAATAAGCCCAAGGATCAGCGTGCATACGAGAACCTTGCCCAGTTCGAAAGGGGGATCCGGCTACTTCTCCCTCGTTTCCATAAGCTTCTGCAAGCGCTGCAGGATCCAGACAAGTCGCCTACCCCCCAACAACTGACTGACGCTACAAAGGTCCGCAAAAGGCTCATGGATGGATTTGCTCAGTTTGATGTTGCCGCCAAACGAATACGCGACCTACCGACCGACTCGCCCACGCAGCAAAAACTACAAAAGGCCGTGTACCAACAAGCCTACAGCTTCCTGAGCCTGCACATGCTACCATTGAGGTCGCTTCCCAAGATCCTCAAACACGCTGCTCCTCAAGGACGTCCAAACGGAGGCAGCGCCTTAGCCTCGATCAAGTACAACGACCGCTCTACCGGTAGTGTCGTGAGTAGTAGCGAAGTTTCAGCCATGGAGTCAGAGGAGAAGGAACTCAAAGAACGACTGATTGTGCTTGAGGAGCAAAAGTTCATGGTATCAGAGATGGTTTCCGACGCTACCAAACACCGCAGATTTGACGAAGTGTCGAGTCTAGTGCAGAATTTGGACGATTTGAACAGGGAGATCGACCAAATCAACGGACAGCTGGGCCAGCTTGATTTTGCTGGCGCTTACCAATCGGGAATAGCCAACTCACAACCGGGATGAGGACATTTGAACATGCGCAGGTTCAAACATTTCTTGTTAGCGATGAAGGTGCCTGATGTCTAAGAATCAAAGATCCCTTGTCATCGACAAGCCATGGCTCAGACCATGGTCTTGAAGCAAGCAACCTTCGTCAGGTTGTGTTGGCCCACCACCACACTTAGGCCAGCTCCCTACGAGGTGTTCCAAGTTGGCCTTGTGGCAAGATCCGCCGCCAGGATGCCAGTTCCGTAGGGATTCGTTCACAGAGATATAATCTCCATCAGGAGGAAAGGAAAAAGAATCGAGAACCACTCGGTTGACGAGAAGGAGACTGGGCAACTGCATGATTGTAAACTAATCTTTTTTTTTCGCTTAGCATAGCGTGGCTTGGTTACAACAATAAATCCATCAATGCCTAGGCATTCACAATGTTCACTTTATACCTTGTTGCTTCTTCACTTTGGCCTTTTTTCCATGTTTCACAATGTACGCTTCAGCTCATGCAAAGGTTTATCGCCATGTATAAAGACGTTTTCTATTAGTGATCAGTGATTGACGGGTTATTAGAGTACATTTGTATTACTTTCACTAGAAATGCACATCATCTCGCCCAACCGTCCTCCGCATCTCACGGCACAACCGTCACGTAGTCAAGCCTGACATCGAAATATGTAATCCCTGTTTCATGGGACTGAAGTATAGCCTGAATAGTGCCCTTGGTGCTTCTTGGACTGGAGCGCCGGCATTGCTCTGCTTGCCGCCAGCACGATGATACTGTCTTACATTGATCTGCCTGCCAATCTTCCTACAATTGAGTGACGTCGCTGAGAATGTGACTGAGCGGTGTCCATTTGTAGATGTATGTTAGAGCGTGGACTTGGTGGGCCAGAACGGATGCCGACAAGAGGCTAGGAAATGCACTGTTGGGTGGGTAGGTGGTTAGATGGTTGTTGAGGGAGATATGGAAATTGGTGATTTGACACGTAATTGTGGTGGAAGATGAAGAGGTCGCGTATGTGAGGGGGTTATGGTGGTTAGGTCTTGTGGTTTTGCTGACGTGAGTGGATGAAGGAAGTAGTGGGATGTGCGAGGAAAGGGACTATTTATCCATGTATAATTTTTGAGGTGATAAAACCTTATTATATATGGGCCATGATTCTGAGCGGCAGTTGATGATGCTGATCAGGACTTTTCTTTTCGGCGTGAATGTGGTCATGTTGACAACTCGTATTATCGTGTATTACCTCAGAAAAGCGCTGTTGTCAGTGCTGGTTGCTCATACGACAATCTCATCCTTAGTGAACAATGCAAATTCATCCCGTTGTTGCACAAATATGACGAATCATAGGGGAGTCCTTGGAAATTACGAATGTGCGTTTTCTTTTCTTTTCAAGAGATGTCACCGGATTGATTGTAAAAGATAGCGCAGGCTTTGATTAAAGATTACAGGTAAAGGCTCTCTGCGTTAAATCAGGCGTTTTGCTTGGTGTGTGACCAGGTTTTCAGCGTCTGTGAGACAGCTCCTGCTTGCATGCTCGTCCTAGGCAATTTTCATATTCTCACTTGGTATCCCGTTCTTGTAGCTTTCATATGTGACTAGTACAGGAAAACCCTACTTTTCAGTCATTATGCTACATAGTAATAGTAGGGTTTCATGTCATCTTAATTAGGACCTGGTTCGGCAATGCACATATTGTGCAGGGGCCTACATTCACAAAGCTCCTTCAAGTTCCGACACCATACTCTTTTCTCCGCACTTGGACTATTTATGTGATTGTGAGAAATTGGTTTGCGTATAATGCCTTGGTAAAAGTAGTAACCATGGCTCATAGAGCTGATGCAAGCCACAAGGAAGATTGTTATAAGATACAAGAGTTCCATGGTTTGTGGTGGGTTTAGAGCAGATGAGATGACTAGTCATACTAGTCGAGTAAATCGCGTGTGTAGATCGTGTGCCAAACAGGATTAATCAGAGAGTCGCTGTGAATGAGGAACTTGAGAAAATTAAGTGAATAAAATGAAGATCCCACGGCCAAAAAACGCATTGTCTTCAACATTGACGGTTTATCTTTCGGTAAATCGGAGTAGTCCGGCTTATGTGATTACAGTCTTACCACTCTGACCTGCATCACAAGATTACCTATGCAAAGATGACTACGTTCTATAAATAGGGATATGTCAAACAAGATTTCCCTTTTATCCTCGAAAGTCCGAAAAAAGGTTCCCCTACAATCCTATTGCATGTCTTTCACCATGATGTTCAAGAATCGCATCTTCCATATTGAATCAAGGTGAATAAAGTTCAAGATGAAGCAGAGATTATGAAATTTGATAAGAAGACTTGGAAAACAAGCCAACCACACCAAATAAGTCACTTTATATACAACAATCCCCACTTAAGCCATCACTAACCATGAAATACATCTTGCCACCCTCTTCTCATTAACATTTGGGGACAAATATAGCGACATACTTGGCTCGAACCTCAATGGATTGACCATTGGATTTACCGGGATCAGGGTAGATGGTGAAATGGAAAATTTTGTCTGACAAGGATTTCCCAATCGTACAAAAGCCGTCCTGGTTATTCCATTGACCACCGAACTGGCCGCAGAGCTCTAACTGCTTCTGGTTCCAGTTTTTACCGTACCCCGGGGGGAGGCGCGCGAGTTCCTGGAGCTCGTAGATATAGTTGCAATTTTTGACTTGTGGGGCAGCAACTACGCCGCTGATGCAAGTTGCCGCTGCGAGGAGACCGGTGAGAAGATGCACTGGTGATATCGTTAGTAGTGAATCGAAAGGAGAAGCATAGCTGATTTTACTTGTTCAGATTGTTGGTAAAGTATATAGTAATGGTGCGTGGGATGTCTTGAGAGGTACAGGAGTGAAGTGGTTTCGAAGTGTGAGGAACATGACGGAGGAACAGGATGGTTTAAATATTCCTCCAAAGGTTGGTGATGGTGAGGCTACACAGTCACAAGACACCAATCGCCCCAGATGTAAAGTTCGATCGTGGAGGGAGGCTGCTGATCTCAAAATACACCGAAATCTTATCTATATACAGGCACATCATTTCCTCTTCCTCTTACACCGTGTCCTCCAGTATTCACATCAACCCACCCCTCCCTTTCGAAGTACTCCAGAAGCACATGAGGCCTCTAGGTGCGATGTCGATATTCCAATCTCACATATTTCTTCACCAGTATCACAATTCACGGTCCTTGGGTTTTTCTTTGAGACCAAGTCGTATGCCCATTATCCTGCATGAAAATCAAGCCCACAAATTGTTTTTCTCACGTGCGGGTTTGGTCGGAAAGTTACACTTAGCTTTTGGCAGTACAGTAAGAAACTGAAGATCGTAATCCAACACGGCATGGTAATCTTTTAGTTAGTATGTGATTATGACTAGATAAAACTCCTTCCCAGAGCACGTAAAAGCTCTTGTCTTGGTTGCGATACTTTTTTGTACATCAATCCGATTCAGCAGCTCTGTTCAGCCTCTTGTGGTTGATCACCATCATCTGGGAACTTTTGTCGAGTTTTTTGCGGTCATATAGGAACAAATCCTTTTCTCTAAGTTGAGTCATCAAAACATCAGCTCGTGTACTATGCGGAGTAAGTACCGCTGACTCAGGCACGGAACAACAGTAAGTACATTTCGTCATTGTGGCTTGTAATGTAAGATTGAGAACCAATATAGACTAGTCGCGGGCTCGCTACGGGAAGATGGTATGGCATCCCGACTTTGGCTATGAACTAGGATTTCCTACCTAGAGAAGCAAGTACGGTAGAGTCAACTGCCTAACAGCACCTCTATACATACTGAGGGTGGAAGAGCTTGAAAATATTATGCACTGGCGATAAGATGGTTTGTCGATCGCCTGACACCGTGGTCTTACATCGATCTCGATAAGCTTCAGTCGATCAGATAGAAGAAGCACAATCTGTAAGCATATTGTTTTCTATAGTTAACCAATAACATAGTATCGTAAGTTGACAAGCATTCTAATAAAGTTTTCTCGCTCATAAACTCGACGAAGCAAGGAAGTGTACCAAATATAGCAACTCTTGCTTCAACGGATGATATGAAAATGTGGCGTATCCGATGAAATCGGCCAATTCCACTATGACGACTCGAATCCAAAGTTTTCCCTGTACCAAGACAACATCCACCATCATCCATCGTCATTCTTCCCCAATCAAGCAATTTCCGCACTCTCGCTGCGCTGGGTATCGAACATAGTGCCAACTTTATTTTTGCTTTTGCTCAGAATCTAGGCCCTTGGGGTTGCCAAGTTTTTCCCGGTTTCTTTTTGAGAGGTATACGCGAATCTACATAAGCGAGTAAAGCGGGTACTAAAAATTGCACTTTCGCAGGAAGTAGCGTCATGGCAGAAAGATATGGCTAGTGCCTTGGTGGTCATAATGACGACAGTAGTATTGAAGTGTAATCAACATCGCAACGCTTCAATCTTCCAAATAGTGTTTTACTACCTTGCACTCGCACAAATGCGAAATTATCTTCCATATTTGTATCGGTTTCTGCGGTATGATGGAGTATAAAAATATATAAAATATTTCAATGTCGTGTCTTGAGTAACAGCACATACTGCGTAGATGGGGCTCTTGAGGCAACTTATTTTTCTGATAATCAAAGAAATATTGTCTGAAGATATACAGACCTGAAAACACCATTTTAAGGTCAACACTGAGGTTAATCAGTACAGCGTCATCCGTTCAGTTCAACTGCCGATATGCATGACCAAACTATACGCTCGATGTGTAAATTTAGAAAATTCGACAAGAACATTGGAGTTGCGATATGCGAAAGCCTACGCATAATTTGCTGCGCCGCTCAGTCGAGGCAATGCGCAATGCATTTGTTTGTTTCGAGGTCCAGGCTTATTTTTATCATCGCAGTGATGTTTGTGGCGGTACGTACACTCAGGTCAGGCAGGTTGGCTTGGCTCCCCGCAATCATCCCCATACGCAGGCATTTACATGGCACACATTCTCCACGGAAGGCTTGTCACTTACTGTAAATATAACAGATTCGCCGGCTAATAGACCGACTAGCTATGTTAATTTATGCGACTTTACCAAGAGTTCTTCCAGGGCATGAAACAGATGATTCCTAAGCTCGTTCTATCCTTGTATTCTTGGGCGGAGCAGCGTTGGCGTGGGCCCAGCGAAACTGAGCGTGACATCACCAACATCTCTCCACCATTTTGCACTCATTTCTTTTTTGTTCCCTCTCTCTTTTTCTACAGGATTTCGAGATCAGAGGAAAACACCATGCACTTTTGTCTCTGTGCGCAAACTGCAGGGGCGCACCAACGGATTTGGTTGCCGCGCCAGTCAGCATTTGCTATGAACAAACCCGCTGGCCAACGCAGATCATGACCGAGTGTGCTCAATTGCGAATCTACTTGACATGATTACATCCGCAGTGCCACACATACAAGGCTGCTATTAAACCTCAACACATGGTTTGCTAATTTGTTTCAAGATACGCGATGGGATCTTTCTTCTAGATGGCATTGTCGAAAGCACGCTTCTTCATTTGGACATTCATGCAGTGGCCCACTCCAAGACCGCCCAGATCGCACACCTCCCGCTCAGCTAACACGGCGGCACACCTTTCAAGATAAGCTCGACGGAAGACTGACGAATTTTAGTGAGGTGCTGAGGCGAGCAGACCAGACTGATATCTTGCACCAACTACGATGCACGGCCTGAAGCTGTCAGCACTTGGTGAGATACAAACGGGCCTATTGAGAGTCAATATTTGACCAAGTCGCGTTGCGAATTTAATGACGATTGCACACAAGAGACGTATCACACCATATTCACAGAAGTGGCGAATGTACAGATGCACAAGTTGTTGGATATCAGGCGCAAAATGCTGGATGTGGTGTAGCCTGCACAGACGCGAATCCTGCAGCCCTTTGCATGAAGGGCGGAGATAAAGTCTTTTTGGCAACGGCAGCAAATACAACAAGGCCCTAATTATCCCGTGACGAGCGGGCCGCCTCTTTGTTTCTCACCAATACTCATGCGACGTTGATGGCGTTTCAAGGAGTGCAGGACCGAAAAACAAACGCAAGAGACCAATGGGCTGACCCTGGTGCCTCGTTTGCCAGTAACATTACGACTGACTCTCCCACGGGTACAGGGGCGGTTTGGTGCTTAGCAGCCAGCAAGTAAGGCCTAGCCTTGCCACAAGGAGATGGCGTAGTTTCAGAAGAGGTTGCGACAGCTTCGCCCTTCCTATACGCTGCTTTGCAGCGCGGCTGTTGGTATCTTCTGCGACCACAGGGCCACGGCTGGACAAGAGCCGCGAAACCAAGACAAATAGCATACAGCAAGAGACGTGTGAGAATGGGGATGATTTGTATTGTCTTGAGGCAGATGTGCGGCGACCGAGGACGTAAACTCTAATGGCGGATATTCGAAGCCCCGCGCCCCCCTGGCGTTGAACCGTGGCGTAGGAGAGAGACCATGCAACAACCCCCTGGGTGAGATGGAATTGCGCGGCGGACGCGGTAGGTGCTTGATCGGCATAAACACATATGCCCCCCCTTGGTTGCTTTACTGTTCAAACAACGTTCTCCAACAACGGCTTGATTTTGATTCTTCCAACGCCGATTAAGCCCCGGTTTCAATTGTATACATACATATATTCAGACAGTCTTTCCTTTCAGGCACAAACACAAACACACGCACACACACACACACACACACACACACACACACACACACACACACACACACTTGCAACAATAAACCATCAGACTTTCTTTTACTTCCATCGCCATGTCTTCCTACCCTCAACTCTCGCCCAGCGGTCTTCCCAGCTCTCCACGAGCCAACCGCCAAATGGAACTCTTGTCTCCCCTCGACACATCATTTCCTCCGTCAGTGTCCCAAACATCGTCACCATACTCGAGCACATCGGAGAAGCAAACATCAAAGAGCGTCGATATCTTCGCCGACGCCACAATTCCTCTAAGTCCAATCTCAACCACCAGCTCGATGAGCAAGGAGAACCCCTACGCGGGCCTCGAGCCGCGAAAGCGCAGCGGTCTCGCGCGACTTTTCTCCTGCCTTGGCCGCGAGGAGCGCGCCAGGCGACGTATGAACCGGAGTCTGGAGTTCGAAAAGGTTGGCGACAAGTGCCATTGGACCGAGTACTAGACAGAAGGACAACCGACCCCAACGGTTCCTTCATGGTCAATCCGGCCGTATTTTTGAAACAACGACGACACGGCGGAATTGCAATTCACCGAGCTACACACACACACACAAGACAACTGTGGCAGCCAGGATGCGCATCCCATCCAAGCGACTGCCGCGCTAGAGGCCAAGCAAACGTCGGATGCGAGTTTCCATTTTGCCCATACTCACACCAAACACATAGCGTGCAGCTGAGCTGTACACTTGATACCGTCACTGCGACGCTTTTCCTTTGTTCATACCTGTATAAACCTTTGACCCAGACCGGAGTTTGCCTGTTCCGGGTTTCGTTAGTTTGAGCTTCTTTTTTTTTCTGTATATCTGCTTAACACGCATGACGTGTCTTGTCCAGCGTTGGTGTTGGAAGGAAAAAACCTTTTGATTTGTACATATACCTTTTTGGAGCATGGGAGGAGAGGAGGGTTGTTTGCGCTAGGTTTGTCGCAACCACTTGGTGGTGGTAGTGCGACAAGAGCGGCAAGAGATGGAGGATTCAGAGAAAATGGATAAGATCTATCCTGTCGAATATGATTCACTTGTTGCCAATGTTGTTGGTGATCATGCATGTGAGGTGTTGTACTACGTGGATGGTCTTCCGGTTCAAAGACAGTTACGCGCAGTATATCACGTGATACTTCTGTGGGTGTTTCTTGTGAAGGCATCGCGTAGTTGGGGTGACTGGAGGTCATGTGCAGGCCTGATGCAAACAGAGGGGAGTGTGGCCGTGCACAGCCTTATATCGAGGGGCAGCTCTCTTTTTCGCATACACGTAGTAGATACGTCGTACGAGCATAGAGTAGTTATACATACATACTATGTAAGCTCGGCCAGAAGTCCATGATCCTCGGCTTCTCCGACACTGCCGGCGTGTTGCGTCCGTGCGACTGTCTCGTCGTGGGGAAGTCCAAGGTCGAATGTGTATGTACCTACACCGGACGGATGGCTGGCTGCCCACCACGCTGACCAGATAATGGCATATAGGCTGATGGGCTTGATCCCGTGCAGCCCAACCACAAGCACTTGGCGATGACAGGAAAAATCACAGGACAGTCGGTCCAACGGGCTTCAGATGTCAAGTGTGGCTCCCTACGTCACGCTGTGGTTGCCGGGTAGGCTTAGCCTGTTTGGACTCAACCTCGGCCCAACCCTCAGGCGCTCTCTTCACAGCAACGACCCTAGTAAAGTCAGCCAGCGCGTGCTCTTTTCGCCTCGGATCTGCTGAAGCTAGGACTCGGTCTCATCCTGCCGTCATTTTATCTGTCGCCTACCCTCTACTTCTCTCTACTCTTTCTTTGTGATGTTCAGCAGAGCTGCCCGCGCGCGAGTACCCTCCTCGATACTTCGCAAACCAATATTCAACCAGCAAGCATTTGCCAAGCCCAGGGTATGTTGAGGAGCAGAAATTCGACTTTGGTGGGGGAGACGAGAGAAGGAGAGAGAGTTTGTGTACGGATGTTAACGTGTGTCTAGATTATCGCAATGGCTCCAGCAAGGAAACAGTCGAGTCTGCCAGCTGGTAAGTAGTCCGTACATATTTGTTTGTGCGAATGTTGCTTTCACATGCTCTCCCCCGCGTAAATTGTTCCCAGACTGACGACTTCATCTGCGCAGGCTACAAGGAGGACCACTCCAAGGGCCCCATGCTGCGCTTCGAGGAATCTCTCCCCCGCCTTCCCGTCCCCACGCTAGAAGAGACCGCCAAGCGGTACCTCAAGTCCGTTCACCCGCTTCTTTCCCAGAGCGAATACGAAGCGACCACAAAGGCTGTCAATGAATTCGTAGCCCCCGGTGGGCCCGGCGAGAAGCTACAAGAGCGCCTGGTCGCACGGCGCGAGGACCCAAAGCACAAGAACTGGATTTATGAGTGGTGGAACGAGGCCGCTTACATGGCCTACCGTGATCCGGTTGTCCCATATGTCAGCTACTTTTACTCACATCGCGACGACAAGTCGAGGAGAAACCCGACTAAGCGCGCTGCCGCCATGACCACCGCCGTGCTGGAATTCAAGAAGATGGTCGACGAGGGCACTCTGGAGCCTGAGTACATGAAGAAGCTTCCCATTGCCATGAGCTCTTACGAGCACATGTTCAACTGCTGCCGTGTGCCAAAGAAGCCTGCCGACACAACCGTCAAGTTCCCATACCAGGAACACAAGCACATCATCGTCATTAGGAAAAACCAGTTCTGGAAGCTTGCACATGAGGTCAATGGCAAGCAGTTAAACACTGCTGAGCTCCAAAAACAGTTCGACTACATTTACTCAAAGGCCGAGAAGTCGCCCGCTGTTGGTGCCCTCACATCGCAGAACCGTGATGTGTGGTCAGACGTCTACCCTAAGCTCAAGGCCCATTCGCCCGTCAATGCCGCTACTTTGGAAGAAATTGAGTCTGCTTCGTTTGTCGTCTGCCTTGACGACGCTTCCCCAGTTACTCTCGAAGAGCGCGCACACCAGTACTGGCACGGCGACGGCGCCAACCGCTGGTACGACAAGCCCCTCCAATTCATCATCAACGAGAACGGTACCTCTGGCTTCATGGGCGAGCACTCGATGATGGACGGAACCCCCACCCACCGCCTCAACGACTACGCAAACCAGCAAATCTTCTCAAACGCCCTTCCCTTTGACGACCCCAACATCCGCTCCGACCTCCCCAGCCCCAAGCCTCTGCGCTTCGAGCTCAGTAGGGAGCTCCAGCAAGACATTGTAGACGCACAATCCCACTTCTCGCGCCAAATTGGCGCACACGAGTTGAGGGTGCAGGCCTACCAAGGCTACGGCAAGGGCCTCATCAAGAAGTTCAAGTGCAGCCCAGACGCCTACGTCCAAATGATCATCCAACTCGCATACCACAAGTTCTACGGCAAGAACCGTCCGACATACGAGTCGGCAGCAACCCGCCGCTTCCAGCAAGGCCGCACGGAGACATGCCGCTCCGTCTCGGACGAGAGCGTCGCCTTCTGCAACGCCATGGCGGATGCAAACGCCACGCCCGAAGAGTGCCAGCAGAAGCTGCGTGCAGCCCTCGACGCCCACGTCAAGTACATTTCCGACGCCAGCGACGGACGCGGTGTCGACCGCCACCTGTTTGGCCTCAAGAAGTGCCTCAAGGAGGGCGAGGAGCTACCGGCTCTGTACAAGGACCCTGCCTTTACCTACAGCTCCACGTGGTACATTTCCAGCTCGCAGCTGTCGAGCGAGTACTTTAACGGATACGGATGGAGCCAGGTCATCGACGATGGATGGGGTCTTGCATACATGATCAACGAGAACTCGATTCAGTTCAACGTTTGCTCAAAGGGACTTGGTTCGGTAAGTTTGTTTTTCCTTCCCCTCTCGACGTTCCTTCGCCGATCCATACATACACGTTTCTTGAGTTTTAGTAAGAAGATTGGCTAACATTTATCGCTTCCTAGGAGAAGATGAGCTTCTATCTCAACGAGGCGGCAGGCGACATGAGGGATATCATGATGCCTACGCTTGAGAAGGCAAAGGCGAAGTTGTAGACAGGCAGCACTTTAGAGATGATGCTTCTTGGTATCAATACATGTAGACCACTTGTATAGAGGGCAATTGCCTTTTTTTCATCAACCAAAAAAAAACTGATCTTCGTCCTCGTTCGCTTCTTCTTTTCTTTTCACTTCTCACATTTCATCATGTGTGTGTGTGTTGGAAATGTCGATTCGATGCTTTTTTTTCATTGTGATGTTCAATTTTCCACGCAGACCCACTGAATCACCACAGTCACCACAATGCACCACATAGTCAGAACAATCAAGAGGAGATTTTTTCTTTTGGCATGTTTGGATACAGATCAAAATCTATCAAATCCCAATCCGCTCAAATACCTCGTCCAAAAGCTCATGTCATTACTAGTATACATTCATCGTCCGCGTCTCAAACACCTGATTTATGGGTTCGCCTTGACCCAGTCAACACCCTTCTTGATGTTCTTGGCCAGGTCAGTGACGCAAGCATCGAGGAGCTTCTGCTCGTAGTCGGTGATCTTGCCAACAGGGTGGATCTTCTCAACACCGTTGGGGCCGAGCTCGACGTTGGAGGCGAAGTAGTCGCAGCCCTGCTCCTTGAACAGAGGCGAGTCAACAAAGGTGGGCTCGATGACGTTCTTCTGGCCCTGGGCGGCCTTGAGGAGCGACTCGGCGAAACGGGCACCGGCCATGGCCATGGAGAGAGTGGCAGAGCCAGCACCATCCTTGGCCTGGACGACCTCGTCACCACCGAACTGGACGCGCCTGACGTAATCGTCGAGCTTCTGGCCCTCGAGGTTGTAGCCGGACTGCGACAGGAGGGGAACGATGGTAGCACCAGAGTGGCCTCCAATGACGGTGATGTTCTCGGTGGCGGGGTCGGTGTTCTTCAGCTGCGAGATGAAGCGCGAGGCGCGGACAACGTCGAGGGTGGTGACACCAAAGAGGCGCTTGGGGTTGTAGACGCCCTTGGCCTTGAAGACCTCGGCAGTGATGGGGACGGTGGAGTTGACCTGTAAAGAATAAGCACGGTGTTTAGATGGCAAATTATCCGACTCTACATACAGGGTTGGAGATGATGAGGATGTTGGCATCGGGAGCGTGGTCAGCGGCGGCCTTGGCGAGGTCACGGACAATGGAGGCGTTGGTGTTGAACAAGTCTGTGTCGCTATTAGCTGTGCCACGGGCGTCTGTTGCTTCCAATGCTTACCATCACGGGTCATGCCGGGCTTGCGGGGAACACCAGCGGGGATGAGAACAATCTCAGCGCCCTTGAGGGCCTCGGCGAGGCCGGAGGGGGTGGCATCGTGGCCAGTGACCTTTTTTTTTTTACACATCAGCTCATTGTTTATAACAGGGGCCAGAATGCATCTGTCGTACCTCGCTCTTGGTGTTGATGTGGCCAATGTCGGCAGCGACACCTGTGCAGCATTATTTAGCAAGCGTCCAATGCTCAATGGGTTGGCAAAGGTAGTAGGAGCGTACCGGGAGCAAGGCGGATATCGTAGAGGGCGAGCTTGCTAACCCTGGGGTTGAGCTTCAGCAGCAGCGACAATGGCTGGCCAATGCCACCAGCGGCACCGAGAACGGTGACCTTGGAGTTCTGCAGCAGGTTCAGTTAGCATTGCAGTGAAAAGGAGTGCCAATTGCACGCGTCGAGGGCATGGTGAGCGCCCCACTATGAAAAGCAGTGGCAGCCAAGTCCGGGAATAATCGTACCTGGCGGGCCGAGGCGGAGAAGCAGCGGCGCTGGGCCTGGAAGAAAGCTTGCCTAGCAGCGAACATGATGAATGTAATGGACGATGGTAGAGATTGGAGACTGGGTTGGACGGAGCGAGGGAAAGAAAGAGGATTGGCGGAAAGGTGGGAAGCTGCGGGAGGTTTTGCGAAACTTGGACGTCAGTGCTTCTTCGGTTGGTCGTCGGAGCTACGGCTGACATGCGCCTGCGCCTTCACCTGCACCCCTCCTCTCCCGCCTGCCTCGGACCATTGGCTTTTACCGGCATTCTGCACTCGCGTGAGATCAGACGGTACGTATTTATCAGACGGTTTTTAATATATACCAAGTATTCTGCTCAGCTGCATTCTTCCAACAATTGGGCATCGCAGCTGGACCTGCCACAACGCCCGTCGTCCCATTGCTTGATTGCGTCATGCGCACGGACGCTTTTGTCACATCTACTGAGAAAAAAAAGGTACACAGTATACGCCAATCAAGTACAACCTGTACAGTGATCCATCCATATCCTACACAATCCGAGGAAATACGATTACCTCCAACATGTATCATTCCAAGACAAGTTCCAGTGGGGCGTATCCCGATAGTTTCGACGTTTCTCCTCAGCGGGGACTAGAATGCCTCGCCCAATGGACAGGACCATTCAAGTTATTTGACCTTCCTCGGGAACTTCGGGACAAAATATACTACCAATATCTATATCGTCCAGGACGTATTTACTACGCTGCCCATACCGACAAGTACTTTTGGGAAAACCATACCACAAGCGATGATTTCTCAAATTTGTTTACAGTGTCCAAACAAGTTTACCATGAGGCATTCAGTGTCTTCTGTGAAGCCAATACAGTTGCGCTATCTGTACATTATAATTCTCGCGAAGGCTACAGAAAACCCCTCACTGGGCTTCTTCGTCTGTTTCCCGAACGAGCCGCAGCGAGTCTGACCGGCGTGAGCAACACATATCGCGACGTTATTACGAGGCGAATGGGGCTACGGGGCTATGCACCCAGCCACGAGAGTATTGCTCAGGGCGGTGATGGAACTGGCCATTATCACAAGCACAACTCCGCCGGGGAGACGTTTATAGAAATCTTGAGAGACGCGCACACTCTGAGGCAGTTCTTCCCGAAGCTGACTATTTTTGAGGCGGATTGGTACCCAGAGCCGCCGTTCCATGAGTATCCGGAACAGTTGGGTCAAGTGCGTAAGGTTGCACGTTTGTGGAAGGAAGGCGTAGAAGCAGGGAAAATAAGAGACATATGGCTTGACACGATGAGAGAGTGGTTGCACGGGAAGAATGTGGTACCACTGAGTTGTGTTACGTTTTCTCTCAATGGTTTTGCTGCGGATGGCTTTGATAACGACTTGGACGTGTTGTTCAATGAGGCATATGTAGCATTGGTGAAGCAGTGGACGACTGGAGATGATATCGAGGATAGCGGGAGAGCGTGGCTGGAGGCGATGGACAAGGAGGAGACGACTAGGAAGAAGAAGGGTAGGAAGACACGGGAAGAGGGCGCATAGGTTGATATGTGGGGCTGGCCGACGACGAGCTAGTAGTCGAGTTATTCCCGTTATACTAGAGGCAGTTGGGTATTATTTGGCCAATTGTGGTTCCCGTCACGTCCACGGCTCGATGGCTCTGCACCCCGCGGTGATAACCCAATCTCTTATCCTCAACATGACGCCGCAACCGATGCAGGGACCTGTCGATCCGGCCCTGACCGTGATAACCCTGACCCTGACCCTTATCTAGACGTCGGCCCTTGTGTGATGGAACCATAATTCACGATTTCACATGTCTGACGCGAACAGATGGCTTGTCGCCTCAACGGGGTCTGTACATAGTACTATGGCGGGGTTCACGTGACCTGGACACCAAGAATGGTGATGCAACGTCGAAGCGGTGCACGGGGGAATGGCATGGGCCCTCATGGAAAAACATGCTCATATGCATCACTCCTCGATCCGATTTCCATCTTGACAAGCTGACAGGTGGCGCGCAGGTACGCTACTGTAGGTTGGGGGCTTCCGGTGAGAATAGTAGTGGGGCGATTAATAGCTAGAAGTGTGCTATGGATGTACTCATGTATGTCCATGTGTGTGTATGGATAGACGGACTTTATAGCGGTAACGATTACATGTGCCTTGTGCCCAAAAGATGCGAGTGCAGGGGTGGTAGTCTGCTTGGCATGGTGTACGGTGCATGTGAGGCCAAAAGGGCGAGGGCAGATGATCGAGTGGCATCGACACTCGTATTGTGACTCGAGGAGTAGTACTCGTCATTCGAAACGTGGGCTTGCTCGAGAGTCCGAGCAATGTCCTCGGTCGCCCGAGCAGAGTTCGAGCAAACGCCGTAGGTCGTCGCAGCAGCGGGTTTCCCGTCGGACAGGGCCAAAAGGGGAGGTCGGGAAAGATGGGTGGAGTACGGGGCGATGCCGCGCAGCCGCGCCTGGAACGACATCACAGTGCAGCTGTAGGCCCTGTCGGCCCATGGCCTGTTCCCCCTTCTCCGCACCGCTGCACCATTCACCCTGACGGATCCGCCCGGCACCCGACCAGGGCTGAAGCCGCAGTCGTCCAGCTCACTGCAAAAAGGCCCACCTGCCAACCGTGCAACTTTTCCACCGCCAGCATAAAGCCGTGCTCGTGCTCTCCGACTCTCCCCAAAAGACGGCCGCGAGTCAAATTTCCACCCTTGGCCCCTGCACGTCTAGAGGGCAGAGTACGCAATTTTCTCCTTGGATTCCGAAATCCTGACACACAATTCAATCCTTTTATTTTTCTTTACCGCTTGGTTTGATTCAACAGACCTCAGTACCTGCGCTAAGTATATATGCTCTTGGACATACCTGGTCCCAAGTCTTCCCAAGCGACAAATTTTGCATATCGACATATTGCTATTCCTGTCCTTGACCATTCATATACACCCGCCCATACATACCATAGCGACACTTCCTGAGCGACACTCTTGCCCACCTTCATCCTTTGCCACCCCAGCGCAGCGACACCGACTCATTCCTTGCGACAAATAGAGTCCTCGACCCAAATACCTTGATACCCAGCAACACCCATTCGCCGCCATGTCGTGCTCACAGCCCTTTCGATTCCTGGACCTGCCTGGCGAAATCCGCAACAGCATCTACGACTTGCTGCTCTGCTCGTGGGATGATGAAGTCGAATATGACCCAAGCATGATTTGCAGCAGCCTGAGCAGACGCGTCCCAAGCAGCCCATCCACCGGCCTCCTTCGCGCCAACCGCCAAATCCATGCCGAAGCCTCCGACTACATGATCAAACGCAACCAGTTTGTGCGCATCACCTGCCGAGGTCTGGATGTGCGGAACCTCTTCCTCAGCGAAGGGATTCCCGTCATCACGACCAAGGCACGCAGCATCAGCCTGTTTGCCGGCCACGTCATGCACGTGACGCTCTCCAAGCCTGCCTTTGTGCCCTCGGCCTTCCAATTTTCCGAATATGAGATGATGCTGCTCCGGTCCGACTTGCCCCAGTTTTGCCAGCAGCTCGACATTGAGAGCGTCATGTCTGATGCCAACCCAACGACAAGCGAGCATGCCTCCATCCAGGCGTGCATCCGACTCAACTACGCCCAAACCCGTTTCTTTGCCCCCAATGCACAGGAGCGCCTCTTGCAGCCTATTGCATCATCTTTGCGTGGCGTGCCCAACCTCCAGATTGTCGGTCCTGTCGATGGTGCTGTGGCCGAGGCAGTCAAGGGCGAGGTGGCAAGGCCCCGCTGGACCGAGCCCACGGTGACGATTGAAGAGATTGATACTGGCGTGGACGTGGGCAAGCGGCAGTGGCAGCAGAACAATTTTTACTCTGCCTCGCAGTCATGGGCATATGCGATGCGCACGTTGGAGCGCATGCGCCACAGCTCGTCATGGCAAGGTCTTCAAAAGGCAGGCGGGGAGGGGTTTGTGAACAAAATTGCCGATCTTTACTTCACACTCAACCTACTGCATGCGCAGTTTCTGCAGGTGGACATGGCCAACGACGAATCCCAGGGCATTGTGGTGCAGCGTAACGGGCGCGTTGCGATTCAGCATCTGCGCAAGTGCGAGACGACGAGTGCGCGGTTTGCGCAACACGCAGGCGCGACATGGAGACCGAGTAATGTACAGGCGGCCAAGATGTTGTTTCGCCAGGCAAGATGCCTGAGGCTGATGAGCGATACGGCTAGCAGCGTCAAGGCTGTTGCTCTAATTGAACAGGCTGCAGCGCTGGCCCCTACAGACATGGCCATCCGCGACGAAAAGGAGGCCGTGTTGAAGTGGGAGGCCGAGGTGGAACAAGGCCGCCGGCTGCTCGATGAACAAGCCCAAGCCGATGCCGGGCAGGGCCAGAGGCCGTCCATGTGGCAATCCATTCTGGGCGCCGTGGTAGAGCTGGCGTCTTGAAGAGGATGACGTTGAAAAGGGAGGACAAAAGTCGTGTTGTTTTGTAAGCGTTTGTAGCGTTGATACCCATGTGTTTGAGAAGACTGTTTAAATGAATAAGGCACGCTAGAGTAAAATATGTACAGACGTTTAATGTCAAGTTATTGTTGCATATTCGTGTGTATTGTTCGCATGTAGTGGTCGGGTACTGTGCACAAGGAGGTATAACGGACTAGCCGCTATAGCGCACGTGACTTGATATGCGAAGTAGTGTAGGTGGGTAGCAGCCATGTGTGTGGACGAGTAAGTAAGCCTGCTTCTGGTGTTTGGTGTAACCCGCCAGCTTGACCAAGAACATGCACCGCCATGGATGTGCGTACGCGCATGCTGTCGTCTGGTCGGGGCGAGGGCTGCTCAGCTCTTCGTCTTTGCATCGTCGCATCTTGCCCTCTTTGTCCACATATATGCCGCCATGTCCCCATGTCCCCATGTCCCCATGTCCCCCTCTTCCCATGGCCGTAGCGATAACCCCCGAACAAGCCGGCTTGTGGCCTTGGCTGCTGCGAGGGCCCTGCCGTGGTCCTGTCGCCCGCCTGCTCGACGACTCGACGACTTGGACTTCGCGCTCCTTGGCAGCTTGCGACGCTCGTTGCTCAAAACATACAAGCACTCCCGCCCACATTCGACGCCCTCAACCGTTTTTGCCAAACCCTCCATGGCCGCCTGCACTCTTGCCAGCGCCCTCGCTCGATAACACCCACCCCTCCCCCAAAACACCCCGGGCCCCCCCCATCGACGGTCGCTTCAGACGCAGATAGATATCCACCGCGAGCCCTCGCAAATTTAGCGAGCCAGGACTCCCGCCCCCCCGGGAGCCAGAACACGCACTCGTCCAGACCGCCCTTGTTCCCTCGACCCAGCGGGAACCAGCTATCAGCCTCTGCTCTGCGCTGCGCTGCTCTGCTCTGCACCCGCTCGCTCCGGGCGCTTCTGTCCCCAGCCTGCCAAGCTCCCTCTCCAAAGTAGTAGATGCGACGGCGCTCGTCCGCCGACCCCAGCGCCGACCACGACGACGCCCACCCTCAACCTGCCCCCTCTTCGGATCATGACGATAGCCTCAACTGCCACTCCGCGGCATTGCTACTAACCGCCCCGGACTCGGCCCACCCTCCGACTGCCTACCTGCAGCCCAGCATGGCTCACCAGAAGCCTCCCCTCGCCATGCCTGCCCTGGCCAAGGACATGATGCCGCACAGTGCTGCCGACGGGCACACCACCACATGCCGCCAGCGACTGCGCAACCCATGGGCCTTTTCGCCCTACACCCTCGTTACCACGCTCGCCGCCTTTGCCGCCATGTTCCTCATGGCCCAGTCCTTTTTGCTGCGCCAGCAAGACGTCAAGGGCTGCGGCATGTCGTACATGCGCCCGTCATACACCAGGTTCAGCCAATTCGACACCGAGCACACGCGCTTTGCAACAAAGTACTCCCTGTACCTGTATCGCGAAGCCAGCTTGGACCAGGATTCCAGGGCATGTCGTTTCCTTTTCCAGTGCGAAATTCCACTGACAAGCCTCAGGTTCAAGGCGTGCCCGTCCTCTTCATCCCGGGCAATGCTGGTAGCTACAAGCAAGTCCGTTCCCTCGCCGCAGAGGCTGCATACCACTACCACAATACCGTCCAACACGACCTAGATGCTGGCAAGGCGGGCAAGCGCTCGCTGGATTTCTTCTCTGTCGACTTCAACGAGGACATTACTGCCTTCCATGGGCAAACCTTGCTCGACCAGGCCGAATACCTCAATGATGCCGTCACCTATATCCTATCTCTGTACCACACCCCGGATAAATTTCTGCGCGACCCCAACCTGCCGGATCCTACGTCGGTCATCATTGTCGGACACTCGATGGGCGGTGTCGTAGCCCGTACTATGCTCACCATGCCCAATTACCAGGCAAACTCGATCAATACCATCATTACGCTTGCCGCGCCCCATGCCCGGCCCCCGGTCTCGTTTGACGGAGATATCGTTCGCACCTACAAGGGTGTCAATGATTACTGGCGACGCGCGTACGCCCAGAAGTGGGCCATTGACAATCCCCTCTGGCACGTCACGCTCATTTCCATCGCCGGAGGAAGTCTTGACACGATGATTTCGTCCGACTACACCAGCATTGCCTCATTGGTCCCTGAGACGCACGGATTTACAGTCTTTTCAACTTCCATGCCCAATGTCTGGACCGGAATCGATCATTTGGCTATCACTTGGTGTGATCAGCACAGAAAGGTCGTCGTGCGCGCCTTGTACGACGTCATCGATGTTTCACGCGCAACCCAAACCGTACCACGTGCTGAGCGTATGCGCGGTTTCAAAAAATGGTTTCTGACAGGGCTTGAGGATGCAGCCGAAAAGACCTTGCCACAAAAGGAAGCCAAGACGCTTCTCACACTCGAAGCAAACAGCGCCATCATCTCAGAGGGCGAGCGCCTCGTCCTGCGCAACCTCGGGAAATCCCAGCGTAGCCCCAATGCGCATCTGATGCCAGTTCCTCCTCATGCCCAAGGAAAAAAGTTTACGCTACTCACAAGCGAGCAGTTGGATTCCCCAGGCAGTCACGGTGTGCTCGAGGTGCTGTTTTGCAGTGTCTTCACTTCTCAACCTGGACATTCCACCACCCTTTTTTCCATGAACATGGATTTCTCGGGCGATAGTTCAGGCGCCACTCGCCTTGCCTGCAAGAATGCCGCATCGGATGTTATTGCTCTTCCTGCATCGACTCGTCACTCAGTGCACCCATTTGAAACAAATCAACGTCCATTTTCCTACCTTCAATACGACATGGAGCATTTGAGCGAACACCAGTTTGTGGCCGTAGTCGACAAAGCTCATGAACCTCATGCTGGATGGGTAGTGGCTGAATTTAGTTCTGCTTTTGATTCCCAGATCGACGTCGACACGGGCCTGCAGCGCCTGCTAACGACTGGCCTTTCACTTCGACTACCATCCCACCGTTCTTTAGTGACAACCATCAAAGTGCCAGCCTTGAACTCTGCTCTTTTGGCGTACAATATCCATATTGGAAAACAAGCGTGCGACGCTGGAGAGCTCTTTGCTCCGTTGCTTCGCCAGTACGTTACTGACGTGCATGAAAGTCGATTCTCGGTCAATGTCAGGGACACTGGCATCAGCCTACATGGTATAGCGCCGTACATGCCACCTGCACTGCATGCCAAGCAACCCCAGAACGGCCTGTCACTGCAGATCTGGTCCGACCCTACGTGCGACAGCAGTATTGAAATCAATCTTAGCGTTGATATTTTGGGCAGCCTGGGTAAGCTGTGGATGCGTTACCGCATCGTCTTCGCTGCTTTCCCAATCCTAATTGTAGCTCTGGTTCTACGACAACAATTCCGGACATATGATAACACTGGAGTCTTCATGAGCTTCACTCAAGGACTCAATGAGTGTTTGAAGAGTTCGCTTCCACTCGCTCTTTCCGCGCTCACATTCCTGTCGATCGCTCTGGCCACGGCCCAACATCAATCCAAGAAATGGATGCTCGGTAGCAACCCTAATACAATGGCTCTCTTCGATGATGCCAATAATGAGCTATTGCTTGGTTCGGACGATACTTTTTTCTGGTTTCTGGTTCCGCTGTTTGGCCTAATGTGTATTGGCATCTGCGTCGCCATCAACTACATTGCAATGATACTCGAGTTGATCTTTGCGTCGCTTTACTCGGTCTTCATGCCAGCCAAATTGAGGAAAGACGAGGGTAGAAGATCACCATCGGCTTTTGCCGTAACATCGAACAGACAGCGCGTCATTACTACGTGCATCTTGTTATCGCTCGTCTCGACAGTGATCCCCTATCACTTTGCCTACGTCGTACTCTGTCTCGTACAGCTTGCAACCACTGTTCGCGCCTTCCGATTAGCAAGGGATTCTGGTATCGACTCCAACTACAACTTTTACAACTATGCACACTCGATATTCATCCTCATGCTCTGGATCTTGCCAATCAACCTTCCGGTCCTGGTAGTCTGGATACGGAATCTCGCTGTTCATTGGCTTACGCCTTTTTCGTCGCATCACAACATTCTCTCCATCATGCCGTTCATCTTACTGGTGGAGACACTAAGCACAGGACGAATGGTCCCCCGGGCCGGGTTCCGAGTCTCCTTCTTCACCAACATACTGCTCTTTTCGATTGGCGCCTACGCAGCGGTGTATGGTGTGACGTATGCCTATGTGCTGCACCATCTCGCCAATATACTCTGCGCATGGCTCGTCGCCATACATTTTGACCCATCGACCTGGCCGCCTAAGCGAGCAGCAAGCAGCGCCGCCGCCCTTGAAGATAGGAGTTCAGACGGCAAGACGAAGAAACGACCATGAATAGCTAGTAGCGGATAGAAACGCAAAAGTCTTTTTTTTCCCAACTTTTTTCTTTCATCTTTTTCTTCCAAACAAGGATCCTGCGCTAGCCGCATGTGTGTTTGTCCTTTTCTTTTCTTACTTTCTCGATATTAAATACCCCCCATATATCATCATCAATTTTCTTTTTTTCTTTCTCTAATCGAAACTAAAAGCTTTTTTCCATCTTTCATTCAATTGCATAGGTTTTTGGGTTCATAAGCGAATTGGGCGTTTTTCTCCCTCTCTTTCAAGGGGGGATTGGAAATCATTAGGAAGGAAGGAAGGGAGCATATTTATGCATTCTATATATCTTGTCTGGTTGGATTCGGCCTTGGCTTCTCCAGGGCCGGTTACCTTCTTCCTCTTTCTTGTTGTTCCTCGCATCTGGGCGGCGTGATGGATTGCATAATAGACAGACGCCAAGGTTTTTTTTTGTTTGTTGGGCTGTTTGTACTTGGAATTGGGGTGAAGCCAGGGGATAGTGTGATATTGGTTGGTTTGTAGTTTGGTGGCGAAGAAATAGAAGCAGATGGTCTGGCCTGGTTTGAGATGATGACGACGTCGTGTGTTGGTGTATATATTGTGTAATGGGCGGTTGAAGAAGAAGAAGAAGAAGAAGAAGAAGAAGAAGAAGAAGAGGCCAAGAAGAATACAGAGGATATTTTCCCCCATGCTCTCACTTGGTTGCTGATGTGATATGCTACACATCGATTATGCAAGCAAACAGATACCAAAGGTCAATACTAATATATATTTTTCAAATGCAATAGTTAACTAATATAAAAACACCCCATTTTAACAACACTTTCTTCACTTCCTCCTCTTGCCACCACCACCGCCGCCGCCATCACTCTGCCTCGCCCTCTTCTTACCCTCCCTAGCCCAATACTCGTTCTTCTCCCTCTTCTCCCGCTCAGCCCTCTTCTCGGCATTCTCCTCGACCTTCTTCCTATACCCATCTTTGCGCTCATCCTGCTTCTTTCTCCTGCGCTCAACCTTGTCGTTGCGAATTGCCACGACCTGACTGAGCAAGCGGCGCGCCTTCTTTTCCTCGCCGCCCAGCACCACGGCGCGTTTTTGCATGTACGTTGCGCTCTTCTGGGGTTTGGTGACTGCAGCTTGGGATTTGAAGGGGAGGTCTGCGGCGAGTTTGCGAGGCACACGCAAGGGGTTGAAGACGCGGGTTTGGCGTTCCACGGGGCGGTAGGCACTGTTTTGTTCCGAGGGTGTGGGTAGGCCGGCTTCGTGACGGACGGCGCCCGTGAGACGCATGCCGGTCCATGAGGTGGATTCGCCGGGGTGGTCAGTTGAGGAGGCGGGGCAGAGGAGGTTGGTGACGGTGTTGTAGAAGCGGTGGGGTTTGATGGGGTACCAGGCGCGGAGGAAGACGATGTCGCTCATGAGGATCTTGTCCTCGAAGGTGGCACGGAAGTTGCCTTCTGGTTTGCTCAGGGCGCGCTTGATTTGACCTCGTACACCGGAGACGGTGCGGATGCTTGCGCCTTCGAATTTTGCGATTTCGAGGGCCGACTTGAACATGTCTTTTATGAAGGCAGTGTTTTTGAAGATCTTGTAGGGGTGGCCGGTCAGCTTGAGCTTCTTGACGATTTCGGTGCTTTCGTCGACGTTGAGGACTACGCCAGTAGCTGCGATACGGAATCCAGGTGTCTTGTTGGACAAGCTCTGGATGCAGACAAAACCCGTGTTTGGAGCAACAAGCGGCCCGTAAAAGGTACCGAAGCAATGCATGTGCTCTGGCGTGTACTTGAGCATACGGTTTCGTGTTCGTGAATCCGAGATGCTGTAGATAGGCGTGGTTTGGAACCGGCGCCATCCAAGGGAGAAGATGAGGGGGTCGTTTGTCTTGAGAATCTTCTTGTGCCATCGGTGTCGCTTGATACGTATTTGCACATATCCGAAGCGCTCCTCTGTAGGTGTGAGACCGCCAATTAAGACAGGGAAGCGGGGATTGAAGTATTGCGAGAACTCGCAAGGCACGTTTTCGAGCACAATACGCGCGTAGGTGCCTGCTCGGTGACCTTCAACGCGGACACGTGAGTCCTCATCGAGCTGGTCGAACTCGGCACGGTTGATGTCAAGCTGCTTCTGAATCATGGCCTTTTGAGCATCGTACCAGTCATCCTCGCCAAACTCTTCTTCTTCGCCGCCTTCTTTCCGACCGTCTGACTTGTCGTTCATAAAGCCCTCTCGGTCCTCCTCCTCGAACCGAAGTTTCAGCTCTTCCTTCCGCCGTGCGTTCTTCTCGCGCTCTGCTTCGATGGAGTTGGCTTCGGCTTCGGCTTCAGTCTTCTCAGTCTCGCCTCCGTGCTTCTCGCCAGTCTCCAAGTCTTCAAATTCTCCGTCGCCTTCATCATCTTCGTCAAAGCCTTCAAAGTCATCACCGTCCTCTTCACCGTCGCCTCCCTTGTCCTTCATGTGGCCAGTAGCAAAGCGACTCATCAAAGCCTCGACGTTTTCCTCGTCTTCCCATTTTCCCTCCAGCTCTTCATAGTTGAACTTGGGAATATACCGGTCTTCGGCGTTGGCAGCATCATCCGCTTTTCTTTTATTGAAGAAGCCATCTTCCTCATCTTCATCCTCGTCTTCAATATCCTCCTCTTTCTCATCACCTCTCCACTTCTCAATGACTTGCTGTGGTGCGAGATCCATGTTGTACATCATTTTTGCAAGGTCAGTAACGCGGTAAGGCCGCCTCTGCCCATGCATCCTGGCGGCATTCTCGCGTAGATTAGCTTTCCAGCGGGCACCATCTTCAGCATCCTCATCGTCTGACTCTTCTGAACCAAAGTCGCCGTCTTCAAGCCCATCAAGTTCATTCTCGTCTCCAGATATTGAACCAAGATCCGAGTCACTGTCCGCAAATGCGACATCCTCGTTTGTATCGCCATTGACCTCTTTCTCCTTACGTCCAAGCTTGAGATCATTACGTGGCGGCCGGGTTTCGAGGAATCCAGTGTCATCCTCGTCGTCATCTGCATCGCTGTGATCTTGCTGCAACTCTTCGTCGTCGCTGTCGATGTCCTCGAGATCTGCGTCATCAACGTCCTCCGCATCCGCTGCTCTAGCTGTCCGTTGTGACTTTCGACCAGTATCTGCAACGTCGTCGTCGTTGTCGAGATTCTTGTTGTCGACCACGTCGCCATCCCTGAAGAGCCTAAAGTTCCCATTATCTTCACCTAACAGTTTTCTTCCACCTTGGAGACCAATCATCATCTGCTCTCCAAGTCCTTTTTGAGAGTAGTCTGCCTCAGGGTCGAATGTCGCAGTCTTGACATCAATGTAAACGGCATCCTTGTCGACAAGCACACCGCCAACGTCAGACATTGGAGCATACAAAATCTTTTGCTTCTCGCCCAGTCTTGCGCGCTTCTTCTTGCCCGAAACCTTTTCAGCCTGTTTTTCTGCAAACGGTGTGGGACACGGGTCTGGCAGCGCCTCGGTCGAGCTCACGGTAAGATCGCCCACACCCGGTATGTGTACTCTTGAGCGTCCAGCTGGGAAATTTGTTCCGCGCAGGTAACCATACAGCGCCACGGTGCGATCGCATTTTGGGTTCTGCTCGATATCCGTCGGGGGTGTGATATCCAGGAACCTATCTGCAAGACAGTAGGGATGCGAGTTCCTCCAAATCAGCGGTCGAGGATTCTTCATCACGCTCAAAAACCTCGACAGGTTCATGATTTCGCGATCAGGGTATCGCCCATTAACGACACCACTGAGGTAGAAGAGCTTGGCGCCCTGGTACAACTCGCTCCAAAACCTGTGCTTGAGCCGCTTTTTTTGTAGCTTAAGTGTCTCTTGCTTTCGGAACAGATCCAAATGGGTCAAGATACCAAAGACGTTTCCGGGCATACCGCTCGCACTCAGTACGTTGAGAAACTCCATTGTCTCCATCTCAAAGCCGTAGTTGCCATCAATCATCAGCAGGCATATGTCGACGACCTTTGCGATGTCGATCATGCTGGCGAGGGAGTCGGCGGGACATTCTATGAAGGTGAGGCGTCGGCGCTTCGATGTGACGACTGTGAGGGGGCCTTTGGGCGTAGACAGTGTCTGTTTGGTATATCGTTTGATCAAGCTCTTTATCAGAGTTGTCTTTCCAACGCCCGGAGGACCAACGACGGCGACGACGATTGGAGGCGCCTCCTCGGGGAGACGGTCAACGAGCGGTACATGGAGACGCTTTTCTTTGACCTGCGACTGTTAGTTTGAATTGCACAAGATATGTGTGAGCATGCATACTTCTGAAGATCGCGCGGCCTGCTTCTTCAGTCTGCCCGGCGCAGCAAATGCAAAGGCCTTGGGGTTTCTGTCTCCCGTATGCGGCTTCTTTTCTTTCTTGGGCCGATGAGGCCGATTACTCTGCTGGTCCGCCATGGCAATCGCAGTGCTAGGTGCGTGCAGTAGAAAAGAGTGGCGATATGGGCAAGAGGCGCATTGGTTGCGCGCAGCCTTTGGAAGTTTGAGAGCGGCAAGCAACTTTCGCGATCCCAACTTTTTCGGCGCCAAGCCAGACGCTAAGCGGCGGCTGCAGGGATGCGCTTATCGATAAGGCGCGAGGTGGGATGTGGATGCATGGAGGGGCCCGGCCAGCGCACGTCATCACCCCAGCGCCTGCGTCCAAGGCCGTAGGACTGGCTTGCTGCGTATAAAGCCGCTGATACGCCTCTGCCCTGCCTATCTTGTCTCTTCTCCCCGCTACTCAACACTGCAAACACATATACACATACACTTTACTTACTCCGCTTCACAAGCAAACAAAACACGCTCAAAATGGCCCAGTTCAACGCAAGTAACCCCCACCACATGTTGTTGACGGGAAAGGGTCACATGCTAACACTCCCTTGTAAAGATCACTCTCAAGAAGGATGCCCCCAAGGAGGAGCTTGAGGCCGCAAAGAAGAAGGTCACCGACCAGGGCGGCAAGATCGTCAACGAGTTTACTCTCATCAAGGGTTTCACGTACGTCCATACTGGTCCCTCGGTGTCATACGAGCGAGACAAATAAGCTGACTACCCGGACAGCGCCGAGATCCCTGACGACGTCGTGTCAACTCTCGAGTCCAACGAGCACGTTACTGTAGAAAAGGACGCCGAGGTCCGTACGCAATAGAGCGTGTCGTACACGGGACGCCGCTGATAACCATGGCAAAGATACAAATGTAATGGAAACAACCAAGCGATACCTCATGGCATGCTGCATGACCGTCATGACTGCACAGAATACATAGTAATAATGACCGCCATCTACGACAAGTCAGTAGTCTCTCAAGCACGTTAGGCGCACGTGTACTTTATCGCTGCCTCTTCTCAGCCTCCGCCTTTGCCTCTTGCACACTGTCTACGCGGCCCACGCCCCTCAGGCTGAGATATACATCTGTGCCCCACCCCCACAGACTCTGCACTGCAATACCCCCTCCAAAGTATTCTGCATAGGCTCTGCCCAGTGGCAACCCATATCCCAGTCCTGCCAGACTGTTTGCCCCATCCCCGCCAGCCCCCGAGAAGGCATTCAGACCGTCCATGCCATTTGCCGAATGTACTGAACCTCCCGATAGTGTAGACGAGGCTTGCGCGTCGTTGAATGTGGTGAAACTGTAGTCCCAGATATGTTGGAGGTTTTCAGGCGAGATACCGCCGCCGCGGTCGCGGATGCGTATCGTCACGCCCGGGGTGCTGTGTTTGAGAGGAAGGATATCGGCAGCCGTCGGAGGCGGGGATGGCGACGGGTTGTCGCTAAAGCGATGCGATGCCTTGTCTACATTTCCTTGGCTGTCATTGTCAATCTTGTGATCACGTATGCTTTCCCCCTCTCCGCTGTCCTTAACCCTGTCCTCTGGCAGCAGTTCGGGTAGTGGGGCAATGGTGACTTCGATGGGTTCGCGTTCCATGCCACTCTCGACGGTTGCGCGGAAGGCATTCTTGAGCAGTTCGGTGATAATGTACTCGAGGTGTACAGGCACGTGGGCAAATTCGTATCCAGGTTCACCATTGACAACCACTGTCGGTCGCACACCGTACTTGAGCTCACAAATCTCGCCCACCACATTAGCGCAGTGATGAACAATGCGTGCGGGTTTCAGCTTGGTATCGATGACGCCGATGAATCCTGGATTGTCTTCGACGTCGTGCATTACTTCGCAGTGGGGCTGGCTAGAGAAGTGCAGTGACAAATGCTGCTCTGCAATCAGTCGCGTGCCTATCCTGGCCCGCAGATGTTCGTCAAGAAAGCGCGTGACATTGCTTGGGCTGATGTATTTTCTCGCCTCCAAAAAACCTCTTGCCAGTATGCTGATGGTGTTTGCGTGTGTTTGCACCAGATCGGCCATGACCTCTGTAAATTTGATTTCCTCGTCTAGCGTCTTGATTTCCTGCTCGGCCCATGGCAGCAGCGTCGACAGGCTGTGCATGTAGTTGGAGTGGATCTTGGACACATGGGGATTCGACACGACGATGAACGGGAGGTTTCGCAGCGACTGAATGCGATGGGCGAGGCGGGCAGGCAGGATGGAGAGGGTAAAGTTGGCTGACTGGAGGAGTTGCTGGGTTGTGAGCGGCGGTCTTCCATGTCTGTTGCGTGCGCCATGTCAGTTTCTTGGGCCAGCCTTTGTTGCGCAGTCCCACCCAAACCAGTATCTTACTTTACAAGATCAGCCAGGGTTATTGGGTAGAGAGGCAGGCTCGCCAGATGCGAAATGTCCCTGTCGGTGACGGTCCTGGTGTGCAGCTTCTGGTGTCGACTCCCACGTGCCGACAGCGCGTTACTCGCCCTCCTTGCCGTGCGCGGGCAGCAGAGCCGTATGACTTGGGACTGGATAATGAGAGGCCGTTGAACCTGCGCCATGGCTACAAAACGGCAATATTCGCACGCAGGGTGCCGTCGCAAACGAGGCAACCCAACGGACTTGTGGGCGACGCTCAGCCAAGCTCATGCGGGACGAGTGGGTCATGCGGGCGGGACATGCGGGTCCATGCAGGGTTCCGTCACCTCGTTCAACATCCCATGTCGTTTATCTTCATCAAGTCATATCGCCGTATGATACGTAGTAACTAGTACATGTACGTACGAACCTATAAAAATACATCATCTACAAATACACTCCCATTTCATACATATACATTCGATTGAAAGCAAAGCCGCTATCTAAACTACTTGGGTATATTTTGGTCTATCCTCCCTTCCCCTACGTGCAGCCCTTCTCAAGCGCCAAATCCCATAAAACTGTCCCGCACAGGAACATTTCCATCAATTGGCCGGCTATACCGACTGCTCACCGAATTGGCCGCCCTCGCCTTTGAATAGAGCCGCTCAGACTCCGGCATGGGAGGCGGCCACAAGTCCTTGGTCGACACATTGGACGTCTTCGGTCCCGTCGCCATGATGCGTGGACTCGGCGAGAGCTGCGGGTCAAATATGCCAGACGAAGGCCGCCGCTCGCCGTATGCAGCCAGACTGTTGTAATAATCGCCATTGGTCATGGCTTGTTGTTGTTGTTGCATATACCCTCCCGTCTTGGGGTTATAAATGCCGCGCTCTTGATAGTTGTCCCGTTCTTCAGGAGAGAGAAAGGGTCCGACGGCGTTCCTATCCTTGTCTTGTACTCCTACTTGCTCGCCAATGCTGCCTTCTTTGCGAAAATTGAACGGCTCCCCAATGCCACTGTCTTCGGAGCCCTTAAGATCTTCCGTTCTCCCCGAGAAATTCGACCGCCTTCTTACGGCTTGGTCGAAAGCTGCAGGAGCGTCCTTTTTGTCGAATCCAAATGTGGCCATGGTGTCGTGTCTCCCTGGGTTGAAAATAGAAGACTCAGTTCTGGGTGAGTTTCCCGCGCTCAAGTTCTTGGCAATATGTTGTTCTACCCATCCTCTGATACCTACCAATGCCGTGGCACTCACTTGTACCACGAGCAGGATGCTAACAATCCCCGCAGAAGAGTCGGAAGAGAAGAATGCATCTATAATGCAAAGCGAGATGGTACGAAGTGTCGTGAACCCCTGGAGAAAAGCAAATTGGCCCAGGAGCAAAATGAGCTCTATGCTGAAACCGCTCAAGATATAGATACGCTGTGGTGATTTGATAAGTGATATAGGACCTTTGAGCCCTACAAATGCCGAGGGTGAGGGATGTGGCATCGTACTACGTAGGCGGGCGACTCCAAGAGCGAAAGTAGGCAAGATGATGATAAGACAGACCAAGCCGAGTATCTGGATGAATAATTGAGTCAACAGCTTGTTATTAAATCTGCAATGAGGGGCACTTACACCGTGTGAGTCCCTGAAATGGCCGGAATTGCCCATGCCGACAATGCCCAAAATGATGCCAGTAGTACCAAAAACAGCAAACATAGTCAGAAAACCCATGCGCCATTTGCGGTTCTTCATCTCACCAACCGGGTAGCCTATGAGAACCGAGAAGCGCCATACTACACCTAAGATGAGATACAGAGGTAGAAAAAGGAGAAAGCCGAGGCTTGTAAAAACCACTAGAGTCAAATATCAGCTGCTGTCCTTCTCCGAGGCACCGTCTTTTGAAGGCTTACCGTGCAGCCAAGTAAGTGTAGTAAACAAACTCATTGATTGTCCATTGATCTTAATGGTTTTCTCTTGCGCGTTGATTTCAAAGTTGTTGCCTCCGGATGTGACCACGACTGGTCCTTGAGGCAAAAGTCTCAAGACCATGGGATCGAGTGGAACTCCTACTTGGCCCATAGCTGTCTCAATCTTGTCAACCTCTGATTTTGACGTGGACATGAAACCCATAGCTGCCGAGATGATGCCACCAACACCCTGGCAAGTTAGAGAATCGACGATTTTCTGCGCACCTCTCTGCGCCGTATCTGAATCGATCGCCAAGGGTATTTGAGCCCCATCGGGTGATTGAGCTTGGCGAGTGGAGAGGGGATTGCTTTTGTCTAGATCCTTTTAGTGAGTGGCGCAATATCTCTGAGCGTACAGACCCACCTACGCTGGCCCCCTCGTCCTCGTCGACAATGCTACGTTTTTTACCGATAGTAGCATTTTCCGATGCTTGTGACCCTCCTGTAAGATTTCGTGCAACATCCGCAATGAGTATAGTTGCCTTGCCGGATAAACCCCGCGCGAAACCAACAGCAGCACCATTGATGGAGTCGTCGAATTGTGTCGGAGCCAACGCTGGCACTTTCCCAAATGCGTCGACCGGAAAATCACCGGTAATGAGATTTTTGAGCCCTCCACATGAGGACATGGCAGTCATGACGCCCTCGATTGCGCCCCTACCTAAGCCTTCCGCTGCTTTGGCCGCATCGAAGCCTTTGAATGCCTGCGGTGGGCTGTCTGTAATCAATTTCTTGGCCTTTTGTATAGCGGAACTATTCTCGAGAAAGTTTGAGAAGAAGTTTCGTGTGAACGATTCAGCCGCCAAAGCCGTTTGTACCTCTTCGGAGCTAATATCTCCGGTAATCGTCGAAGTGCTGTTCGTAGTCTTGATATCCAACCCGACAGCGATTCCCGTGCCAATACCGGCTCCAGCCCCCGCCGCTATAGATCCAAGCATTTTCGGAACATCGAATGAACTAAACAAAGCTGCTCTCATGGCAGCCTTGACGTCTGAAAAGTCGCTTTCTTCAATAAATGACTGGCTGAGACCCTTGGCAAATAGTCTCACAGCCTTGGGGAACTTTGGAGAATCCAATGGATCGTCTTGAAATTGCCGTTTGTGTTGTTTTCGGTTGTTGCCGTTGTTGCCGTTGTTGTTATTTTTGTTGTTGTTGTCGTTATTGTTATTGTTGTTGTTGTTGTTATTCTTCTTATGCAGGCCGAATCCATTTCTCATGCCTTTTCCCAAGCCAATCCCAGCCGCTGCTGCAAATCGGGGAAGACGCTGTATCAGTTCCGAAGCAGTGGAGCTGTTAGTCCAGCTCATTATCGACGCTTTGAGATCCCTTTTGCCAACTAGTGGCATTGCAACTCCCAAGCCAAGGTTACCTGCTATCCCTACGATGCTTGAATCTTGCGATGGTTGAAACCGTTCTTTTGTCAGACCCAAGCCTACTGCAGTTGCGTTGCCAACTCCAGATGCGAGAGCATATGCTGCCAGGCCGACTGGAACGTTTCCTTTGTCGACTGCAGGTAATAGTTGCCTCGATAGCCCATTTCCCAACTGCTGAGCTGCGAGGTTTATTCCAGTCGCAGACAAGTTGTACGCAGTCACGATACTGTTGGCTATGGCACTAGCTTCCTCCGCGTCAGTTAAGTTGAGCCCAGTGGCTGTTCCCATACTGTGACGAGTTAGTTTGGCCTGTTTATATGCTAGCATACTTACCCAAGACCAATGCCCAAGAAGAGAGCAGGTGTACCAAGTGAATCGGTCAACGAGTCTCCCAAACAGCCAAGGATATTCGTTAGTCCACATGACGAATTCCCTCCTAAACCTAAACCGCCCAACAAGTCGTCCAAGGATGCGCCAAAATTTGCCAAAGGATCTTGCCGTTTGCGTCTATGTTGTTGCTTCTTGCGAATACGGCCAACCCCATCTGTCAGGTTCGTCCCGAAGCTCCTTAGTTCTTCCCACCCAAACCTTCCTCCCAAGTCCGCGGAAGAATGTGCGACTATCGCTGTGAGTGATAGTAGTGCGTCGTAAAATTGTGGATCTTGATTCAGTGAATCGAGGGTTCTCGTGGAAAAGATAGCCGCGAGGCTGTGTGGGTAATCGCCGGTAGCGTCTGGACTCTGCCCGCTGATCCAGAAGCCAACTGAAGAGTATGATAGGAAGAAAATCGCCGAAAATGCTAGCAGGCACAAGGTAAACATGCCAGCAATAGAAGAAAACATTATTAAAACAGTCTAACGGGGTATCTCAACAACATCTGCAAAAAAGAGAAGAAGGCTTGACGATGTTGCTGCAGGTAAGTTGCCACACCACTTATGGCATCAAGGAAGACGTGCAGTGTTGCCAGTTGGTAGCCAGGCCCTAGTATATGCCGGCACCAGTGAACATGGTGATGCTGTCAAGGATAGCAATGCCGAAACATTCTAGGCATGAAACTAGAAACGCCCCGACTCCATGTTCAGCGCGTAGCGTGGTGAAGACATCCACGGTCCACCTACAATGCTGGGTATATGTGGAATTTGCTTTTGTCAATCAAAATCCGCCGGAAAGAGCTGCATGACCTGACCGATTTTGGTTAAGAAATCATGCATTCTGCCAATCCACCTGGGGATGGGAGTCGGCACAAGTCTACCGAGAAAACAGAACAGATCACATCGCCGAGCCTTCGCATTGCGATGAAGCGTTTCTGTCAATGGCCCTGACACTCGGACGTGGAACTTTTAACTGGCTTCCGGGGTTGCCCTAGTGGATGTGAAGATCCCGTGGTGGAGCCGTCCATTAATGCGACGATCTTGAAACGTACGCTACCCAGTCAATGACATGCACAACCCTTACATAACTGACTCTATTCCGACACGTGCTCCAGGAAAGCTGTGTACCTGTGGACAGATCCAGAAAGCGATATCAGCAAAAGCCCCAATCATGTCCAGAGACGCGATAGTTGGACCCTCCCAATTAGGCTAGTCGTCTTTGCATATATCCAGCGCTAACAAAACGTTGATCCTTTTGGCTGCGATGACTCGTACTGATGTGCCTACCCCGTCGCGCCATTTTGTTCCAGATACACACATATGCTGCTTTGTCTGAGCTAGCCTTGGGAGCGAAGACGTTTCAGCACGCCGGCGGCTTAGACCGAGGCAAATTTGCGGGGATCCTGATTTACGAAGCGTCAGTGAGACACTGGAGCTGTGTTGTACAGTTGGCAGATTTCAAATTGGAAGAGAGCACGAGACGTCATGGAAGGATTGTAACGTCGCAAAAACGTTTTTCATTGGCTGTTGAAGAAGTATGGATCTTACCTTATGACAGGTTGAGCTGAAGCGGAACAACATGCGGATGGCAGTAAGCGCAATGGTCAAGACGATTCTGGAAAACGCATTGTGAATATGAATTCTTGATGAATGTGTTGTGAGTATGAATTCTTGATATTTGCATTATGTATTTCGAGTCAAAACTCGTTTCTCCCCAAGCTGGTCCAAGGCCAGAAACGCCCGCCGTTGCGCGAATCTTCAAAGGTCTATGTATCCTTTATGTTGGACATCTTTTGCCCCCATGTTGGCTGTCGACTTGCATATCCCTTGTTCGATGGTACCTGCCAAGTTTGGCGCTGGGATCTGCTCATCATGATAAGTAGATGACTGAGGAAGCCATCACGATAATGACAAATCGTAACCGATTCGAAAAGTACTTGGCTGCTTGGCTGTATCCCCATGGTTGGTTCAAGTTGACACTACAAGCTGATAGCTCTCGTGTTACAGAAACGAATAACTCGCTGGCACAACGGTAGAAAGGCCTGTTGTGCAAGCTGGCTTCCATTGCAATACGCAGAGAGGGGAAGACATTGGCTTGTACAGGGTAGTTTTTCCGTCGATCAAAAGAAGGTATTCTCGATACCGCTCATGTCTGAGATCCCATTCATGTTTGAAGCCTGCCTTGTCAACACGTTATTGAAAGCAAATAGGAACCGTTCCCCTGGATGACAAGGAGAACACGACTTGCATGTGTTGCTCCGGTCAGAATTTCTCTCCAGCATGCTTTGTTGCTATTGTCAGGCCAGTCGACGTGTTGCTGGACGTGCTACTCGCGCTAGTGCTCTTTCGTCTCTTGCGTTCGTGGGCGATGTCTGGGCTGTGGCTGAAGCGTGTGTTGTTTGGTATGGGCTGCTGGGGGAAGTAGCCATACTCATCGTCATGCACAAACCGTACGGGTGTCCTCGATCTACTCTGCACCGGGCTCATCCGCAAGATCTCCGATCCGACGCTCAATCGCTGACCTGGGCTAGCAGTGCCCGTATGGCTTAACCTACGCCTTCTGGTTGGCGTCTCGGCAGGTAGTTCGAGTCTTGAATTAATGCCCATCCACAATGCCTCTTCATCGTCATCACCTGCGACTCTCCAGCCTCCTACGCCTTCAAAATCCCGCGTCAGCTCGCTGGTACCGATCAGAGCGGTAAGCGAATTATTCTTTCGCTGAAGAAAGTTCTTAGACTGGGCAGAATAGGCAACAGGGCCCTGGGTAGATGCTGTGCCGGTGATACTGGTACGGCGGGAGTGCTGGTGCACGCTCTTTGGTGAATGTCGGGCTGACGCGGGTACGGCGCGAGAACGACGGAGAGGGCTGTGTTTCGATGGAGGCGATGGAGAGAGCCACGCGCCTACAATGGCAACAGCAAGACGGAAGTAGACGGCCAATGCGCGCAACGACAGGAGCGTGATGGCGATGGACGTGGTGATGAGGGCGAAGAAGGCGAGCGGGATGGATATAGAGAGCAAGACAAAAGGCGCGACGGCATAGATGGGACTCCACATGCTGAGCTCAAAGCTCAGCGAGCCCAAGCGTAGCAACATGTTGTTGGTGATGATGATGCGCGTCTTGGGTGAACAGTGGACAAGAAGACGGGGTGGGGAGTGTTCGCATGTGAAAGTTGCGGGGAAATGCCAAGCCGGGACGCATCCGATTGCTCCACCAGCACCAGCTTGACAAAACAAAATACAGATAGATGTTGGCGATTGTGAACGATGGTCAACCGTGTCTGTGTGTGCTGAATGTCTTCATCTTTCTCTGCTCAGCCTCAGACGCTTGCTGGCCCGTTCCGAGCACGGCCTAGTTCTTAGTTGCCAGTGAAGCGCCTCGCGGTGCTGCGTGCGGGGGTGATGCCGATGCCAATAAGGACGGCGCTGAGTGAAGTGCCTTTGAAAATGCTTTCGTACTGCTCAATCTTGAGGCGAGTGCTGTACGGCTGTCGCTTGATGCGCAGAAATGTCGCTCCTGTGACGGCTAGCCACGTGCCAAAGAGGATTTCGTAGCGATACTTTTCAACCACGGTTTCTGACGCGCTGCTAGACATGCTGCTGGACAATCAGTCGGAAGAAGGAAGTTTGGGAGCAAATGCAATGGGGGCTGATGGGCGGAGACGGCGGTGCTGATATGGAAAAACTTCATGACGTCGCCAGCCCCCTCCATTACCCTCTCGCCACCGCCGTCACCCCAGACACGGCTCATCGTCAGCCAACCATTGTCTGAGGCAACAAGCTGCGCGATAAAACCAAAATGCACGCGCAAGAGAAGGGGTGCCATCCTTTCACGTCGGATTGAGTTAGACGACGCGCTCCGCATTCCCGCCCCAGCTCTGATTTGGCGATAACAATTATTGCAAAACGCAGCCAAGTGATTCGTTTATTAAACGACACCAACTCCGCACTTGAGGGTGTCAGCCGCTGTTACAAGGCTTTACAAAGCTATATCGAACATAAAGCCGTGCAATGTACTATATTTAGTTTTTGAGATTCAATCCAGCGATGACACTAGCGGCCGTGTAGATATTTTGATGCTTTTTTTCCGAACAATACCTGCCCCTACCATCGCATCCTGAGTTGTTGATCGCAACTTAGCATTGTTATCGCTATGCGCTTAGATCCAATCGCTGATTAGTCGTCGCGATAGCTGTCTTACCTGTGGTATGCAAAGTGAAGCTGACTGGGTATCGTTAAAGAGACTGGTAGTCGAACGCCTTATTTAAAGCGGTGTGCAACTCACCGCCCTACTACAGCGGGGAACCCTACCTTTTCAAGACCAAAAGCTGAATCTGCACAACGGGTGGGGGCCGGCTGAAAATTTTGTATCTGTAGTAGTATATTTCTGTGTAATAAAAGACTTGGTATTCTTTTCAAAGAGAATCACGGTGGTATGTACGAAGAGTAGTAAATGTATTTTTGTTTGAAATTTTACTCCATGTCGAGCTGCCGTCAGGCAACAGTAGGGAAAACTACGTGCATATATTTATATTGAAGAATTATGTGAGATAGCATACCTAGCATACTGGAAAGGTTGCCCAGAACTGTAGTTCAAATCTTTGTGCGTAATCGAATTCCAGAGACGACATTGTTCATCTTGATGTTCAATTTCACTGCTGAACATTGTGCATGTCCCGGATACCAAGTGTGTAAATATTTTCAACCCACCTGGTTATACAATGCAAGACATCTTGATATAAATTTGACGCTTCCGACTTACCATAGGATTATTCACACCAGCACCTCACGGAGCAAGACAAACAAGAACCCGAAATTTCTACTTGATCTTTAAGATTTTATCACACCCAACACCACGGTAATCATGCAACCATCTCTCATGACGCTAGTCCTTCTAGCACCTACACAAGCTATAGCATCCGAGCTCACGCGGGTCGTAACATCCGAGCCCACTCAGGTAACCAAGGTAATTGTAAAAACCAGCACCATCGAGGCGCCCTCCGAGTTCACTCAAGCAGGCATCGTAGCCCGGTTGCAGGAAGATTCGATCCTGCCTGCTCTCTCGAACCCAACTTGGGTAGAACCTTCCTGGATCTTGTACAGCGATACCACATCAGCGGAGAAATCAGTTGCAGCACCCACCGAGACATCAGTTGCAGTACCCACCGAGACATCGGTCCCAGCATCCACTGAGACTGCAGTCGCAACACCTACATCCAAACCCGATAACTGGTACTCCGACCCCAAAGATTTCAAAATCGATGTAATGATCTTCTTCGGCGTGACCGGCGGCCTCTTCGGTCTCATAGTCTCCCTGGGCCTCCTCGGCGCCTGCGTCCAAGCATATCAGCGACGATCTCGCAGTAAAAAAGCCTCTTCCGATGCCCAGACTAGAGACGTTGAGCGTACGGCCGGTCTGCCAGGTATCTCCAAATCAGTTGCTACTGACAATAGTTCTCGTATGCCTGTTGCGGGTGAGGCGGAGGCGGCGGCGCAGAAGGGTGGTGTTGTTATTATGATGCCAGAGTGTCCGGCTCCGGCGTATCGTAATAATATTTCGCCTCAGGATGTACATTATCCCGAGGGCGAGACGGCGGCTCAGGCACCGCGAGGCAAGGATGCGATACGTCCTAAGGGCTCTTGAGATGCTTGAGATTAAACCATGTTCCTTGCTTGTACGGAGTGTTGTCTCAAACTATAAGACCTATAGGTATAGATTGCTTTTCGGCTTCAGTCTTCTAAAATACATTTGTTTAAGAGAAAGAAAAATTGAAGATTTGTTATGAACCCAGTAAGTAAGAGTACATGATTAGAATATATTGTTTTGAGGAATCATTGGCCTACTTGAGTTTTAATACCATGCCAGCATCAGCATCATAAGCCTGGCCGTGCATAATGCCATGGACATACGCGTCGCCAACAAGGAGCCAATATCCATCTTTTCTCTGCCTGACAACAAACGGCACAGTCGCCCCTTTAAGCAGAATTAATTTATCGCCAGCCTGGACATGGGCTGGTAGTAAGCAAAGCCAACCCGATTTTGTTTTTCCCAGTCTTCTTCCTTTGGTATGAGGGATCATTTCGCTAAAAGCGCCATAGCTCTTCCAGGTTGCCCAAAAGTAACCCATCAAGCCTAGCGTTTTGAACAAAGTTGGAAATTTCGAGACCTTCATTTTCCGAAGGCCGCTGATGGGCGATAAATGGGCGCGCCATTCACGGAACAAGGTTTCGATTTTGTCTTCACCTTCCGGGTCAAGCAGCCCTGTGCAAAGTGTTTGCCAAAACATCTTCTTGGATGGCTGTGCGTCTTGTGTGCCATACATGTAACACGGTTGGCGATTGGCAAACATCTCCCAGGTGAGGAATACGTTGTAGAAATCAACGATACAAAGTAGTAACCTGTATATCTTCCAGAGCTCGCAGCCGATTTCGAAGAACACTCTCCCCAACGAAGGGTCCTCCTCTTCTGTATAGCTATACTCGACGTCATCAGGTATGATAAGCAAATCGCTGTATTCAGCAATGACATCTAAAAGCTGACCAGTCACACCCACGACATCTGGCTCATGGTAGAACTGAGCATGCGCTGTCGAGTCCAAGGTAGCTTCATAAGGCCGTGACACGTCAAAGCCATTTCGTATCAATGGCATACACATTGTTTCTGAGATGCTCCAATCGGGAACCCAAGAAGGCAAGCAAGCTTCCTCCTCGCTTGGAGCGTCACTGTGGATGCAATGACTGAGAATGTCGAGATTATTGGTCCCTTGTATAATTTCCACTGCCGTTGCACGGTAAATCTCTTTGACGGAAGCGGTATAGTCTACCACGATATGCAGGTCCTGACGATTGCCCTTCAGCAGCCCCATTATTGCAAAGACCTTATCGCGAGGATTCGTTGCCAATCTAGGTCTCAGGGACGTCAGTAGTCGAAGCAATTGTCCTGATACATTACCCTCCAATGGCTTATCCTCGAGTTCTTTGATGGACTGAAGACCTTCCAGGCAATCATCGCGGATCCCACCTATCCTCGAGTCGAATTTGTCCTCGAGTGTTCCGTATTCTACAGCATTCATGAAACGCTTCCAGTCCGCTTGGTATTGCCCGCACATGATGATCTTTTCAGACGCGAGACATACTTCCTGCACAACCCAAGCACGTGTCCACCAATCCATCTGAGCCAATTCTCCGAGGATATAGCAGCCATGACGCAAGTCCTCACGTTCCTTCTTAGTTCGCGAAGCATCTAAAGATGATTTTGTTGAAGCCTTAGCTTCTACGCTGGACTGCTGGTGTGCAAGGGCTTCGCTTTCTAAAGTTGTGATGCAATCGAAGGCGAGGTTGACATACTCATATGACGGTCCGAGCCAAACAACTGTGCGTATAGCTTGTGTGTAAATGTCACCCATGATGCCGACTTGTTTCGCGCGCTCGTGTATATTGCTCTGATCAATACAGATTGCATCCGCCCATAAAATGCGAGGCTCGGTAGGGCGCCGAAGGTCCAGTAAAGCTGAACGCAAGCTTTCGCCGATTTGCAAGGTCAGGTCGTCCACCTGGATAGGCGTCGTCTGACTCATATCTCCCCAGACATAAGATAGTGCCTCGTACTTCAACCCCTCCCGCAGCTCTGCTTGCACAAGCCGGCATGCGATATCGTCCTGTCGCGTTCCAGGAAGCAGCTCTATGACGCGAATGTATTTACAATCGTCCGTGGAGTTAGGCAACGCGGTATATACATAGGAGCTCGTCGTAATGGTATTTCGTTTTTTGTCCAGTTTTGCAAGCTCATCGTGGTTGCTATCCAAGGTGAAGGCCGGAGACTCTTGCTCAGAAGAGGAAAGTATCTGTTTGGGAACGTCGACAAAAAAGTGTTTGGCGACTATCTTTGTGTAATAACCCACGTTGTTTCTAGGAGGCAGGGCAGAGTCCGTGAAAAGTCGCCGTGACATGATTGGTGGTATCCGTAATAGTGGGCCAAGAATTTTGCATATAGCTACATGGGTTTCTTGAGTGGCGAGACCGCAGACGTCTTTGATAACAAGAAGCGTTGTCTCTAAGCCATGTTTACCCCGCACATAGTTTTGGAAGTAGTCAAGAAGTACTAGCGTGGACAGCAGAAGAACAACATCTATTCTCGTCGGCGCTAGTTCTCTTAGGTCTAGTTGTATCTTATTTGCAGTAGTGCGACTAGCAATAGTCCGGTTGGAAGCAGTATCGGTACTGATTTCAATTATGATCGTTTTGTGAAGTCATGTTGAAGATTATTTCTTTCAAGAGATTAATTACATATAGGGGGGACAATATATACTTTAGGATTGGAGTATAAGATCACACGAAGAATATATAATAACCTATTAAAGTAGTAGTTACTTGTATTTTAATTTTTTGATACAAGAATTAGGTATAGTTACCTCGTACACCAGAGACGGTAATGCTTATTGCACCTAAATGACCCTTTACATCACATCATTCCGATAATACCATCTCAATAGTATCCATAGGGTTCCTAGTAGAATAGCCATATTGTTCCAGTGCTCTACAATCCCGACTTAGACATGTCACTCTCAATGTCATGCTTATCCACCACTACGAATTCGTCGTCACTTTCAGCAGTTTTCTGCTTCTTGGATGATGGCTGGTCCGAGTCTGTTGCCTCTGCAGGATCAAGAGTCGGAGCATCCGGAAGCTGTGACGCTAGCGCATGGGGCTCAGTAGCGTGCTCTTCTTGAGGCTCTGACTCGGAGACGGGAGGGAAATAGTCGCTGAGACGATAGTCAGTATCAAGTGATGAGAAATTATAGAAGAGCAACATACGCAACCTGCTCGAAATAAGCATCTTCGTCCTTTTGGAGGAAGTTGCAAAAGATGACCCGATCAAGCTTCTCGGCACTGCTTTCTTTGACCAAAAAGTCATGAACTGTCTTTAGCGCAACGCTGCAGGCCTCGTGGCTTGGGTATCCGTAGACACCAGTGCTTATAGCAGCGAACGCAATGCTTCTGCAGCCGTTTTCGACAGCCAGTTCGAGGCTCCTTCGGTAGCAACCGGACAGCAATTCTGCTGCGCTAGATCTCACCTTCCAGTATATTGGCCCGACGGCGTGGATGACCTTCTTGCATGGCAGTTCGTATGCGTCGGTGATTTTGGCACTGCCTGTCTCACATCCGTTGAGTGTTTCGCATTCTTCAATTAGTTCGGGCCCAGCCGCACGGTGGATTGCACCGTCCACTCCGCCGCCACCCAAAAGACTCGAGTTGGCGGCGTTTACGATGGCATCAACAGCGAGAGTAGTTATGTCTTGTCGAATTATGCTGATCTTGTCGTTGAGAGTGGCAGACGGTATGCCCTTGGGCTGCCTGTTCTCGGGTTCTATCTTCTTGAGTTTATACAGCAGCGACAAGGTTGGAATCTCGTCAAGAGACGTGATTGCCATCCTTGTGGGAGAGCGAGTCGATGAGCTTTTTGCGAGGTAATATGCGCTGGCCATGGGTCGTTGTAGTCGTTGAGATGTCCGAATGACAGGACTAAATACCATCAAGGCGGGTGAAGGCTGAGAGTGTTGCCTAGTTGTTAGGTACGGTACGGAATGGCCGAGCTATTAGCTTCGAGTGGGCTGGAGCTTGGGCCCCGCGTTCCCCGTCCATTACCCCGCCAAGAGCCCTACAGCGTGCATACTTACCCTATATCGTATTGCTCACTCACCTCTGATGCTGCGACTAATCTTCCTCGCGTACTTTGAGAGGTGACAAGCAATGGGAATCAACTCTTCGTCGGCCGCGAGAGCGAGAGATATGCGTCTACTATAACCAGTCTTCGTAGGCTCTTTAACAGCTGTTTCGCAAAAACTTAGGTTTTTCGATTACGTAGAACCAACCCCTCTCTATTGTATCGCTCTTGCATATAATTGTAATGAGCGAACTCCACATCTACGCCTTTGCATACCTAACACCGCGCACAAGAAGATTCTGCAGTGCCGATAATACATCATATATCTTTTTTTTCATTTCTCAACCATATCTATACAATGTGCGAAAAGATACAGTGTGCGAAAGGATAAATCTCTTTTTCCAGTGAGTGTGGTAGTGCGGTAGCGCGGGAGTCCTGAGCTACGGTGTTCGAGTTATCGATAGCATCACGTGAGCACCCTGAAATAATCAGACCTAGCCTATCCCTTATATTATGGGGGAACATGTGGCGTTATGCTATGAGAAGGCCCGAAAGGTATTCGGACGAGGATATAATAGGATGTATATGATAGAAAAACAACAACAAACATAGATACACAATCAACCTTCGAGACTGAAGACCCTTCAGGCCTAAATGATATAATCATTGTATGCATCGAGCACCCGCGCAGATGGAGGCGAAAAACGCTGCACGACAATATAAGACCCTCTCTAGAACTAATTATAATATACAGCTAAAGCTGCAATTACATACTATGCTTCACTAGCGAACAGGCCACTCGATGGTGAAGCTACAATTGAATCAAGGTCCCTCCAGTAGCATGCCTACCTATGACCAACAAACCCAAAAACCCCTTCGAACCACTCCTATCGCAACTCACTTCTGGCCCCAACAAAAAATATACTTCATATATCCACCTTTCTCAGCCAGCTCCCTATACAGTCGCATCTCAAAATCATTCCCCTCGTTTTTATACGCCCCCGGTATAGCTATTTCGCACAGTCAGCCAAAAGGTTCAGACTAAACGAATTGATGACCGGGGTGTACCACCACACATACCTTTTAGTACAGACAGGAAATAAGGGACACCTGCCACTGCGGTTCTCAGAATCCTCTCGCGAATGGCAGGGTCGGAAACGGCGGCGCCGTATTTCACCAACACTTCGGTCTGCTGCACGTTGCGCAAGCCGGCGTCTTTCATGCCTTGTGGGAGCCGTGACATGAGGTTTGGCTTTTTGAGGTCCGTGTTGCTGTAGAGATTGGCGTACAGCGTGTCGAGTATATCGATGTGTTGGTTTTTTGACGCCGGGTTCTGCGGCACGGGCGTTGTGATGACTTCAACCATTTGCAGCCAGCCGTCCGGCTTGAGCATGCTGGCTAGGTTCTCGACGACGGATAAGGGTGTTTTTTCTGGAGTCGCGGCCGCCATGACGAGGTGTTGGTGAACGAAATTGAAAGTGCACTTCCATTCTGCTGGCCAGGCCTCCTTGATGGATTGGTTTTGGAAGCGCGTGCCCGCTGGTGCTGGGGCAGGGCAGAGAGAGTCGACAATGTTTGTGTCGACATACTCGTGGTTGACGGGATAGGGAGCCTGCATGTCTTTGATCCAACGGCCTAGCCAGATTGGGGAATTAGTCGTTGTAAATCAAAGCAGAGGGGGGGGGAGGGGGGTAACCCTGAAGGCAAGGGACAGTGCCTAACCGTTGGCACACGCTGAGTCTAGAATTCGCAGACTGGGCTGAGTGAGATCGATAGGAGCATAAACTGCTTTTCCTCCCATCGTGTGGATAATGGTTTCATGCTAGTCTTCCAGTCGCACCTTTTTGGTACCATGATTATCGAACGATTCTGTCTTGTCCATAAAGACTTTCATAGTTGGTGCAGCGAGTGAAATCGTGGCGTAGGGCGAGAAAGATATCAGTATGATGTACAGGTGTCAGTAGGTCGAGAGCAAAATGTTGCTTTGTTGTGAAACTGTCTAATTGTGCTGGGTTGCTGGTTGGTCTCTGTAAAAGAGCCATATAATATGACAGTTTGTCACACGGGGATTAAGCCTACCAGCAGTTACTTGCGTATCAGACATTCGGAGTTTATTGCAATACACTAGCATGATGACTTTGATCAGATTACTCCTACTCGTCTAGATTTGAACAGCGTTATGCCAGTTTACGCGCCCCGTGAATACTGCCAAAAATCCCTCGGCCTGTCCGGATCCCGATAGGCGTGGCCCTTCGTTTCAAAATTCGGATTATGTGACCCTTCTCACTGTAACGTATGAGCTCATGAAGATGGAAAAGACAGTTCTAGCCTGCAACCCCTACCGACATGACTATCAGCAATTAAGCTAACACAGGCTGAGGTGGCAGATCGGATTGCTCGGTCTTTTTGAGGGCGGCAGCGGAGATTATTGGGGTAAAAGAGCGATGATTATCAGCTTAATCAAGGCATAATCAACTTAGCTTACTGTGGTACGTGGTATAGGGGTTGAATATAGGGACGCTAAAATCTTACTATCCGGCAAATGTCTTAGATTAGAAGTTCACCTATTCCGTTATCACAAAGTTTTTCCTCTTTTTCAACTAGTTATAGTAGTTAGTAGAGAACTTATTTTTATTAAAATCCATATGTAGAGGTAGCTATTTAAAGTAATAACTAAGAGGAGTGCTTATATACTACGCTATAACTTCTATACATAAGCTATTACGTACCTATATCATTATATACTTAGCTTATCACGTAGCTAAGACGTAGCGTCTATAGGGTAAGATTAGATGGGGCGCCTAGCCTACTTATCTGGCTAGCTTACTAGTCTAACACGTTATCGTAACTTAAGATTACGCCGTCTTACATGCTTAAGCTACTTACATCGTAGCCTTCCTGTGGTACATGGCAGAAGTCTTGTATATGGGGACGCTAAAATGGCGATCGGGCTCTTCTTCGGATGATTCTATACCTAATCAATTTCATAGAAATCCTTCGATTTTCTTAATAATTACTCCCTAATTAGTATAGATCGTACTCTTTATAGTATAGCTCTTACTCTCGACTCGGGTCTATATCGTCCCCCTTGATAGTGGCCCACATACAAAACTTCTGCTATATACTACAGTAAGCTATAAAGCACACCGCCATTAAGGAGTGTACCCCGTAAGATAAATAAAACGTGTATATATAAGCCTGGGAGGTGCCAACATTTGAAAGCTATAATTTAAATTATCTACCTTAAATCACATTATCTAATTACAACACGGTCAACATGAAGCTCCTTGCTTGCTCGCTAGCTCTCTTCTCTTTCATCTCAGTCTCTTCAGCTTGGTTTGTACGTTGTTCGTTGTTCGTTGTTATTATGTACGATTCATTATCTTAGAATTATACTAACATAACACTATTAGAACTGCAACCTTCCTGTAGGAGGGTCTTTCGGTACTTGCACAGGAAACAATGGTGACGTAGGATACAACGCCTGTACTCAGGTAAGAAATATCTACTGTTAAGAGTAGAGGCAACAGAGGCTAATCGATCTTGGAAATAGAACAACCCATGCAGAGTACAGGGCAACGGGTGCAAACCTATCGGGGGTGGTTTGGCGCATTGCAGTTGAACCTGCTATTATTGTCAGGATGGAGGCCCCAAGGGCCCCCTGCTAAGTCATCTCGTAGTATATAGTCTCGCTCATTTCTTTCGTGGCTCGATAGAGTTTCGTCTCTAGTATACACAAAGCAATATAATCGTACCTCTATCGTAACAGGCATCTATTCTGTATCTAAATCAAAACAACAAGACTTAGGAGAGACAGTGTTATTCTAGCCTCCGGCACGTAACGTTGTTTAGTAATGATCTCTACTAGCCTCTCCTCGCTTTTATTTAGCTTATCTAGTAGGTTCTAGCGGCGTGATGCCTGAGCGGTCTGTTGGGCGAGGAATGACGACACGATGGTTGGAGGCAGGGAGATAGCCGTTGGTCCAAATTGCGCCGAAGTCGCCCCTGAGAGTGTTGGGGGGG
>JAODYD010000040.1:0-139378 GCA_026262445.1 Bipolaris bicolor | reverse complement strand
CCCCCCCCCCCCCCCCCCCCCCCCCCCCCCCCCCCCCCCCCCCCCCCCCCCCCCCCCCCCCCCCCCCCCCCCCCCCCCCCCCCCAAGAGGACTAAATTCTCACATGGTTAGGTTGAGGCGGTCTTCAATCTCGAGATCTTGGTTGCAGTCTTGAAAGAGAAGTATGAAGGTCGTGAAGTCGGTGTGGGCTGGACACCAGGTTGACTGGGAGCGATCGATTTCGCTCTCGGGTGCTGATGGGTAGTGCACCAGGCGGATACCATTTTGGTGACCTGTGTGGATGGAGCGGAAATAGTCGGCAGCCTCCTGCTCAACTTCAAGACCGTCAATGATCCCGTTGAGAACGGCCCGGCTTACAGCCTCGGCTTCAAAGTAGAACTTAGTAATGTATGAGCGGAACCCGGACAGATCTTCTTCAGGGATCCAAAGGCTGTAGTGGACCTTTTCCTCGTCGCTTCCGATATCGATGTGCTCCTAACCTATCTTCAGCAATGACATCAAAAGGAAAGGCAGAGAACAATAGCCTTCCAGTCTAGAGGCTTGCTGTTCTCTTTTGCGAGCTCGCCACCCATCGCTTCAAGCTTCTCTTCTGTGTAGATTAGTCACTTTTCCCTACCGATGCCGGAATAGCCACGGTAAGGAACGATGCCATCAGGGTGGTTAACCTTGAACTTGATCGCCTTATGGAGGTCAAAGAACCTTTTGGTGCATTTGAATGCCTGCGGGGAACAATTAACTCGAACTTCTTGTAATACAGATATTGATCAAAGTGGGTGGTACGTACCTCCCTAATATGTGGGATGGGGATGCCATGCCCTACAATGCTACAGGCACCGTGGGTTCGAATAGCTTCGACGAGCTCATCTGCCTTTGCCTTACGAGCCACAGCGTCGATGCTTTGAATGGGGGTGGAAATATCGATTGTTTGAATGCCGACAGGTGGGGGGAAGCAAAGGATCCCATTGTGTGAATCAAGCAGTGGAGAATGTATGGCTATGACTGATAGGAACTTGGAAATGTAAAAGAAGCAATGAATGATGAAAATGTTGTGTTTCTAGGGAAATAAGGACATATATCAGATTACAGATGGCTGTCGCAGTGGAGCCGAAGTCAGGTCGCAGCCTATCCTCGTGATCTGGCCGGACTCTATCTCGGCATTACCTGTACTGACTGCATATACTAGCCAAAGTTATTGGGGTTTCCGGAGTATGTTTTGCTCAGAAGGAGAATTGAGCAATACTCCGGACAGCAAAGTGCTCTCCATCTACATTGCGGATGGAAAGACCAAGGGTTCGATTATTGATATGTAACATCGTTGAACCATGCTCAGGAGATCACAGAATAAGTCTTCGGCTGCCCATTCAGCTATCGAATCCCATCTATGCTCTCATCTGATATCTTGATTCTTTTTTTCCATAATTTAATTGAAAACATGGCTACCGAACAAGAGCTGCGGCGCATCTGGACCTGGAACGCTACAGTACCGGAGACTCTAAACGAATGCGTGAACGACCTACTCACCAGCCGCGGTCAGCCAGAAGCAACAGCCATCTGCGCCTGGGATGGCGAACTGACGTACTCCGAGTTTGACATGCTCTATACCACCAGAGAATGATCGACGAAGTGATTTGTCTGGGTGCATTCGACGTCTTAGACCAAACTTTGCCAACCTGACGCCCAAACTATGCGAGTTTCTGGATGATGACGCGCTACGCATTCTTGACTTTGTTGAGCTGGCTGGAGAGCAAGCGGATGCAAAGATAGTCAATCGAATGCGGGAGCTTACAAGGGTGCGATTCGCCTATGGTCCTGCGGAATGTTCGATTCTCTCCACCGTGTCTACAGAAGATGCCTCGTGCACGAATATTGGACTTGGCGTGGGAATCTGTACGTGGGTGGTGAACGCTGACGATACCGATTGTCTTGTGTCACCGAGCGAAGTTGGGGAGCTCTGGATAGATTCCGTCCACCAACAGCACGTGGCCGGCCTACCGTTCGAGACGATTGCGTTTGACGAGATGCGGCAAGTTTGTCCAGACTGGCAGCACGGCCTTTGTTCTTTCCCTTGTTTGACGCATTATCAAGATCTGGGCGATGCCGAGGAGATGATTGCCGGTACTCCTTGTCGCTTGGAGTTCTGTAGTGGGAACAGCCCCGAAGCCAAAATGATCGATGAGGCGGTTGTGATTCTGGCGAGTCCAATAGGACATCAGCTAAAAGTGGAGATTAGGGCAGACGGCGCACTGTATGCTCGAGAAACGCTTGAACAGTGGCTGGACGAGCTAGCTGCACTTATATCGACTTTTAGTCAGTGTGCCCTAAGTTGGAGTTTTAAAAGTTCTCAAATCATAGCTGTTGTTAGGCTTTTTTGCGCCGTCGTACGGGTGATGTAATAATAGATAATTAATGCTCATTCTTTAGCTGTTATCAAGATGGCTACAAACGAGATATATGTGAGGTATGCGTATGGTGATGAATCGGTCGTCCCTGAGAGCCACAGAGGCTCTGACCCCCCTGCCGCATCTCCCAAAAAGCGATTCAACCTTCTCTCCGTGAAATTCTCGTGGTATCAGCGCGCTCGAAAGTGATCGGTTGTGTGCAAATGGCGAGTGTGGTGTGGTTTTTGGCGTATATCGTGTCGTGATGTTGGGCTGTGTGTGAAGAGAGGGCGCATCGGACCGCAGCGAAAGCTGACGGAGCAAATTAGGCTTATTGCATACGGCCTCTAATGCAACAAAGAGTGACCGCATCAACATCTATGTATGCCAACAACGTTAAAACAGCTACAGTATGGAATACTCAGTGCAGCTAGCTCCGAGTGTTAGGGTTAGCATCACGTTAACCCTAACCCTAACCCTAACCCTAACCCTACCCTAACTTCATTTCCAAGTTGCGAAAACTTCAAACACAATTTCCTGTCTTTATGGCACATACGACCATTGGAAACTGAGAATTAGGCATCCCGTCCGATCTGCCCTATACAAGCAGTTTACCGGCGGATTAGTAGTTAGGTGGGTGACCACTAGCGAATCCCCGCTGTCGTATGTTTTTGGATTATTTTTGCAAATTCTTTTACTTAATTTCAAGTTACGAGGCGGGGACTTAATAGTATAAACGTATTATATTAGCTAAAATGCGATATAGATAGACAGTCTGAAATCTACCTTATCAACAATGCATTATCTCGCCTTCTCGCTTCATCAAATTTATTTTGTACAGTTTACAAAAGAGTGAAAATACAATTTCCCGTAAGTGTTATAGCAGCACGTCAATACTGAGCTTCTGGGTTTGGTCGAGTATCGATGATATAACAGCATTACTCTGATATGCCATACGCCAAACGAATACAAACAATTGAAGTCATGGGCACGATCATCGCATTCTCCATCAAATCACCAACAATCTTGCCATGGAAAACTTCAATCGTGCCATCATCCAAGGTATCAGCAAACAGCAGCATACCACCCTGATGAAACTTGACCGAGCGCACAGCCAAGTACGAAAGGATATCGAAAACATACAGAACAACTATGACTCTCAGCCTATACTTGTGCTACGAAGCAGGTCCAGCCAATAGTCTGGTCTCAGATCCAGATCAGATCTAGTACTTCCAGGCAGCTTAAAGTTGCAAAGAGTTATTCTGTTACAAATCGAAGTGCTCAGTACTACACCTCGAGCCTATAATCAGTTGATTACTAGAAGCAATTATGCTACCGGAAACCAATACCCATCTCTACCCTTTACATGGTACTGCCTCTTTGGAAGCCTTTACCCAATAGTCTGTTGCTTCCAGTTCTTTCAACTACTAGTCGACGTTTTGGATACCTTATGGGTATGGCATTCCATTCCCAGCCTTCCTAGCTGCGGCCTTGAGTGGATGAGATAGGTCAGCCAAAGTGAATTCATCACCAACGGGATGCCTCTGATTAGCCAATGTATTCTAATAGGTGCGCAAGAAATTGATGAGGCCGTGTTCCGACATCGATTCCATAGGCTTACTTGCCAAGATACTTGGTAATAGCTCAGCTCTCGCACATGATGGCTTCATCATCGTCCAGGACCAGAATTCCATCAGATGGCCAGAGTTCTCTGTACTCGACACTTCTCTGCTCTTCTTTTGCCACGTCAATGCGGGTGAGCTGATAAAGTAGTCTTTTCTCCTAGACATTAGTAAGGGCGGGAGGTTATCATGACAGAGCTGTACACTTGAGAAGCATCTGGATTATGAATCCGAGCCGAGGTAGCTACAACTCAACAGATATAGTACAGTCCGGGATGGCGGTACGTTGTTGTAGTCCAATGCCACCCCACATAGTCAGGCAACTAGACTATGAATAACCCAAGACTACGTTAGCCCAACACATGTGAAGGAGCCAAAGCTCGGGCGGCTAGGTGTTTAGCCTGGGGTACAAGTGTCTGTGCGTGCGGGGAATGACACGGTTATCGGACCCGAGATCCTGTTATCGAGACGGTGCATATCTTATTAGCGTTTAGACCGGTCGATACGACGTGTTTTCCTAGTCTTGTGTATATCTTGGCGCTTGGTTGAGTATGTGTTTCGAGGCGAATACCTGTCAACGTTTACCAATTCCGCCCACTATTCTTGGAATTTGCGAGTAAGTAGGGATTCGGGCTGATTGAAGACATGTTAGCGAGGTTGCCAAGGGACAGATAGCCCCACGCAAGTATCCCAGTCGCTGGAGTGTGTCGCGTGGTCTGATATGATCCACCGCGACAGCAGTACCAAATGGATCCGCAGATATATTATCACTCGATTCACCACATCCCGAAGAGCCTCATCGGCTGCAGGACCAATATGATACTGAGTACCTCTGATGCTGGGACTTGCTACTCGCGCTTGAACAAAACATGACATCAGGAGATGAGTATGAGTAAGAGCACACCAAGAGGGTGTGCTGTTTCCGGCCGCGCTGGTATCATGGCCAAGCTGTACGCCTTAGCTAAGACTTCTTGCGATGCAGGGAAAGCCGGAAAAATGACCGTAAAGGTGTGCACGGCCGACTTTACCGAGCGCAACGACTCATTAGCACTCGCTGTTTCGCCGCATCTTGGCTAGCCGTCCCGCTTTATTATCGTCTTGGAAGCGGCTGCATTTGAGATGGCATGCAGATAGCTGGAAGTCTTTATCCATCCCGTGACCAAGGGTGCGTGGAGACAGAGGTGAGCCTAGAAGGAGGAGGATCGAATACAATGCGGGCGTTGGCAATCTAGAGGTGTTCGCAATTTAGAGAGCTGTGACACGGTGCTACGTCCAAGGTGCTGGATGACCAAGTTTTTTTCCAGGTGATCAGCATCGGGGTATGTGGTAAGGGGCGCTGGGGACGGAGTTTTGTGTGTGTATGTAGTGTAACCTCAGATGGATCGGCATGTCCGACAACGGTGGTCAAAACAGACGTGCCGTTCCCTCCATGGGGCGACCCGCTTTACCCCGCACAGGTCACGTGCCTGTGCCGAACTGTCGATTCTCGCCACAACGTCGTCTGAAAAATGCCAGCCCGCCAAGCTCATCCCATGCAGCCTTCGCGCAGACGCCCGCCTATCGTTCCTCGCCATTGCAAATGCCAACCATCGGCAAGGCTTCACCTGGTCAGCGGCCAAGCACGCCTCCACCTAGATTCGCTGCCACAGTGTCGTCGATGGCTTGGAACAGCAGGTGTTGGGTGCATGGTGGAACGATTTTCGCCTCCAACTATTTCCCCGCGGGGAAAGGCAGTAGCGCACCTCGTGGTAGTCTCACGGTAGCGGTCTTGGCCATGTTGCTGTCGAGACGAGGCCCACGGGCATAAAGCTGCCTCCAGTCCTTCTGTCCACGGAATTCCACAGTCAGGCGTCTAGCCATATCACTCCATTCATCTTTCCATCCAACAAGTTCACTGCCATCCAACATATGGGTTGCTTTAACACTCATGCCTCGGGGACCTTAGACCCACCAGAGGTCCGCAATTGGCGGATCCACACCATTGCCCTTATCGCGTCCATGTCGGCGCTAGCCAGTAACTACCTCTGGTCTTTCTTGTTAGTGCTTGGAATACTGACGCAGATGCAGTGGGTTATGACACGGCCGTCATTGGCGGTACCATGGCCCTCAACTCCTTCATTCGAGACTTTGGCCTCAATGGTATCCCCAAAGCAAGTCGGGATACCATTCAGGGAAACATCGTCTCTACCTTCCAGGCTGGCTGCTTCTTTGGTGCAATCTTCGCGTTTCCCTTTGCCGAACGCATTGGGCGCAAAAAGACAATGATAATAGCTTCTTCCATCTTCCTGCTCGGCGGTACTCTCATGACTGCATCCCAAGGTAAACTGAATATGATTTATGGTGGCCGTGCTGTAGCCGGTCTAGGCATTGGCGCTTCATCCATGGTAAGCATTGACAACTGTACATTATCTATGCGGAGAAAATACTGATTTTCATAGGTGGTACCTGTATATATTTCTGAGACTGCTCCACCCTCAATTCGTGGCCGACTTGTCGGTATTTTTGAGATAGCGTCCCAAGGTGGCGGTATGCTTGGCTTTTGGATCAACTATGCTGCCGATCGAACCATCGATGTCAACTCGCAGACACAGTGGATCGTCCCACTTGCCATTCAGCTTGTTCCTGGCTTGTTGCTCCTTCTCGGTGTCGCATGGTGCCCTGAGTCGCCTCGTTACCTTGCCAAGAAGGACAACTTCGAAGGCGCCCAAAACATTCTATGCAAGATTCGTTGCCTTGACGAATCCCATGCTTACATTCAACACGAGATGAGCGAGATCCGTGCTCAGGTTGAGGAGCGCAGTGCCAACCGCAGGAGCAAGAAGGACCAGTTTATGAAGCTCTTCCAAAAGGGTGTCCGAAACCGCATGGCGATCGGACTTGCCCTCATGTTCTTGCAATCATTCACTGGCGTAAGTACATATGCGGAACCCAACCAAGATGGCATAATTCTAACATACTCAGGTAAACATCATCACCTACTACGCACCACGCATCTTCGAGACTCTCGGTATCTCAGGTACATCGCTTAAGCTCTTCTCTACTGGCTTCTACGGCATTGCAAAGACACTTGGAATGTTCACATTCACCTTCTGGGTCGTTGAGAAGGTTGGTCGCCGCAAGGGTTTGATCTGGGGTGCTGCTCTTGGTTGCATTCCAATGTGGTACATCGGTGGCTACGTCATGAAGGCAGATCCAGCCGGTGCTGCACTGAGAGGAGATGTCTCACGAAATGGCTGGGGCTACCTGGCCATGGTATGCGTATACGTCAACGCATTCATCATTTGCGCTACATGGCAAGGTATTACCTGGACCTACGCATCCGAGATTTTCCCCTTGGATATCCGTATGCTCTGCGTCTCGCTTACTACTGCTGATACCTGGCTTGGTTCTTTCATCATCGCCCGAAGCACTCCCTACATGATTTCTGACCTAGGTTACGGCGCATATTTCTTCTTCGCCTCTATCCTTGTCGGCATGGGTATCTGGAGTTTCTTCTTCGTGCCCGAGACAAAGGGTATCAGTTTGGAGGAAATGGACGCGCTCTTCATGCGTCCAATGCACAAGGCGGTATGGGCACAACTTCGTGGCAAGCCCATCCTTACCCAGGAGGAGGTTGTAGCGAGAAGCAAGGGACTAGATACGATGGGAGAAAAGGAGTATGGTATTGAAACAATAGAAGCCGTCAAGAGGTAAGACGCGCGATCGGCGGCTCGAGGAGCGGGATCTTTGATATCCCAAAGACCTCATAATAACTCCTTGGTCGCCGAAAGAGGTCGGAATATCTTTCATAACGGCATGGCACGAATGAATAATTTTCTGACTTCAAACTCACTGCCCGTTTTGCAAATGCTTTCCTTGGTGAAAAAAATAGGCAGGTCAACCGTCATTCTACTAAGCACTGTAGTTCCTCAGCCAAAAAAGCCTAGTTTAGCGCCGTGCTTGACAGTGCACTTGGCATGGCGCCTCCCACCCTTGGCATCCCGCTTCCCGCTGGAACAGCGGCTGATAGTGGCTTGGGGCTCCTGTCGGTATCATTAAAACTGCCGATAACATCGGAGATGGTGCCGAGGTCATAGGACCATGCTATTTTGCACAGCTAGCCGCGCCAAGCGATGTTGCTGAGGGAACTATGGAATGTTAGCCGAAGTGTCAGCGTATGCAAGTGATGATTCCCGTTGAGGCGGCGGGGGGAGTCTTGGCTCTCGTACGATGAACAGCGGTACCGGGTGAAGCCAAGCATACGTCTGACCTTTGTATGCTGTTTTCAATTCCATTATAGGACTCATACATATGAATTACTGGTAAGAAGTATGGAGGTACTTGAAAGATTGATTCAGCCCCGTATGCCAGACCAGGCATCGGTGGTGTTGTTAGTACTGCCATCTCCAGAGCCTTCTCCCCTCCTGCATCGGCCGGAGTTCCCTTGGTTGAACTTGTACAATGCAAGCAGCCAACGCGGATACAACTCAAGCAGAACGTCCAATATACTCTCCAGCCCATTTTGGACGACGATACCATCTGAATTAACTGACACTATTTTTCCACTAAGTAAACAAATTACGCAGCTCACCCATTGATTTTGAAAGAAACAACGCTAGATCAAAAGTACCGAAACCTAGTATTTTCCCCCACACTTGCCAACCCTTCTCGATAACCATCACTCAGCTTTCCAATGGCTTTGCGCCTGCAAGTTGACCAGCACCTGCGATTACAACTTCACTGAGCGGCTTATCCCCTGGGCCAGTTCTGGTCGATTCAATCTTCCGGATTACATCCATGCCGTCCAGGACCTCACCAAAGACGACGTGTTTTCCATCCAGGTGTGGTGTAGCAGCGGTCAAAATGAAGAATTGGGAGCCATTGCTGTTGGGTCTGCAACAATCGAGTCAGCACATGTATCCGTTGCGTACTACAGTAACCGACTTACCCAGAGTTCGCCATACTCAGCAGCCCAGGGTGGGTGTGCTTGAGTTGGAAGTTCTCATCGTCAAATGATTCGCTACCAAAGATACTGGCACTACCAGTACCGTCACCCCTCATGAAATCGCCGCCTTGAATCATGAAATTGGGGATCTACCCTGCTGTCAGCCAATCGTTCGCGCGATTTGCTATATAAACATGACCTACAACGCGGTGGAAAGTGCTACCAGTGTATCCTCCGACTTTGCACTCGCCAGTGCAAAACTGCCTGAAGTTCTCCGATGTTGCGGGCACCACATCGAGGAATAGCTCCATTTGTACGCGTCCGATCGGCTCGCCTCCAATGGCAATGTCAAAGTATACTATCGGATTGTCCGGAGACCGTCGTGCTTTGACTGTCGCACCCTCGCCAGCTACAGGGATATTTACGTCGTGCTGTCCCGGTGTGTCCATCTGTACCGGACGCGCCATCTCTGTGGACTTACTCGCATTCTTTTCCTTGCTGCCTCCGCAACCCATTTTCGGTCTATTATTCGTTTCGCAAGATCGGTCCGTCAAAGTTAGTAGATAGCGGAAAGTTCAAACCAGGGTAGCGAGAACCAGCCAAATAAGAAAGAGATGATGTGGTGCAGGGAAGTTGCAGATCAGGGAACAAGGAGCTGAGTAGTGACGATGACCTCATGCGTCAAGCGCCACTGGCGTTGCTAGGCGCGTCCTAGACCGCGGAGACGACCGTGTCCTTGGGAAAAATGACCTCATCCATGGTATGTTTTGTTTTTCTGTTGACATCGAAAAACGAGTTGTACAAACTGAGATAATCCAGGGTTGGATAATACGACATGTGTCACTTTGTCTGCTTCTAAATCCCATCTTTGTCGCGCTTTTCCCTTGGCAGCTTTGATCTTAATTACTGGCTCGAAGCAGAGCATCAAGGCTGCAGTAAAGCATTGCCATTCGAACTCTGACATTATCGGATCAGCACTGCTTGTCGATGAACGAGTTTTCACTATGCCATGGAATTGCTCAAAATCCCGTCAACCCAAACACGCCTAGATATACACAAGGAAGTTTAACCAGAATAGCGCTAATCCATTACTAGAAATCAATCTAACGGCCCAGTCTAACCCAATGTCTATCTATGAACGATTTAAAATAAGGAAAGGATAAGACGGGTTCCTGCGCAAGCGAAAGCGGAGGTTCCGTCTCACCCGGCCAAGGCCGGCTCAATATCTAGCTATCCAGAATCTCTTTAGCAACCCGCTCTCCGCTCCGAATCGCGCCATCCATGTATCCAACCCAATACTCGCTCGTTTCTGTGCCGGCAAAATGAATACCACCAACACTCTCCCTCAGCGCCGGGCCATAGTTGGTCAAAACATACGGTGGAGCAATGGCGACTGGTCCGCCTCTCGAAAACTCCTCCAAGTCCCAGCGTTGAAGCACGAATTCCGTAATGTTTCGTGCTTGCTCTCCGTAGTACTTCATATAGGTATCCATGAGCTGCTTCTGGGCTTCTTCCGCGCTAAGCTTGTCAAGAGCCCGCATCTCGTCTCCAAGGATGAAGCCAAGGATTGCGCCGAAAGAACTGTCTTCGGGAGTGCTATCAAAAGTCACTCGCACGGGGCCAGAGTTGGAAAGGACTTGTCCGCTCAACCCTTCTTTGCGCCAAAACGGTGTCTTGTAGATTGGTATGCCCTTTCCGATCGCAGGCATTCTGGTATCGGTATTCAAATGCTGACGACTCCTGGGAAGCTCCGGCTGGAACTTGATCTGATCAACGAGTGGGGGCGACATGGCGAGTACCACCCTCTCTGCGTGGACCTTGCCGGCGCGCGACTCAATGTCATAACCAGAGTAGGTCCTGGTGATTTGGTTGACACCCGCGTTGAAAGCAATATGCTCAGTGCCCACCTTCTTAGCCAGACGCTCCGGGATCAGGCCTGTACCACCCACTACTCGCTTTTCTTGAGCTCCTCCCGTTGTAGCAATCAATCTTTCCAGATTTCCGACCGTCGTCTCGTTTCCGGCAGCGGCGATGTATGCCAGGAGATACAATAGCGAAAGCTCATGTGGCTCCGCTGCAAAAAGGGATTTGCAGAACGTGGCTAGTGCGAATCTAGCATCCGGCACGATGTTTGATGCATCCAGATATTGATCAAAGGTGATGCTGTCCCACTCGGATGCTTTCGAGTGCGACCAAGGCGCGCTCACATTTAGCTCGGCTGCCCAAGCGTCCAGCTGAGTCCTGGTAGTGGAAATCTGTACGAGTGCTGCTTCTTCAAGTGGCGGCGCACCACCAAGTTGGGGGTCCGGTTTGTAAGTTGACCTTGTGCCGTTAAGGTACAGTACCGTCTCGCCTTCAATGTATGTGTCGAATGTTTCCAGTCCAAGGTCGGCAATCATTTGAAGTACTTTGTCCTGAGTTGGACCCACGAACTCGGCACCCACTTCTGTGACACCGCCATTCTTTAACGGTTTGTTGTAGACTTTGCCGCCGACACGGTCCCTCCCTTCGAGCACAAGGACTGATTTGCCAGCCTTGATAAGATCGCGTGCTGCTGTTAGCCCTGCCAGGCCTGCACCGATGACAGCGACATCAACTGATTCTGGCACAGCTGCTGCAGAAACAAGAGCTATGATGGAGGGTATAAGAAGTAGCATAGAGCTATATCGTGAAAGAGAAGAAGGCCTGGAGAGTCCCATGATGAATGCAGTCAATTAAGGAATAGAACAAGTGTTTGGAAGATTGTGGATGCTTTGGAGCGTGCTGGTGAATATCCCCTTTGGCGCTCCTGCTCTATATATACAAACCATTCGAAGTACGTCGTACTGTATAATTTAACCTTTGGAAATTATGTACTGAGGCTGAGGGCTAACTGCGGCTGAGAGCTAACTGCGGCTGATGGTCGTCACTACTGCTGTTTCGGAAACCTAAGAAGACCGGATCGGACTTTCGGGCTGCGTCTAACGAAGGACTACTAGCGTCGTCAAACGAATGACCGCAATTTCACCACACACACACACACACCCCCCGGTTCATCTGGATACTTTTTCGAAATATACTTTGTATTCGCATTTGACAATACTGTCGCAGAATGCACGGTATGGCAGCGTCGCATTCACGATGCCCGGCATGCGGATTATTGGTATACTAAGCGTGGACAGTCATTCTTGCTGTGTTCGTTGCTGATGTTCCAAAGGCAGAAATGCCAAGATGTCCGACGAGGAAAACGGACATACCATACAGTAGGTCATTTACCTCATTCGGTGTGAGGTATAATCCCGCAGGCAAATATAGTATAAAATCATAATATCCTTGTCCTGCAGGGTAGCGGGGCTGTGATTTTACGACTGAGGGTAATACTAGCGATGAGAAGGATTGGATGACGTATCTTTATAGATTGCCGTGCGCGTTCTATGCCCTTCAATACGACTATCTCAGGACTAACTAGGCAAATTATGGTATTTGTTGCTACTAGGCCAAGGAATACCCTTGTATATGCAGAGGTGCAATGATGATTGCTGCGCCTTGCATAGTCCGATCGGTTCGTATTACTATACAGTGATGAATAAGAGCTCGGAGTAAAAGACCACTACGTCATCCCAATCAATGCGGATTTAATTGATGGCGTAAAATAAGTATCCCTTTGTGAGCCGAATAAAGCAAACGTGAAGTTGATGCATTCGCCTTATTGGAAATTGTGTATCTTAGTAACGGCCATACATTGGCGACTGTTTCCCTGAGCGCTTTTCGCATCCTGGATGCAGAGGTTAAGTTGGAAGTCGCGAAGATTTGCTATCCAGGTGCCCTGGGGCTTGATAAAAAGTTCTTTTCCAACCCTTTTTTTTTGCAAGTGTTGGAAACTTTTGCTACTACAGGGAAAGTTAACAAAATGGTGGATACGTTACTTAGAATGAATGCAGATGCAGTTGCCGAGACGTTATCGACCCGTGTCGGTATAGCGACATCCTGCGTTCGCGATTTATCTGTATTGAATGCTCTGTAACAACACTGTGTTTTTCCGTTGATGAGATCCTGCCTTGGCGGTGTAGCTGGTCTGTAGATAATGTCCTCAGTGTAGATTGGTTCGCCGGTCGCAGGATCCCTGCTTTCGAACGTGTGTATATCCGAACAATAAATGCCCTCGTCGCATTCCCCAAATTCGCCATACTCGTCACCGTCAGGTGTTTGACATTCATCACGCCTTGCTCGCTCGCTGATATCTGCCCTGCATTCGTGTAGCAGCCATATGCTATACGGCACCTTCTCACATACCACTGAGCATTCAAAGGTCCTATATCACAGTCAAACATGCTAGATTTATCAATTTTTAGAATTGGCCTACTATAGCCTTTTATTTTTTGCCATATGGGAGAAGCCGCAATGTCTAATGCCCAATGTAGCTGGTTGTGCTTCTCCATGCCACCACTAGCGCCAGATACTAGTCCGATGGGTCATCGGAAAAGAATCCGCGCCAAAAGCGTGTTAGTGACTCATGGAACTGACTTTGTAAGAGCATGACTGCATGTACATGGATGCATGGCTCAACACCTGCAAGAGAAGAAAAAATCATCTTTTGAATCCTTTTCATCTCTTTTTCCACCGAACGGCTTCACCTTTTCAAGAAATTTCTCCCGTAAGTATGGCCCAACCGGCGTCAGATACCAAGATCTTTGTAGCGGCAGATGAAGCAGAGAGGTTTGTGCGAGAGGTACTTATAGGAAACGGAGTTCCCAAACATAACGCGGAGATTGTTGCACGCTGTCTCATTGCGGCAGATTTGCGTGGGGTGGACACACACGGGATGAACCGGATTCCTTCGTACCTCGAACGTGTCAGGCAGGGGGTCCTGGACGGCACGGCAACACCGGAAGTCAAGCAGATCACGCCTGTGGTAGCTCAAGTTGATGGGAGAAATGGATGGGGTTTCGTGGCCGCAGACGTGGCCATGGCTGCCGCAATTGAGTCTGCTAGGGTGAGGTGAACGCCTTGCAATTTGTAAGATCAACGCTAAGAAAACACGTGTAGGTCTTTGGTATTGGAATGGCCAGCGTCAAGCATTCCAATCATTTTGGAATGAGTGCATGGGTGGTTCAGAAAGCTCTGGATGCTGACATGATGAGTCTGGTCTTTACCAATTCCAGTCCTGCTTTGCCGGCATGGGGAGGAAAGTCCAAATTACTAGGCGTGTCGCCGATAGCTTGTGGTGCACCTGGGAATGAGACTCCATTTATTCTCGACATGGCGCCGTCTATTGCGGCAAGAGGCAAGATTTACAAAGCGAAAAGGAGGGGGGAGCCAATTCCTTCGGACTGGGCTTTAGACAAGGACGGGCATGCGACGACGGATCCAGCCGCAGCTCTTGACGGGGGTGTCATGCTTCCGATGGGTGGTCCAAAAGGTTCCGGTCTGGCTATCATGATGGATGTCTTTTCTGGAGTCTTGTCTGGATCCGCCTTTGCGGGAAATGTCACTGGTCCATACGATCCCTCGAAGCCATCTGACGTTGGCCATTTCTTGGTTGCGATCAAACCAGACCTCTTCATGAGCTTGCAAGAATTTAGAGATCGTATGCAATATCTCTATGGCAAGGTGGTTGGCGCAGACAAGGCGGCTGGAGTGGAGCGTATATACTTTCCTGGAGAGCTAGAGCAGTTGCAGCAGAAAGAGCGCGAAACAACGGGTATTCCGTTAATACAGGCTGAGATTGATGCACTAAATGGCGAAGCGTCAAGAGTTGGAGTCAGACCTCTGCAGGTCAAATCACTGTAGTTTGTTGTTTCCTTGGGTAGTCTGAGTTAATGGCATGGCTGTCGCCACTGGAATCAAACATTATGAGTTTGCTAACTTGGCCAATGCATCTCCCTCGACCCGTAATCCGACCCATTCGGTTTTCTTCTTCGCACCAATCACCTCACTCTGATAGAAATTGAGACTGGGCTCATTCCAATCCAAACAACTCCATTCCAACCTCTTGCCTCCAGCCTCGAGAACCAGTGCCGCGAGCTCTTTCAAAAGCCTCTTGCCATAGCCCTTCTTCCGATATGCTTCTTTTACGAATAAATCTTCGAGATAAATTCCTGGAACACCGGTCCAGGTACTGAAGTTGAAGAAGTAGACTGCCATTGCAGCTACAGTTCCATCTGGATCCGTGATGAGGAGAGTACGAGCAAAACCTTGGGAAAAAGTAGAGGTGGAGGGGTCATAGTGGGCGAGGGTGCGATCAAGGATTTCCTCAGTAGCTTCGACCTTGTCACTTGCGTTTTCGTAGTCTGCAAGTTCGCGAATGAGACCCAGAATAGTGGGAACGTCTAAATGACGGGCATCAGCGTAGATCTGTTATTTAGTCATGAGGTCAAGTATACCTTCACGACGTGCGTGGCGAAGTGATGCCTTGTCGGATGACATGATGTACTCGGAGGATCTCGGAGGATCTCGGAGGATGCTGCAAGTGTGTGGAGGAAAAGAGTCCAGATCATGGCCGGGCTTGCTACCGCGAACTTGTTACATAGGTACATACACGCCCTATTGAATACATGCGTGTCGTGTTGCGGGGCTCGCCTACGTCAATAGTGGGTAGTTGAGATGCCCCGCACTCAGGGCAGCTTTTGTTAGCGCGTAGGCGCACGAACCGCAGATGCAGCCGCAGCCGCAGCAGCGCGCTTCCTCTTCCATTCGTCCAATTCCTTGCGCAGGGGATTGTTCTCTGGAAGGAACTCTGCGAAAAAGGGAAATCGCATATATTGGCCGTCGGCATTGCGCGGCTGCACATGGGTGGATTTGTCCAAGTCGTGTTGCTTGGGGATGTGTGGAAGGCGTCCTTTTGCATCTACACCGGCAAAAAGGTGTTGGTCCGTTGGTGCAGTGTAGAGTTTGGGCTTGATGGTCTTGTTGGGCTCACCCCAGATGACCGTCCAGCGCTTTGTTTCTTCGTGGTACTCAAGCTTACAGCAGAGAGTGAGGATCTTGGTGTACAGGCGTCGCATGAACTTGGGGGTGATGGCATGGGGGCGGTGCATGCCAGCAGGCCTATCTGCTCTATTGGGTTTGCTCAACGCCATGGCTTCATGCAGGGTGCTGGCAAAGAGGGTTTCTGGCGTAGCGACACTATCAAAGCCAACACCAGTGAGAAGGGAGCTTTTGGCCCTTGGTTTGACCAATCCAATGGGCTGGTGACCGAGCATCATGGCATGCATCTTATCCCACTCGTGGGCGGGCAGGGGCGGTAGAATTCTCGTCATAGTCTCAGCATACCATCGCCGGACGTTGTTACGCGCCCTCTTGATGGGCATAGGGCGGCCCCAGACATTTTGTATGGGTGTCTTGAGGAGCTGGCCCTTGAGCTCGCGGTGGATGGCGAGGCCCTTCTTGTGCTGCGACTTGATGAGAGCGCGCAGCCGCGAGAAGCGATCCGAGATAGCGATGGAGCAGTGCGTCTTGGAGATGGGCACAGGGGCGGCGAACAGGCCCAGGCACCGCGAGGAAGTGTAATAGAGCTGGTGGAGCGGGGCAGGGGGCACATCGGCAGCAGCGGTAGGGAGCGGCAGTTTGCCGCCGTCCATGATGGCATCGGGCCTGAGGAGGGGTGCCAACAGCGTGTGCTTGCGCCTGCCCACGCGGCCGTATGCAAGGAAAAGGACCTTTTGCAGACATGCCATATCGCCCTGGTTGGCGCGGCGGAGAAGAGTCAGCCCTTTGCGCGCCTTGCGTAGCAACCGCGGGATGCGGGAACGTGTGGGTGAAGGTGTGGCTGCATCTGTGGCTTGACCTGTGGCTGGGAACTTGTCGTGGCTTGGCGGCTGGTAGGCCTTGAAGCGGGTGACAATGTAGCGGCCAAAATAGGTGCGGGCAGTGGCATCGGGCAGGTATGAGGCCTCGCGCAGCAGAGCACGCAGCATATGCAGCGGCTGGCGGGGTGCAGCCATGGACGACGACGGCGACGGCGACAACAACGATGGAGAAGCCAAGGCAATGCGACGGGGAGAAAAACGACGACCATCATGAGTGAGGATTGCGCTACCGCACGGGCACCCACAGCCGACAGACGCGTTGGACGCGCATCTCCGCTTCTCTCCACCATCACCACCACCACCACTACACGCATCAGCGGCACGGCACCACACGATACGACGCCGACGCCGGCGCACCCCTCTGCCGCCCTGCAATGACATAATGCAAGTCATGTCCACTTCACATTCCTTCCCCGCCGCCTCGCCGTCGCACCAACAGTCGGCTCTGTATGCAAACTCGCCCCACGGCCACGCCCTCATGGCCGCCCCTGCTGCCTTGAATCGCTCCTTTTCCGACATGAGCGCCTTCCACCACCATGCCATGGACAAGCCTCAGATATATACCGTAGGCCCTCCTTTACTAGCCACACTCCCCCAGTCACCCTCCCATGCTGACCCCGTCCCCCGTCTTAAAGGCCGTCTACTCGGGCGTATCCGTCTACGAAATGGAGGTCAACCGTGTCGCCGTCATGCGCCGCCGCTCTGACGGCTGGCTCAATGCTACCCAGATCCTCAAGGTTGCCGGCGTCGATAAGGGAAAGCGCACAAAGGTATTGGAAAAGGAGATTCTCACCGGCGAACACGAAAAAGTCCAGGGTGGTTATGGAAAGTACCAAGGCACATGGATCAACTATCGCCGCGGACGTGAGTTTTGTCGCCAATATGGCGTCGAAGACGTACTGCGCCCGCTTCTCGACTACGACATCACCCTCGACGGCAGCCATGCACCGGGCCACGCCATAGAAACCCCTACAAAGGAACAGGCCATGGCTGCCAACCGCAAACGCTTCTACACACAAAGCATCGATGGCCGCACCACTACCCAAAATCTCACAGGTACCTTTTTCAGCAACATTTCGTCGACGGCCACGAGTGCCCTTGCAGCAATGAACAAAGTCGCGCGACTCAATTCGCCTGCTCCCCGACCATCTTCTTCGTCTCAGAGGCGCACAAGCGCCGCACGCCCGTCGCAGTCGCAGCCTCCACTCGCCAACCAAGATTCGTTTCGCACAAGCAGCCAACAGAGCATCACCTCTGAACCAAGCTTCACCGGACACAATGGCCAAACAGATTCTGCCTATGCCACCGCCGTCGATGAGTCACAGGAACCACCAAGGAAACGTATTCGGGCCTCGCACGATGAATCCTATTCCCAACCTACCGCGGCAGACATGTCAATGCATCCTCTGAGCTCGCCAACGGAGCCAAGTGAGAGCTTCGACCAGCACCATCCCACACAGCCTATTACTCTTGCCGACGGCGATGTCCCTACCGCTTTACCGCCACTACCGTATCCCGATACCAAGCAAGATGAAGAGAAGCAGGCCATGTTGACGGATTTGTTCGCGGATCAGACGAGGTCGGATTTCACAAACCATCCGGCCATATTACATCTCTCTGGCCCAGATCTTGATATGCCCATCGATAACTCCTCGAATACAGCCCTCCATTGGGCGGCGACACTGGCCCGCGTCTCGCTAATCCGGCTATTGGTATCCAAAGGCGCAAACATGTTTCGAGGAAATGCTTCCGGTCAGACTGCTCTGATGAGCGCTGTTTCGGTGAACAACAGCTTGGATCATAGCTGTTTCCCGGAAACCCTAGAAATCCTGGCCCCATTGATCGAGCTACGCGATTCCCAAGGACGAACAATATTACATCACATTGCGGTTACTTGTGCCATCAAGGGACGTGCAGCCTCAAGCAAGTATTACCTTGAGGCTCTCCTGGAGTATCTCGTGCGCAGCAATATTGGTGGCGGTCAACCACCCTCGTTTCATGATACCAGCAATCACTCAAAACCTATCGGTTTAATGAGGTTTATGCAGGAAATGGTAAACGCACGGGACAAAGCCGGCAACACGGCCTTGAACTTGGCAGCGCGGATAGGCAATCGCAACATTATCTCTCAGCTCATGGAAGTTCAGGCTGACCCCACCATCCCGAACCACAAAGGCACGAGGCCAATGGACTTCGGAGTTGGCACCGACTTGAGTGACGGACAAGGGCTCATCACAGCGACCAGCCCCACAAAAGCCAAGGCGCCGCTGAGTAAAGCTGAAGAAACGAGCCGAGAGATACAACCTTGTAAGTATTTGGCCTACCTGAAGATGACTATAGCTAACTTGATACCAGTAATGAGCGGCATCCTCCAGTCAGCGTCCCTGCAGTTTACGCAAGAAGCGCGTTTGAAGCAAGATGCCATTGACCAAACCAATGAGCTCATTACACAACTATCCAGTCAGCAGAAGCAAGAGCAACAAAAGCTACAAACACTTCGTGCCCGCTTACGCCAAAGACAAGATCGCGCCAAGCGGATATCGAATCTTAAGCGATGGCTGGAACCCCAACGGCACATGCTTTCAGTCAACGATGGTGCCATTGATTTGCACGATAAGAAAAGAATTGGGTACGCCGACACCCAAGGTGCAGGATTGCTTATCAAAGAAGACGACCTTCCCTATGAGCTCCGACAAGCAGGCGACCACCTGGATAGGCGTGCCTCTGATGGCCCAATCTATTTATCGACGTTAGTACCCTTGGATCCAACTACGCTCAGCCAAGTGTCTCATCAGCCCCAATGTCAAAACTTCCTCCTCCAACAACTGCCGGCTGCCTCTGTCCTTCGGCAACGGATCGAGACGTACACTGCTACCAACACGGCGCTTCTCAAACGTAGCAGAATGCTGAAGGAAAAGGACGGCCAGTTGGAGATGATGTATCGCAAAGTCGTCAGCCTGTGTACAAAAGTAGAAGAAACCCGAATTGAAGAGTGTCTCGAAGGGTTAGTAGCGGCCTTGGATAGCGAAGAGGGCGAAGGCGTCGAAGTTGGCCGTGTAAGAGAGTTTTTGAGGAAAGTCGAGGGTGTCGACTAGGCGATTGCTTCCTAATCATTTTCCGATCACATCCGGAGTCGAGATATTGTCCCCGCTACATATCCTTATTTCTGCTTAGCTCCGTTTATTTGGCACTATGGTACATGGATAGGCTGGCGTTACTTTATGGATACCAGCCCGGCGAGGCTACCGGGTGGCTTGTTCTTGTTGCACTATGACTGAATCGTTAATTCAAAGGATTGATGTCCATCCACATGCATTCCATTAGTGCGTTTTTGTGCAAGAGTCAAGAGACATGTTTAGCTGCCTGTTTTGTTTTTCCAAAGGAGTCTCATTGAGCGGGTCCAGTATGGGGGCGGAAATATTGGCAACGACACTGCTCAAACCTAGTCCACATCATTCTATCTTTCTCTCGACTATTAATCATGATTTAGACGCATCTCACGGACGGGGAAATTTAGAGTTCCCCGCTTTATCGGTACCCACATGTGCAGTCACACCACCGCATTCTCCATGAATCGCATGGTGCGCAACTATGGAAATCTTGTTTCTTACTGGAGCCGATTCGCTTCTCTAGCTACTTCTGTCGCTGACAGCAGCCAATGCGGAGGAAATTGCAGCCTTGCTTCTCCACTTGTTGCAGTCATGACCATACAACTTCAAGGAATACGAATACGTCTTTTTAACAATGCCCGCTTTTTTGCTGCTAAAAGTAGGATTTTGTTAGCGTCATAAAAGGCAGAAATCCAAATATCGATGAGTACAGAAGCTTTTGTGATACCCCACACTGTTTTGTACCCTGTATCAGAAAGGTAGAGGATATTCGCCTCACGCCATATTTATGAATCGAACATGCATTTGAGATTGGCTATAGCAGATGTGCTATGGAGCTAGATGGTGCATATATTGACGCCATTGACTATTTTCCAATATTGATCGACGATATTTGGTGGATGGATATGCAGGAGTTCGTAGCTCGGGGGGCGCCAGGGCGTCCGCGCTTCAAGTAAAGTTGCTGCTGGCAAGCTGCCGGCAGCCGTTTATCCGTGGTGCCAAAGATTGGGTTCTGTGACTTGAAGGGTTGCAGCTTTCGGGAATCAAGCTGAAGCTTCGTGTGCTGATCGGGGTCGGGCAAGCGATATGGGCCAGTGTGCTACCAGATATATCTAACCATATATGAACATACATGCGATATGCTCTTGCTCTGTCCCCTTATTTTCGGAGGATTTAGTTTACTGAGACGGGCGTCGAAAGCTTCGGGGTCTATCCCCGTGATGGTCTCAGGAAAATTCCCCATTCGTTAACAATATCATTTTCATCAAACAGCTGATCTCAGTACCGTCGGGGAATTTGCAAAGAGCTCACCTGTGGAGAATGGAAAAGCGCTATGGTCAGAAGACGTACGAAGTACGTGGTTCGACAAAAGAATGTGGTGATCATTGCAACAAAGTATCACCAGTACCGCCATTGCCGAAAAACTTGATACTTACATATCGCAATGATTGCTCAAGAACCAGAAGGTTTAGAGAAGATACTGTCTTCACCGTTCAGACGGCGGTAAAACGGGAATCATCATATAGTACTTCCCTGAAGTCGATTTTAGCAAAGTATATTCATTCTCAACGGGCTTCATTCATGCCAAACTTGCCGCTTTCATCGGCATTTAGCCTCGTGTTCTCAACACCCCCCGACGGCATCTGTTCTGTCGACATCCTCATACCCGTCTTTAGCGCGCAATATTAGCACCCTTCCACCCCGTACCGCGAGCGTACGTTATGTAAATCAGGTGGACTAATTCGACGGCGCGCCGAGGGCCGCGGCTGGCGCGAACGATGGAGGCAGTGCTATTAGAGGGCTTCGTTGAGTGCGGCGCTTTGAGCGGAAGGGGCGGGAGGATTAAGAGGCTCTTCAGAGGGCGGGCGGGACGGCGGGGCGGGCTTGATGCTGCTACCGCGATATGCCCTGCGTCTTGCAACGTGGGAAATCATCGTAAGCCGCATACGCGATTCGGGCAGTCAGCAAATGCGCCAAGGTGCAGTGAACGGTGTAAGCCTGAATCTTAAGTAGGCAAGGGGACTATGATTAGCCAAGATCTTGCAGCACGACCGGTGGAGATCACCGCGCACCAATGGAGCCGCTACTAGCACTTTGGACTTACTCTTCGTCCGCTGATCATGTGCTCACTTAGCAGCGATTACGTTACGTGTGCAGTCTGGATCAAAACAGGCCCAGGGTACCGTACTCATGTGCCCCGAGGCTGAGACGCTCCACTGGGGTCGTATTTTACATTTTGAATTACCCTTACTCAGCACTTACTCGCGATGAAATTGGGGCATATGCTCATGGAATGCATACATATGTGTACTGCATTCTTCTCAGAGATTGGTGATCCCATGAAATGGTCACGTCAAATACAAATTGCCAGGAGCTATTTTCCTTGACACCCTCGTTAGTGTGTATCCGAATGTAGTTCTCATTAAGAGCGGTATCCCAACAGGCAGTCCTTCTAGAACATTTGTGAATCGTGGTTTTTCCAGGGTCGGTATTATCTTACACAGCAGGGAGTTGTTCCCTTTGGTTGATTAAAATACAGGTGTATGTGCAGCACAATTCCCCTCCAATCGGCGTTTCTTCAGTACTGTTTCTCAGCAAAATACCCTGCCGATGACTAGCTGGATACGGCGTTTCTTTCCGCCTCCTGCATCATCTTTGCGACGAGCCGAGTCAAATAACTTGCCGAGCACTCCGGTGAAGCTAGTTGTGTACACTACACAGTAATACATTGGCTGTGAAGGGCCGTACCCTATGGGGCGGTGAACACCCCAAGGGTCCAGCCCTTGACCCCATTTCTGGGCAGATTTACTTTCCGCGCTCTGCTTGTGTCGCTGGTGGTCGCGGCAAGTGTGCGCTAAATGTTGTGTATACACCTGGCAGTTGAGCGTAGCGCCTTGGGCTTCGGTAATTCAACGGCGGGACAGAGTAGCGGACCACGCTACCTGCCAACGACACGATGTGACTATCAAGGTGCGCAGGAGCTGATTCTCTGAGGACGCAGTAAGTATCCACTCCTTCTAGTTGCGCGTACATCCAGGGTCCAAAAACGAACTAAGGAAATGCAGGGCGGTGCACTACCCCCGGCGCTCCACGTATGCCATGGTGCTGCACGGAATCAGCGTCTTCCCCCCGTCGAACATGAGGAAGCCTCGTACTACTGCCTTGGTCGCAACTAAGAAACGTAAATGCTGTCAATGTTTCTAAAATCTCATCCCCGAATATCGGAATTGTTAAGTATGTCGAGGTATTGCTTGAGAACCCCACTCATTTGACGCCGGGCTGCATGAACCGCAAGTGCCGGGATATTCGATATACTTAGCGATGGGAGGGATGGGGGGAGGGGGGGAGGGGGGGGATTTAGCTCCGGAAACCGTTTCAACCCGTCCGTCCGTGGGGAGATAGCGATAATCATATATGAAGGTCACGGTAAAGTTTCAGGGGCATATCGCGACCATATTTAATCGCCTGCAGATTTTGTGCTTCGGACGAGATATTTTACGCACACTAGGGTTCTTTTTCAGACGCAATGGCAAAGTAGGATCCAAACCCGAACAATGCATCCAAGAATGGACCCTCTATCACATCGGGCTCCAGGCGGAATACTTGCTGGCTAGTCGGCGTCTAAACCTAGTATACGTGCATTTCCATCACATGGAATCATGAGTTCGTACATTGGATCGTTCTCGGTTATCTGCTAATACCGTGGGGCGTGCTCTACTACGTAGATCAATTACTAAGATCAAAGCCGAAATTTGTAATTCGTACGAAGCTATCCTTGATTGGAAGACGCAAAGTCAAGGCCCTCGGGCAACGCTACTAGCAAGTTCGTCCTTGGTAGGACGCGTGGTGATATGTCTAAGGGGGTTTTGCTCGGGTATTTTATAGCGCCGGCTGAATCCGTGGACTAGTTGCATCATGGGTGGAGCGCTGAATTACCAAAAACAGGTTAAATGCGGTTATGGCGCCGGACGCATTGTCTGTGGTCGGCCGACCTGCTTCCTATGTACAAATACCGTCGCGTACATAGTATATCTACATAGCACCCCCGGCCCTACTAGCTACGGCCCGAATCAGCGTCGTGGCATTCATGATGCCGCTCGCTAAAGCCTATGATGCTGCACTCATGCGACTGACATGGCTTGTTTCATGGATACCCATACTTCATCGCACATCAAGTTCGACCAACAAGTGCTAGGTGCATATCCTGTGAACATATTACACTCAAACTCTTTAAATCTCCCTTTCCGTTCGTGCGGTACACACGAGCACTGGACTTCCACAATCACTCTGTTCTTAAAATCATCATCTTTTGCAACCGACTGTTTCCGGCGATATGGGAAAAGCTTTCACCTTCATTGTTGACCACACGGCTCGAGCTGATCCTGGGTCTAAGCGAAAGCTCAGGCGCCGTCGAGGAGCATGTGGGAACTGCAAACGCAGAAAAGTGGCATGTAAGTATCGCAATGAGTCAGGGACATAGCGACAGGTGTAACTAACAAGCACTAGGCAATGGATCAATACCATGCCAGCATTGTCATGTATGGTCAACTGGACAAAAGTATTCATGTTCATATTGTCCGAGAGTTCTAACAAATGCTTCAGAAAGCGTCCATCAGCTGCCAGTACGCTGAAAGCAACCGCTCCACCCGAAACACAGCCCCTATCAGCGAGGCCGATACCACAACCCTGCAAACAATAACTCCAGACGTCAGCACTTCATCGAGTCCACAAGATCTTGAAAACCCAGACTTCTTTTCAGAAAATTTCACCAATGTCTTGACTCCCGATTTCTATTGCGATGAACTAGTCCATGTGTCCGTCTCAGATGATCCTATGGATCTGTTCCACTGGAACCAATTAGGTGAAGCCTTTGGTGGACCGATTCCCGGACCGATTCCTGGACCCTCTCCTCGCTGCGAACAGCTGGAGAGCGCCAGGAACTACGAAGATCCCAGCAGTACTGGCTTAGACTCGGATTATTACTCTCAAGATGATACGCAATACTGTTATACTATAAATGATCTGTCAAGAGACCAGACATTGTCAGATTCAACCACCATCACCGGTATGAACAAGCGCTTGGCCTGACTCACTTTAAATCTGCTTACGACTCTGACTAAGGTGTGACAGAGGAATCACCACATCGTGATCATGTTCGCTCGTCTCTTCACTCTTGGCTACTGACAAGTATGAGAAATTTCAATGGCGAAAAGAACAACCATGTCGTAGAAGCATCACAAAAGCTTCTGGTAGCAAACTCACCAATGACTGAGTATTGTTCTGCGAGAGAGATGGACATCATGGCGGCTCTTACCGATGTACGATCTGAGCGCTCTTTCAACAAGGAAATTTTTCACAAGCGCATAAATGGTAACTTGCTATCCAATCCGTACGAGACAACACAGGATACTAATACGACTATGATTAGCGTGCTTTACAGAACTATATGAGTATGTTATACCATTGCACTGATCAACATTCAGTTGGAGAATATTAGTGTGCCGATAATCTAACATATCATTGAACAGGAGTGGGATGTGCCTGGATTCTGAGGTTATAGAAAAGCTAGTGGACCAAATCATCTCGAACCCTTTCGTCAGCAGTCCGACCAGTATCGCTTTATTTTTCTCTTTATTGGCTGTTGGCTCTCGTCGTCTGGACCTCAGTCATGGTAACGGCATACTCAAAGGAGCAACAATAGGCTATTTCAGGATAGCTTTACGCATGAGACCTTGCCTGTATGATGAGGCCAGCCTCTTGAAATCACAGGTAAGCGGAGAAACATATTAATACCACTTGTCAAGCATTTGCTAATGCAGAATTTGTGACCTGACAGGCCTTACTTCTCATGGTTAGTACATGATATCCATTGCCGAAATAGTATGAATCTGGACCATAAAGAACTAACGATGAGCAACAGACCTACTTTTCATATACTATCGGTTCTAGTTCCACATCTAGCTTGATGGCGGACACTACTTCGTGCCTTCAAACCCTTCGCCTACATAGCTCCAGTGCGATCAACAAGTTATCTAGTAACCACTTGGAGCAAACAAATATCAAGAGAGCTTTCTGGTCAATTTACTCCATGGAAAAGCCTTACTCTCTACAAGAAGGACTCTTGCCAGTAAGTAATGCGTCGTGGAACAAGGTATCTCATAGAATCATCCTTAAGACGGACGATTCGCTCATGGCAACAATTGCTAACTCTGTACTCTCCAGCTAATACACGGTGAATATGCGGACCACAAGATTTCTTCAGCCCAGAATGCCTCAGATAGAGGACCCGACTGGCTGGGTGTGTATGTCAGGTACGCAGATGTTTGCTCGGGTATTCTACGACAACTCCACAGCCCACGACATGACAGCCGAGACTGCTCAATTTGCTGTGGAAGAGGTTACTGCGAACAAAGCCCCGCCTCCACTCTATGCCGGCTGGAAGACAGTCTCATGATGTGGAAAGCCGACCTTTCACTCAATTTCAACGTCGATAACCTATCGGCACTTCCGTGTACCGAGAGGCGCCACAGGCTAGCCCATATCATAAGATTTCATTTTGCCACTATTGCAATTTATTCACTGCCGGAGATAGAGGCCACAGATATTAGTAAAGAGCGGCGTTGCGAGTCAGCCCGCCAAATACTCAACTTGAGCTCACACATATCCTGGTCTGATCTGTGTGATAACTGGTTCGTACTTGCCTCCTCGTATCTGGTATTTTTGTTCATTAAGATCATTGACTAATTCTCCTTTTCTAGGGAACTTTGCTCAGCTATATCGTTGGCGACGTGCATAATCGCAACCGGAATCATCCAAAAAGCCTCGATCGCAGAGGCAGAAAGAAGCGTAGCAGCCACTGACAGCATTTCAACTTACATGTATTCTCACAAGACCAGTTGTGAAATAGACATACCATATATCGGTATAGCAATCGGCTTTTTCAGTCGAATATCGCTATGCACAACTCATGATTTTGGAGCCGCAGCAATGGAGCTGTGTAGCTTTGCTCTCAGCTTGGCAAGGTGTTAGCTTGAACCTGCTGGAAGGGTTTAGTTTTTATCACCCCACTTGTACTAATAGTAGACATGAAACAAAGAATTAAATATGACCACACATTCAAGTCAGCAAGCCTGCCCTTCACCATAATGTGAACGTTCTTCCAAATACCCTTCTTCAGCATAGACACATTCGGCGATTCTGTGAAGGAAGTTTTTGTGGAGATACATATTCACAATCGTTGCCCAGGATTGCATCACACTACCCGAAATCTGGGTCTGCGGTCATTGTGCACAGATCTAGAGTAGCAATACATGCTAATAGGGTATCCACTAAAATCACTATGTATACACTTCAAAGTAATATGGTCTGACAAATCGTTTGATTGCCACGTTCCCCAGCTATACTAACTACACACTAACAGGGTTGTTATATAGGAAGTGGACGCATCAAGGACCAAAGCAGTAGCAGCCCGATCATGTGCAGGGCGCTATAAATGCTTGGATTGGGAGCCCTATAGGCCTAGATCAGGAGAACTCCAGCAGGCCAAGCAATTCATCAAGCTTCATGGCGGTAGCAAGTATCAGCACTGTTGACTCGCCGCACCGGACGTGTACTAGGAAGAGTAAGTAGCCCGAAAGTTCCTCCGCTGATACGCGGCAAAAAAAATAACATGAGCTGCCACTGTTCTACGTACATCCCTACGTTGCGAGCGGAACGCCCGGAGCCGCAGAAAGTCCGGACCCACGGATCATCCGCTGGAGTCGCGGAACGCTCGGAGCATGTATACCCCAAGGGCTCGTAAGTATAGAGGCTACGGGGGGAATATTTCGCAGCTTTAATATCCAATCAAATGTTTAATCAACCGCTCTTGACTGGATGTACAAGCATGCCTCGGTGCCTCGGTACATCGGTGTGTAGGTTGGTACTTATGCTTGAGTCAGTGTACTCAGGGCAAAGGATGTGTTTGACAAGCTACGGTAGGAAAATCGGGCTCATTACTCGGTACCGTCTCTACATACTTCATTGGGGCTAGTGTCAGATGAACGCTTGGTTACATGTGAACAGTCATCAGTACGTTAGTATAGCATTTTGCCTCATACCCATAGAATAGGAATCGTTGGCTTAAGGCGGAAAACAGTTTGAGTGTATTAGAGGTTGTATCTTATGAGGAACTCATCCGTCTTTCTGTACTGCTGTTGTGTTGATAATCAAATATGAGATTGCGCAAGAAGAGCCAAGCGTCAAGTCTGAATGTTATTTAGATAGGTACGATCCACATACCTTAGGCATCTACTCGACTCTTAAACATCGAGTTCTATCATTTCTAAGAGCCTAGTAGAAAGCATTTATTGTATCATCATACTTTATCAAGTCTTCAGGCTTCAAGAGAGCAGAGGAGTTCCTATTTATCCACAGCGCATGTTTCAATTGTTTGCCGCCTATGTGCTACAGAAATAATTCCCTCACTAGACGTACAATGGCAGTCATCTTCTCTTCTCAACACCTGCAGCATACGAGTTCGTAGACGAATGATGACTGCCGTAAGTTGGTGTAAGCACTTGTGCTGACGAAACGGCTCCTGTATCGTCCTGTGCCGTGCCGTGCCGTCCCATGTGGACCTCCTGTCATCGATCAAAACTGTACCACAGAGTATCTGGTGGCTTCAATTCTCGGTAACAAAAAGAATATTATCATAATTAGATATTGAAGTTGAATAGCTTGAAAGTAAAATACATGCTCTTCGTACGTACATGGTTCCAACGTTGCAATGAGTTGCATGTGCACAACTTATAAAATTTCGCAAACTGCGGTGGCTACCAGGGTTTTGTTTCATTAACAAGTCGCCTCTTATTGCCCTAAGTCGTAAAGGGCTATATTTCATAATGGATGTATAATATAATGTCTCAAGTCCAACTCAGTCAAGTCTGTTTAGCCGCTGCAGATGATTAAACTTTGGGGACGAAGTTGCATAGCAAACTTTATCCATCAAACCGTCCCTTACCTGGCTACGTGTTCATGCTAACCAGGCATCTTATGCGAAGGAGTGAAAACAATACTTGTTATGTTTCAGGTCGCACAGGGCTGAATGCTTGTATAATGTCACAGGCTCGAATATAAATACACACCCCCTTCGATCACCTGTCTTCTGATTTATTTCTCATCCTCATCCATCGCACAGTGCACCTTCTCCCATTCTAAGATTATCTAAAACTCCTTGTGTCTAGTTCTTTCCCGCACGATTATACAGGACAATGAAGTACTTCGTCATCACCGTAACAGCGCTTGCTGCCCTCGCATCTGCCCGCGAAATAGTCAAGCGGCATAACTGTGTTACCCTATGTCCAGCCTCAACGGTTTGCCCTATTGGGACGGTATGTTTTCCGCTTATTCTTTTTGCACTCATCCTTACTTCATACTCGCTGTACCGTACATGTAGGCTGACGTACTCACAGGTACCATCGTCCAGGAATGTAAGCATAATACTCTGTATGGGGAGAATGCATGGAATGCTGAGGCGAAGCCTCTGCAAAGGGTGTATCAGAATGAACATAAAAGAGAGAGGCGATATCGATGCAGATAAAGGCCTTCAAATCAGCTAACTTCTACACAGGAGGACTGCATAACGTGCTGCTAAATTACCGTGCTGCCACGATACATCATAAAATAGCGTTAGCAACATCTAATCTATCCGTAAGCATAGTTATCCGCATTCCTGGGCGAATTGACCGCTAACAACACCTGTAAGAGCTGGTTTGGGTTGAGGACAAGAAACTAAGGCTAGATCATGGATCGTGATAACAACTTTAGTTATTCATGGCTGAGCAACAATCGGGACACTTTAAAGATGACAAAGAGCTGTGGCTAGAGCTTTTTGAATTACCTGAATAGAAGAGAATTGAGTAGAATAAAGTTCAGCGGTGACCAATGCGCCATTCTCCATTGAAGTTCTCACTTTAGATTTGACCGTTTGAATTGGGACCCGGAGTCCCTTTTCTGGTTTTTCTATAGCACCTCTTGATACTTTAATTCCCTTGCCGATATGTGTTTCCTTTGCCTACTTAAATTCAAGCTTTCCGACTAAAGACGCTTACAGGATAGTAACTTCGGCCTTAGCGAATGACTTACCAATGCAGTTTCGTAGCCTACATAAAATGATCATGACAGAGAAGTTGTTTTGATGGCTAGTCATATTTTTGGTCATTGCATCTTATAACCTGTCACTCGTACAATTTTTGGAATGAGCGGTAGAGGCAGAAGTAGCTCCAGTTCCCGCTCCTTGTTTTTCTTAATATATCCGATGACCAGGGCTGAATATATGGGTACCAGAGCCCCAAAGAGTACTGTAACGATTGTTAATGCGTGGGGCGAGCATGACCAAAGTCCCAGCAGGCATAGATGTATAAAGGATACGAGGGTCTTTATTAGCCTTTCTAAAGGCAACGGAAACAAGATAGAAGTAGCGAGATGCCCCGAGACAAACCTCATTGCGGTATGATATCTTAGAATCTATTGTAGCACTAAGGTCGCCGGGGATGCTTTTGGATGTCGGCGAATGCCTGGATGAGTGAGACCATACTTTACCGCAGAAGTTGCCTTGAATATCTGATGGTATCGAGTGTGGCTCGATTGGCTAGGTGTGCGATATTTACAGTGGCTATCCCGTTATTGGTTTTAGCTCTATGCCCATCTCCATGAAAAGCTAATACTTCAAACCTTGTTGACGTTTTGTACCGAAGCTTTTAATCTACAACATCAGTTAGACGTTCTGTGACACGCCTCATATCAGCGCATAGCTCTTTCACACGCCGAAAGAAAAATGCTGGCAGCAGCGCCTTCCGCTGCATTCTGTGGTCAATACCCTCTGCTATCAAAACTCCCTACCAAAGATCTGCTTCATCAATGTCACAACAAAGGGCGGTTTTCAAAACTCGTAGCTCTTAGTCACAAGAACATCGGCGAGTGTCTCTGGAGAGACAATAAGCATTATTCCAAAAAAAATAGAGACCGATAGCGTACTAAATCTTCTAGCACATATTTGAGCATATTTACCCTAAGGTGTGCATATGTAGACGAAGTCAGCATGCGACAAGCTAGGCTAAGTGAACATACCATTCACACTATGAAACACCCCTAGGCTCAATTTACAGTATTAAAGTCTCTACACTAGACTAACCACTCTCTGGTATATTTTGCGAATGTCTCCGCGGTGAGAAATAAGGTGGCCACAAGCAATCCCCTCCTAAGACACCATAGTGAACCCAGGCTTAACGCATAGCTAAAGCATCTTCTCAAGTTCATGATATCTCGTATGCACAAAATTATGATGGACGATAGTGAAAGAATGCATATGACTGCAGGACTCGTCATTCTGTATGCACATTCATGATAGATGTGGGTGTTGACAACGTTTTATTGTAGGATAGCTTTCATGTGACCTCGGATACCAAATCAAGCAAAGCGTGTAACCGTAGTATACTCATATATACCACACCGAGCATCCGAGCCTCGATATGCTCCGATAGGTATTCATGTAAGATCGGACTTGCAACGAGGCGTAGTCTGGAATTTAGAATTTCTACAAGTGTGAGGCTCACTGATATCAACTGTGAATAGTTGTCAACTCATGTCAACTCCAGAGCCAACCCTACATCATATCTGCAATCACGGGAATAAGAGACAAGGGTGAACATCTTAAATATTACCACGATGGATTCCGTAGATTACATCAGCGAAAAATCATTTGGACCTATTGTAGATGGCTGTCGCAACGCATGCGATTTCACGTTGAAACTCGAACTACTCCTTTTCGCCACGATTCCTCCAGTCATCTTTTTAGTTTTGTCGTTTCCAAGAATAGCATCATTCTACCTACAGCTAGTTATTTCAGTCTGGCGGTCTTTGCTGTACGTGTCGAAACAGGTACGCAGCTTCTTAGTGCTAGCACTGATATTACCAAACCTTCCAGCCCATATGGTGGTTATTGCTCACTGTGGTTATAGGCTATATGCTCCGCCAAACTCATCCTTTAGACGGTCCTGTTTCTCATAAGAGTGCGACAAATAATGCGATCTACGCTATCCGCTCTCTTTCTATGCACGCGTATCGTGACGACAAGCAGCGCACTATCATTTGTTACAATATCCCACTATGAATATACCAAATGTCGAAGGCCTCCAGTGATTCTCAAAGTGTACTTCCGTCCTGTTCTTCTAGACTTAGCGCACAACCAGACAATTTAACTTGGTACATTTTGCAGCTTGGACACAATAATCGTATAAATCTAGACAACTATCTTTTCTTGCAAGGCGGTTCTCGCTATTTGGCAGCCGAAGGCCTGCACGCGAAGTTTTTGAAGAAAATCAAAGGCCACTAAGGATCATTCCTCGAAGCCGACCAGAAAAGCAGAACTTCGCTATTGCAAAGCCTTATCATCTGGCTGTCTTTTCTACTTCGATAGCGGCTGTCGGGCACTATATCACGACTCATATCTTAGCAGCATCAGTACAATCAAAATTTCTTTTGTTACCAGGCGCATAATTTGCGATGCATCAACATTTCTCTAGTAGTATGCTGCCATGAAGCAAACTGTGTCAATAATCCGGTAGCTGAGTATTGTTTACGATAATGTACTAGCTAAAAGATGGAACTCTCTAAAAGAACATGAAAGTGTATTCCCGATGAGGGACCGTTCGAAGGGTCGGGACCTTGGCGGCGCTCATCCAGCCAATAAGTACGTAGAGACCGGATGCTCAATCAGGATGCCGTCACGCGTAAGAACGGGAAACTCTCACATTCACATGCTTCAACTCTCTACAAGATATTCGCCGCATCAGCGCTTCTCGAACGGTAGCTGCCAAGTTTCATACCCGAATGCAAATCAAGACGAGGGTGCGAAGCGACAAGGAGAGGACTGGCTTAGTCGCTCAGTGAGTAGCTCGTTTAGCACATGACTAGCCGGCAGCATTACTACCACCTTAAGTATCTACCACATCTAATGTACAAGAATACCGTTACTAGTACAAGTTTGTCGTTAAACATGCAAAGCATTAGCAATTCTTACTTAATGAGAGATAGTTATTTCCTTAATCTTGTTCGGTATAGCTGTACTGTTTTCTTGAAGGGTAACCGCTAGACGTGAGATCCGCCGTCATACTGCATGCGTTCATCGGCGTAAGCTCACAGGCTGTCTTCTGCTTCCATCCAAGCTACCGTTTTAGGTAACAATGACGGTCCGTCCTGTCGGCCTGACAAAGGTCTAGGTGAAAATCGAAATCTACAAGTCTTTTACACTTTGCAACAGCAGAAACAGATAGTGCTCTTTATACACTGAAAGAGGGTGTGAAAGACACAATGAATCAGGAAGACGGAGAGTTGCTTGAGTATTCTGGTGGGCACATCGCATTTTGACCAAGCTTCAGGAGCAGACAATCGTAGAAGGTAATCATACATTCCGCCATTCTAAGTCTATGCATCTAAGACGCTGAGCATTTCTTCTACACTTTGGAACTTTTCTCTTTGCTTCCCCTTTGCTTTACCATTCTCTCGCTCGGCACCATCAATCTTTTTCCAGTCCGTCCAACTGAGCGGTCTGACGCCTTTGCTCTCTATTGCCTCCCTCAAAGCCTCCCATCCCAATTTGGCGCCTTTATTTTCACCATTTGTGTCATTCAAGAAGGGCACGCCAGCCTCCCAATCCTGAGCAATGATATCTGCAGAAGAGAAAGCGTCCTGCATGGTGCTCGCTATTACTCCAGTTGGCCCGCGTTTAACCCACCCTGCGCAGTACAGGCCAGAAACATGGCCGGCTGTCAAGTTTCCTGGACCAGCCGAAGGGGTAATGACACGCCCGTGCATGTCATTCGGGATGATGCCCAGCTTGTCATCAAAAGGCACGCCAATATCTGAGAGTCCAGGAATGGCAGCCGACTTGTAGCCTACAGATCTAAAAGCCAAAGATGCTTCAATTGTTGTCTCATCCTTTATAGACACAACGCGAGTCCTCTGATCAAAAGGATCACCATCTGGTACGAATTGTTGCTTTGTGAAGGTTATCGAGGAGAGATGACCATCAACCTCATGCATGGCTTTAGGGGCCTGCATAAAGTCGAGCGCCCATGACCGTGTAGCCTGCTGTGCAGGAGTTGCCGAGCCCTTGAGAAGTACTTCGGCAATGCGTTTCTGGACGCGTGGGAGCTTTTTGATGTCGGCGGGATACAAGGAGCGGTCGATAGGTTCAAAGGCAACGGATGGTGTTTGCATGAGCTCACGGGCTTCTTTGACGGTGAAGGCAGCCTTGATTAAGTGTCAGATGTGTGTTGCCAGCACCGCTGTCACAACGTACCTGTATGGGACCACGTCTACCAACGACGCGCACAGACCGGACCTTGCTCTCAGACAGCGCCTGTATGGCCTGATCGGCAATGTCTGTACTACGTAGCGCGTCTACGGGACTCAACAAAATGCGCGCGACATCTAGTGCAACATTGCCTTGGCCGATGACGACGGCCTGCTCACCAGCATGAAGGTTTGGCTCCAGGTGTTGGAATTGCGGTAGACCATTGTACCAGCCAACGAAGGATCTAGCAGAGTAGACGCCTGATAGATGCTCCCCGGGGATGCCCAGCTGTCTATCCTCGGTTGCGCCATACGAGAATAGGATAGCATCGTAATGGGGCTTCATGTCTGCTAGCTGCACATCATAGCCGACCTTGACGTTGCCAATGTAGGTGAATCGCGGTGAGCGGGCAACCTCTTCAAAGGTGTCTTGACAGTTCTTGACCTCTGGGTGATCGGGCGCAACACCATATCGGACGAGTCCATAAGGGACGGGGAGCTGCTCGTACATGTCGATGACGGCATCTTGGTTCTTGTTCATGAGACGATAGGCAGTGTAGAAGCCTGCGGGACCCGAGCCGATAATGGCAAGGCGGAGGCGACCTCGCGTGCTTGATACCGTGCTGTACTCATGGCGGAGAGAAAAGCGTAGGGCATGGGCAAGAGAAGGCTGACGCGCTACCGACAGCTGTAACGGAACAGCACTACTGCGGGTGACATGTGGGCGTGTGGCAGGGAGGTGGGTCAGTTGCGGCGGTGTATTTGTTATTCGTCGTGTACAGCTAGCGCAGACACGAGGCGTTCCCAAGTGTCGTGAAAGGAACATGGTGTGAAGGTCCTTGCGGTGGGTAGCGTCAATCAATGCCTGTCCCAAGACATATGCGGATGACTAAGCCTACGAATCACATGCGTGCAATCATATGCACCCTACTGTAGCCTCGTCCAACAGAACATCAGATGGGAACCATGCACACCCATCCAAACATCCGCAACAACGTACCAACATATGCACCCACCAGCCCGGCTATCCGCATGCACACCCCACACGTTCCCTGCCGAAGATCCAGGTTACAGCTTCTTGCCGCCGTCGCTAGTCAATGCGTGAGCCGTCCCAACCGTGCTTCTTCACGTCATGCCGACTATTGATTGTTGCCATAGCAACGCCCGTATTTACACATGTACTTACTTAGGTACATATGCCACGTACATGGCCATTCTCACGCGGGCCCTTGTCTCTCAGCCGCCATCCGCATTTTTGTTCAATTGGTGAGAGGCCACTTCGCACCCTCTGCTCTGACGGTCGTGTGCTGAAGCCCCGTCTCCGCTCTTTCTCCCAACAATGGCGGGCCGCTGGCAGCCCTACGCATACGGATATGGATATGCAAACCAACCGCAATCCATGGCCGATATAGATCCTTCCCAGCCCATCTTTGACCCAAAGGCCATCACCAGGGCTAGTCGCATGCCACCTTCGCCTCCCAAGAAGAAGCCAACAGGGCCGTTGATTGATTTCAACAAGCACCCTGACAGCTTTCTCGTCCTTCCCTATGGCAATACAAAAGCAAAACCTATGACCGCCAAGACGAAGCTCTTCATCGACATCGCCCGATGGACCCAGTTTGGCTTGAGGATCATCACGCTCTTGGGCGCAGTCGGTGTGTTGCTGTGCGGCATCTTCATCCGCGGTGTACAGGATACCGAAGGCTACATTATGAGGATACCAGTAAGTGTTTAGTCACATTTCACAGAGATTTCGCTGACAGGTGCAGCCCGGTGTGGATCTTATCGTCTCATTGTATGCTGTGTACCACTTGATCCGTAATCCCAAGAACAGGCCAGCAGGAAGCTCTGCCGGCTACCACTTCTTTGCGCTTGTCACAGATGCTGGCTTCATTCCCTTCTACGTCTTCACCGTCCTGATGGCTCGACGGAACTACGACATGAAGGTTGGAGAGAAGGGTCGCTGGGTCACAATGTTCCCTACGAACGAGGAGACCGAAAAAGTACTTTTTACGACATGGGTCACCGCCATTTCGGTCGGTGCTTTGCATCTGATTTCCACCTTCTTGGACATGTACATGGCTCTTATATTCCGCAAGATTTCCAAACTACCACCGGACATGAACCCGCTCGAGGACAATCTCACATCACGCAGAAAAGCCAAGCACAAGCATAAGAACTCGTCCATTTCGGCAATGGAGCCTCTTACAGCAAAGCAAGAGAAGCATCTCAGCGACCAGACCACACTGTATAGTGGCCGAACCTCAAAAGCCGAGTCATACATCTATTCAGACATTCCCAGCCCTACCAAGAACCAGGTTGCCTTTATGCACACTCGCGCAAAGTCCGAGACAGTCTACTCGCCGCATACGCCTGCGTCAGCTCGTCAGTCTAAAGAACGTTTCTCCATGTACTCACAACCGCCTTCTGCATACCAATCCAGGAAGAACCTCAACCATCGCGATGACCTCCTTAACGACGAGGAGGACAATCAAACTCTAGCGCAACGCAAATCGATGCTCTCTGGACAAGGCAATATCAAACGCCACTCACGCCCCGGCTCTAATGTCACTAGCCCAAGCAAGAACGAGTTCCACACGCCTCGTTCAAGTGGAAACAATGAACAGCAAGAAGCAACTGGTGACCTATCTCTACAGCGGAACTCACAGCAAAGCCTCAAGGCAGACAACTGGTTCGTCTCAGCTGAAGAAGATGATAATGACCACGACGGCCACGCACCCCAAGCACCCAAGCAGTCCATTTTCGCCTCCGCAAATGCCAATAAGGGCTATAGCACTGTGACTGCGTATGAAGTACTTTCTGACCACGAAGACGACGTCGATGCCGACGCCCGAGAACCAATGATGCCACAGCCTCTGCGCATGAACCCACCATCTCCTCCTCCAGCCGACCTGTCCGACGACCACCAAGGAAGCACGCCTCCACCCGCATACCTCCAATCCAAGGACAACGCCCGCCACAGCATGCGTACAGAAGAGCACCTCGACCGCCCCCAATCCCGCGCCACTACACCCAAATCGCGTCGCTACGGCAACCTGCAAGACGCCACCGCCGGCGTCCGCAGCGCCAACTCCCCCCATTCCAACTCCTCGTCCCCAACTAAAGACTCGTCCTTCCGCCGCCAACCCAACCACTTCCCCAGCGCAACCAAGCAATACGCTGTCAACGCGCCTGCTCCTCAGAACGGCCAAGGTAAAGGCAACGGACTCGCCCCTAATGCGCCCTTTTCCCTGCACAAGAAGAGCTACACGTCCATCAAGCGCACGGGCGAGGCCAACTCGACGCCCGTTAAGCGCCAGTCGCCGCGTGTGATTAGCAGGAGTGGAGTCGATTACACGGGTGCTTTCGCTTTTGACGACGCCGATCTGGGTGTGCCTGGTCGCAGGCGTGATGTCAGCGGTAAGATTGCAGAGGAAGGCCGCGGTGGGCATTGGGGCGCGAGTGGAATTGTGCAGCGCAAGGTCAGTGGTGTTGCTCAGGCTTATTGAAAACAGCTTGAGTGTATGACGCGGGGCGTTTCTGGGAGTTTTGTGCGTTCTGGGGGGATTTTTCTTTACCCAAATGAAAAGATGGAGGACCTTTTTTTATCTACGGTTTGTATAAATAACGCGGATGTTGGGATGAATATCATGTTAGGTATGTATGGATGATGATATCGGGGGAGCTTGCTTAGCTGAGCTCTACGAGTTTCGGGTTTTTTTCATGTCCGATTTGGGGGCATATGGGAATACATAAGGTACGTCTTGCGTTGGTATTTGTTGTATGCAGTAGTAGCGCTCTCGATTACGAGTTGCGTATAATGACATTTGCGAATTCTACTGCTGCCTCATAATCATTCTCTTCCCCTTCCTCTTCTTCTTCATTGTGGTCATGATTAAAAAGTCCTTGTGTGTTTTGATGCCTGTATTCATACAATCGTTACATTGTCATAATGCTTCAAAATAAGACTTTTTTGTATGCAACCAAAAAAAGGCCCAGGCCCAGGCTCAAGTCCGGCATGAACAATCATAAAAGCAATAGCCGCTATGACAAGAAAAGTAAAATGCACAAGCGAACACGAAAAAAAAAAGCAAATCAATACACTTCCCCGCCAAGCCGTCCCAGGATCTTGATGACGAGCAAAAGATGCACGCTCCCATATGTATGTTATGCATAGACAGTCAAGTGATGTACATCAATCAGTTCAGAACAAAGACAGCATGCGCAACAACAGCAATCGCGACGCCATTTTCCATGCAATGCAATGCCATCATGAGTCGGAACAAGAGTGTTGAAAAAATAAAATAAAAAAGAACCATTGCAGGGCGCAGACATGGCTGCCAGCTTTACCTTGCTGGATGGGCTGGATAGGGTCCGTGCTGGTGATGGTGTGGAGGTGCGGGCATAGAAGAATGATGATATACGACGTGCTTATCCTGCGGAGGATAGGCTTCGAACATGACTCGTCTTTGGGGAGCTTCAGTCCTAAGTGGACTTGGCTCTAGAGTCCCCACGGGAAAGCGCTGCGAATTGTTTGGACTGCTCATGAAGAGCAATGTGTCGACCGCGTCCTTTTCTGCTTGTTGACTAGGCATACGAAGGATTCCTGCTCTGGGTGTTGCTGGCGATCGCATGTCCCCACTCAAGTCACTGTAGTATTTCCTTTGGCCTGTTGCTAGAAGAGGAGGGGGAATATGTGAGACTGTAGACCGGCGTCTTCGTGAGTTCTGGAATGTGGGAGCTGGAGCAAGGCCATGGCCATGGCTAGGCCCGTAACCTTGGTTGGCGCCAGTAATGGAGATGAGGTTTGCGGCAGCATGCATTGCAGGACGGGTAGCTGGTGTCCAGTACGCTAAAGAGTGTTAGGAATGCTTTGGTCAAAGGGCAAGGAGACTGACGGCCTGGTGTTCCCACATGTGATCGCGTGGGATCAGAGACCGGTGACATGATCATCTGATCGGAAATATCCGAGACGCCGCTCGGTCTCCGTCGTCGTTCACTATCAGCAGGCGAGTCGAAAGCTAAGAAATCGCTTCTGCCAGGAGCAGAGTTGGGCGATCCGCGCTGCGATTGACTTTCTTCCAATTCTTCGAGCGACTGTTTCTCCCAGCCGTTCTGGACCTTGACCATGGCGTACGAAAGACGCGTCTTGAGCTGGGCAGATAGCTGCATTCGCGTCAGCATTCAGTAACACGAGCTTGATGCGAAAAGGCGCACCTCTCCAATGCGGGTGCCCGAGTGTGTATCCATGCTCTTGTTTCTCTTGTGGGCAGCCATGGGTCTGGAGGTAGAAGGTGTCGCGAGGGCCACACCAGCAGCCTTGACAGAGCCGTCTGCACTTCTCTTGGAGCCCTGGGTAGCTGGGGAGCCTAGTGGTTTGGGACTGGGTGCCTTGTCGCCAGCGCGCGACTCTTTAGCAGCGGCGGTATCGACGCGCGGTGCGGCCCACGCGTCGCCACGAGGAGATTGGGGTGGGTGTTTTAGCATTGGGGCTGGTGTGTCGGCAGGTTTGGTGTGGTGGCTCTCAGCATTGGCCGACGAAGGTGCGGTGCTCTCGGTCTCTGTAGTCGTGGAAGTTGAGAGGGTGCTCGACGAGGAAGCCAGGGCGGGAGCGGAAAAGGTGCTGGACTGGGCCGAGTGGACTGTTTCTTGCGAGGCCCGCATGTCTGACTGGTGCGGACTAGCAATGGATGGTGTAGGGGCAGAATCGGGGGCCTCTAGTGGCGCAATGGACATGTGAGAACCACGGTAACGGGCAGGTCGGCTTGGGGGATGTCAAGACTTACGATGAGGCATCATGGGCGGACAGCGGGGTAGGAGAAACAGTGGGAGCAGGAATAGTAGGAGTAGCAGCTAGTAATTGGAAACAAGCGATGGGAATGGAGTCAAAAATGCAATGGCTGGACAAGAAGGGGTATGCGGTGCAGGGCCGAGGGTACCAAAGCGTGGCAGTGGGAGCGGGTGGTGGAGAGGGAGTGGTGGTGGAGGTGGTGGTGGGAGACGTGAGTGTGCTTTACGCGGTAGAACGCGATCGCAAGCCAGATAATTAGTGGACTCGCAGCCCGTTGGGAAGCCGCACCGATGATGGTCGCCGACACAGAATCAGTCGAGAAACAAGGCCGGGGGGTTTGCGAGGCTTCAGGGCGCGTTCTGTACAGAGCGTGAGGGCAAAACTGGCGACTTTGTCGTGGGCCTTGGACTTTGTGAAGCGGCGCGAGAGGCTTTCGAACGCACGCGTGGGGAGCATTTTGGGAATAGCGCATTGCCACACTGCACTAATGGGCAAAGCACGTATTAATAGGCGGTAAAAGCGCATGCGCCCAACGCTGCCGAACGGCTGGTCTTAGCAGAGTTTTCGGGGTAAGCCTGACATGCATGTGTGCAGACGGATCCTATGGTGTTTGTGGCTGCAGGCTTGCTTTTCCGTCATGACTACATACTCCCATCCATCCAGACTAGATACGTAGGGTGCAAGTCACTTGCCACTGCCCTATAACGTAAGCCTTGGATAGCGCGTGTTGGCTCCGTGATCGCGATCCAAAAGCGCCGTATTAATTACTCCGCTTGCTTGGTACGCGTCCAATTCCCTCGGCTGGACTGCAAGCCGGACACGCCCATAGGACAGAAAAATACACACCACCTAAAATCACATCGGATAACAGAACATTCCCTTAGTCAACAAAAAAATCGTGCAAATCAAATGTCCTGGTATTGTGAATTCAACAAAAGAATACAAGCGAGAAAGGACGAAAAAAATCATCAATTCAGTCGCAACATCAATAAACATTGCCTACTCCGCTCCTAATTCATACCAGACTCCTACGAGCTACGGTTGTAGTAATCCCACTTGGGCAGCTTCATCGTACCATGCTCGTTCAAATGCCTGTGCATATCGAAGCTGTTCCACAGCAGGTGAGGCTCGTGGCCCCATCCCTTCCTCAGACACTCGAATTCCGCCTTGTTGAAGTAGTCCTCCAAAATAGGAACATAGTCAGGGTGGGCGCACTTCTTGATAATAACCCGGGCACGCTCCCTGGGCGACAATCCACGCACATCAGCAAGGCCTTGCTCAGTTACGACAACGTCGAGGTCATGCTCCGTCTGGTCAATGTGAGTGCACATTGGCACAATGCAAGACACACCCGTAGGGTCCGTCTTTGACGGGCGAGTCGATGGCGTATGCATAATCGAGTACTTAGCAGAGCGCAGGAAATCTGCAGAGCCTCCGAGACCGTTGAGCATGCGGCTGCCCATAACGCAGGTAGAGTTGGCGTGCGCGTAGATATCCACCTCGACGGGCGTGTTCATACCAATGACACCAAGACGGCGGATAATCTCAGGGCTGTTAGATACCTGCTGGGAGCGGAGCAAAAGCTTAGGCGCATACTGCTCCCATCCCTTGTAGAAGCGGTCGAAACCATCAGGTGAGAAACGAATTGACGTAGCCGTTGCAAAGTCGAGGTTTCCAGAATCGAAAAGGTCCAGGAAAGAATCCTGGAGAACCTCAGTCCATACCTTGAGGTTCTTGAAGTTTGCACCGCCAGACTACACGTGTTAGTCCATGAGATATCAAGCAAAGCATGCGGGAAAAAACCTACAGCAAGACCACCAACAACGGCGTTGGCAATGTTTCCAATGCCGGACTGGAGAGGCAACAGATTCTCTGGCAGGCGGCCATGGCTGACCTCATGCTTTAAAAACTCAATCAGATTCGCAGCAATGGCCCTCGAGGTTTCATCCTCGGCAGCGTTGGGCTGTGTCTGATCTGGGTAGTCGCTCTCCACAATGGCAACCACCTTTTCGGGGTCCACAGGGATGTGGGGTGTGCCGATGCGGTCTTCAGGTGACATGATCAAGTAAGGCTTGCGGCGTGGTGGGAGGTCAGTCATGGTAATGTCATGTAGACCCTCAAACGAAGGAGCTGCAGTGTTGACTTCAATGATAATCTTGTCGGCCATTTGGACAAGCTCGGGCGAGGCGCCTACACTGGCGCCAGGAATAATGCCACCGTCCTCAGTAATTGCAGACGCTTCAACAATAGTCACGTCCAGCTTGTTCTGAGGCTTGTTCAATGTGTAGAACCTTGTCCAATCAGTACTATCCATTCTTGACGTGGTCTTGCGCTCATTTACTTACCCGTACATCAGATCGACGGGAAACATACTCAAATGTTTGTCGAAGAACTTGATGTTACCGTTGTTGATTCCTTTGGCAATTTCCTTGCCCACTTGATGCGGAGACCGGCGCTCAATCATGTTGAGGCGCGCCCATCGATTCTCTGTTTCGGCGCCTGACGAAGCACCGACGAAGAGGTTGTACTTCATCTGACCCTGAAGATTGTTCTTCTCAACATGGTCTGCCAGCGCCGTGGGGATTTTCCTACAATCATGTTAGTCCACGGAATGAGCAATGCCAAAAGCGAAGCATGTATCCAGAATAACACGTCGTCAACAGTAACCATAGCCAGGCCTAGTCTCATGAGTCGTCGTGACTAGCCACCATGACACGACCCATGCAGAGGTGGAATTGTGGAGCCGGAGTTAACTCGGCTTTCGTCACTTGCCAAACTTCCGTTCCCCCTCGGAACTACGGGTATGTGTTTACAGACTCCCAACACAATACCCAAGTTTCTGATGTTTCTCAGGGGTTCAAGGCCATCGCCGTATGACCGCTCGTGTAGCTGGATAAAAAGATAAACACACTTACTTTGGGTATCCCACACCTGTGAAGCCACTCCAACCAATGTATGCTCCATTGGGAAAGTGATGTAGTAAATCCTCCGCTTTGGCAAGCTTCTTGAGATAACTCGGCCTCCGAACTCGACTCTTCAATGCTGCTGAGACGGACATACTGAACCTTGTGCTTTGAGTTCAAGTGTGGTGACGATGCTAGGATTACGTAGAGCTTATCGATAAAGCCTTTGAAGTTGTCCGGAAAGCAAACAGCTCAGCGTGAGCAACAAGATGAAAGATGAGAGAGTGGAGAGGAGCCGCGACGGGCAAAACTTGAACCAAAAACTCTGGGGGGACTCTGAGAATTTAAACTATGGAAAGGCCAAGACTAACTCCTTTTGAGCAGCACTGGCGTAGAGTGTCGCTGTGGGCTGATGCTCATCGACCCACTCAAGCATGACGTCTGCCGTAAAAACCCCGGTCCAGGGAGGGGGGCTCATGCAAAGATGCCAAACGATTGGAGGAGAGGCCGCCTTTTATGCATGATGTGCAGCTTCGCAGGATCAGATAGGTACAGCAAGTGTTGAGTACCCTTCGGGCTTAGAGTACATTGACTAGTATGAGTACGGGGAGCTCGTGGTCTTAGCGTTCATGCCTATAAGCCTGTCGGACCCTCCTCATTGAACTCACGATACATCAGGTACAATCTGTGAAAAAAACAAAGAGACCACTGGTCCCAATCCTGTATTCGTATGAAAAACAACCTAGCGATCCTGCGCTTCATGGGCTAATCCGGTCAGACCGATATGCTCAGTCACCTTTACTCAGACAGACTAATTGTTGGTACCGCGACAAAACAGACTTACATATTACAGCTCCATAACATCCTGTACATTTCCAGTCAAACCAGCCTGTTTCTTGCCCTGAGGAGAAAAGTAAGTCTTGAAGACGTCCTTCAAAACCTTGTCGCCCAACTTCATATGTCCGCCTTCGGTGGTCTTGAAATGCAGACCACCCTTCTGATCCAGCTTCTTCAATCCGATCCAGTCCTCTTTGTAGATGTCACGATCCCTCAGCTCCGTTACTTCGTTGCTGGTAAGGTTTGTATATGCAAACCAGCCGCTCTCCTTGGGTATAACTGTCGTGTCGTCCTCGAACACGTACATGACGAAGTTGTCCAGTGCCGCAAGATTCTTTGCGTACGCTGGGTTCTTCAGTACGCGCTCGTTGTTGATGTCCGCGAGGAAATTCGACGCCTCGAGGTATTCGTCGGTCGGCTCGCCGGTAGTTTCGTTTGTGGCTTTGAAATACTGTGCTGGGACAAGATGTCCTTGAACCCACGAACCCCATGTATTTGCCTTGAGTAATCCAATATATCCTTTGCACAACCAATCTCCATCTTTACAGAGCTGGTACTTTGCAATGCCGTTGTGCTGACTTCCAAAGGTCACCAGGTTCCTGATGTTGATGCGATCTCCGCATCTTTCCACCAAGCCCCGAAGAAACTGTCCACCTTGTGAGAAGCCCATCGCATTGAGGCCCGGCGCTTGCGACAAGACCTCATGTTCCAAGATGTCGTCGCAAACCTGAGCAATCTGCTCAGTCACATTGCCCAAAAACGTTGCAGTCCGGTCGCTTCCAGGATCTTCGTCGAGTCGGATGTAATAAACATAAGTGCCTGGAACTATCTCGTTTGCGAGTTCGCCGACGCTTTGCAGACCATCTGCAGCATAGTTGTCGCCCAGGCCGTGCCAGATAAGCAGTGGCAAGGGTTTAGATTCACTATGCGCAGAAGGTGGCGCTAAGGCTCGCGCCACCAGAAACAAGGTGGAGATGGGGAGTAAGTGCAGCATTGCAAAATGTGTGAGAGGAGAAGTATCGTTGTTCCGTGGTTGCGAAGCGTGCGACACCTGAGACGCGTCGGATGACGTCTGCATCCAGCCGAGGCCGCTTCAGCCGGAAATGGTCAAAGCGTAGTATACTACCACAGCTCACCATGCAGTCACTCTATACGCTTTCCAAACGACGGACCCGGAACGGATTTTCTAACGCGTCGCAGTGCAAACGAAGATCATTTACATAGTGTATCATTGAGATATCACAGTTATGTGTACGAAGTACTGAAGAAATGTACATCATATCTACAGCTACCTTGATCAACACAACCTCCTTCCATGTGATGCAAAAGTAATCAATTGTCTTCAACTTTGGCAAAAGAGAACTCTTGAACTGCGCTTTCCCAAATAGGAGATAAAAAGGAGATAAATGAGGAGGCTCGACTGTCCAATTGCTTCGCTAACTATTGAGAATTATAGTTCTTGGGTAGGAGGCTCTTCCTGAAGAAGTTCCAGTGTGTTGATAGTCGTGCTTTACTAAATGACCTAAGTGCACCGAGCCCGATTACCTGTATCTGGGGAGCACTGATTTCCATCCTTTCTGCATGGAGTGATCTAACTAATTAGCTCGTCGTCAAACTGTAAGCATAAATGATTTACTTACAGAAAGGCAATACAAGTCTTTTGATGAGTCATTGTCGCTGAATCGACATAGCCCATACAGCGTGAACGTTCCTGGAGGACTAAGACAAAACTGTTACAAGATTAACTGAATACAACGCACTAGGTAAGACAGAACACCGTACCCAGGCGGTCACAGAAGTACAGAAAAGCGGTGCTAAAGCTAGGTTAATATGGAGCTTCATGTTTGTTATCCTAGTATCCTTTGCTTATATCTGTGGAGTTGTATGATGAGAAAGTGATAGAAGGGGTGGCTAGAAACAAACTCCAATGCGTGTTCCCGTACACTAATTATATCTCCCAGAAATATAAAAAGTGACTAGGCCAAAGTTGCTACCGTGATATTTGCTGGCAGGTGGAGATGTATTGCGGTCTGACACATACATCCGAACATGCAGGGGTCTCAACTAGGTGTATTGAGACTACTTTGCAGTCAGCTCAGAATACGCTAGTCTTAATTTATTAGTATCTCACTGCTGAATAGCTATTAAATGGTACAATTATGGGGAGATGCTTACGGTATAGACAACAGACCAATCTAGCATTTATTACTTCTACAAGTACCCCCGCATGTTCCGCCATATACGGCAGACCACTGTATGTAGACAGTATATAAAAGTAATCCCGAGGTTGTAATGGAGCGCTGGTTATGTGTCGAGGTGGAGCTGAGGTTACATTGATTCTAGTAATCTGACATTTTATCTTGAAACATACCTGGTCAATGTGATCCTGACTTAATATACACGGAAGTAAGCTTACATAGTTGAGACACTAGCTCAGCCTAACAAGCTCTAGGCAATCTTCTGAGATTATGAAAAGAATAGTTAAGTCATAAATTATAGGGCTAGGAAATGTGATATCTTTCATGATATATCATCTCTATCATCGTAGATTTCATCTTTGCCACGCATCAACGTCCATCTAACCAGATCTCCGGCCAAATATCTTGTTACAACCGATAATACCACAGAGGACTATTCACAGGACCAGTCTCACTAGACCTGATCCTGTGGCAAACTGAACTGCCACGATACTCTGAAGTGAGGCCCAGGAAGGCCAACTCTTGAGCCAGAGAAGCGTGTAGATAGAATGATGGTGCTTTGCTGAATATGTATAATCCCGTTACACCCCGTATTGCCCTTGCCACAGAGCTTCCTGAAAATTATATTTGACTGCGATTTTATAAATCAAAACAAATGAGTTGGCCGACATCATGGATAGCATTTAAGTAAGCTACCTTAATGAAGCACGACGGTACACATCACGTGACTGGGTCTTTGCAGGAAGAAACGAAGGCCAAGTTGAACTAAATTTCTTTGGAGGCTGTTCGGCTCTCTGCATGCAGCGTCGAATGAATATCTGCATTAACAAAAAACCGAGACCAATACTAGCAGTGCACGGAAGAAGGAAAAGTATGGATCGACTGCCCCTGTAGTTGCCCCGCTGCTTCGACTCTTGGCAAAATGTAGGGTCGACCCTGTCGTGTTTTTTTGGTTTGGGGCGCGCAGAAAGTTGCTGGTTCATGGTCTGTGCACAACATCTGCCAAGCCTTCTCGCAAAAAGTTCAGCCAAATTTCCAGCACAGTTTCTAGCACAACCAACCATACAATATCACAATGGCGAAGTCAACAGCTGTGACCAAGAAGACTGAGAAAGCGACCGAGGCGCCTCTCACCACCAAACCCGCGAATGGCACACCCTACCAGCTGGACCCGGCGCAAGTCGAGCGCGCGGCGAAAGCGCTCGTTGCGCACATGAAGAAGCATGTGGAGGAGAAGCAGGAGAAAGCACCAACGAAGAGCTTGGCGGCAGACGAGGATGACGCCGAGGAGATTGATGAGCCCATCTTTCTCAGCCTTTCGACAAAAAAGCAGATTGCCAATACGAAGAGCATGAAGCCTGTCGCCATGTATGGTCGCACATTATGTACAGCTTAGAGCACAACTAACAGTACCTAGCAAGCTCCCTCACCCTATCATCGCCAGCGACGTCCGGGTTTGCATTTTCACCAAAGACCCGCAAAGAGCATACAAGGATCTCGTAGCATCCGATGCCTTTCCTGCCGCACTCCGCGCAAAGGTACAGCGCGTGCTCGGCGTCGAAAAGCTCAAGAAGCGATACAAGGCATTTGAACAGAAGCGTGCACTGCTTGCAGAGTATGATGTCTTCTTGGTCGATGATCGTATTATCAAGATTGTCGCAGAGTTCTTGGGCAAGGTTTTCTACAAGAGCAAGTCGAAGCGCCCAATTCCCATCCGCCTGACTGCTGGCGCACACATCGATAAGAGCGCAAAGAGGGATAGCAAGGAATCAAAGGATGTGGTGGGAACACCTCAGGGTGTAGCAAAGGAAATCGAATCCGCTCTGAACTCGACATACCTGAGCATGAGCCCGTCTGCGAACACCTCGATCAAGGTCGCCAACCTCTCCATGACGCCACAACAAATTGCCGAGAACACCGCCGCGGTTGTATCCGAGGTTGTGAACAAGCATGTTGGTCAGGGCTGGCGCAATATTCGTAGTCTTCATGTCAAGGGCCCAGCGACAAAGGCACTACCCATCTGGCTTGCTGAAGAGCTGTGGGTGGAGGACAGCCAGGTTCGGGACGGACCATGCCAAGGCACAATCACAGAGGGCACTGCCAAAGGAAAGTCGGCAGAACGCAAGCGAAAGTGGGATGAGTGGGAAGAGGAGCTGCTGGACGACGAAGTATTTGCGGCGAAACAAGCAAGGAGGGAGGCCAAGAAAAACAAGAAGTCTGAGAAGAAGAGCTCGATTAGCAAAGAGAAGAGGAAGGCGTTGAAGCAAGACGTACTCAAGTCGGTACAGACGCCTCTGATTGCTAGTTAAGTTTTTTATAAGCATCACTGCATGATACGGCGCATCTGGTGTTGGCGTTCAGGAGTCCAAAAGATGAACATTCATATAATGGTATACTTGGGCGCTCCTGAACAACAATGGAATGGTCCCACCCAAGTGAACAGAAAAATATTTGTGTAGCATTCAATGCAATCAATACAAGAGCAAGGATGTCTGTAACCAAAGTGAAGCTCTATGGTGGAAGGATCCAAGCACCTGTGTAGACGTCTTGTGTGATGAGCCCCGACGCTTGGCTGACTCCGATGACTTGGTTTCCGGCATACCAGCCCCTCTAGACTTGTGTTGCCATGAACTACGATCGATGTTGTCGTTATGATAGTTGTTTGCTACACTGTTGTTGTTAACGTAGTCAATGGCGAAAGGCGGTTGAAGAGAAGCATTTCGCTACCAATGTCGCCCTTGGAGTACACTAGGTGCCGTATAACAGAACTACATGCAAGTCCATCTACATGTCATACGTGGATGGAGTTAGATAGTAAAAGAAACTAAGCAAATCAAAAGAGTGTATGATATACTACCTGACTATGTGGAGAAGGCATAGCGCTAGTCCTAATTAGGAAGTGAAATTGATGGCACGTGCTTGCTATAGGGGAATAATTGTATGATTTTCGTAATTGCCTTGGTAACATAGATTTTTGTTCAATCTCGTCTCTTGGTCTTCTTGTTCAGAGGCAGCTCCATTTACCAGGCGATCTGTAAGGCACTCCCCTCAATTGGAAGAAGGGGGGGCTTACACGCTTCTAGATTCACTGATTCGCAGACACGGGGGCTCACGTTACCGAAGGATCGCTCGAATCCGGCTACCTTGATTGATTGATTTGAGCCGAAACGCTGCCACCGTGCACTCTCGCCTGGCCACCACCATTTCCACTGAACGCGTCTCTGCTCCACTTTGGGCGTGGAAGTGTTTGCAGTCGCGTTTAGCTGCGTCAAATGCTGCACAGAGTTTTTCTTTTACCTGCATGTCGATCGCGTGCGTGTTGGTGCCTGCGCAAGGACCGCGGACTATATACTGTAGTGAGCTGCAAGCATGAAATATCTGATTTCCTGTTACGTTGCAATAATTTGTGTGCGTGTCAAATGTCCCGGTAAGCGTGCTTCGTATGCTGTAATTGTGGAGTGACAAAGTGGGATGGGGGTCCAGCGCAGAGGCAAACCAAGTTATAGAGACATTCAGAAGGCAGTTGTACATGCGTCCGTATATGCGCATACATATAATCCTGTGACACAATTGCGTTAGCAATCAAGAGCTGCAAACGTACAAACGATGAAATGAATTGCTCTGCCTTTGACAAGATGAAGCAGGAGGCATATTGCGAGGCTGGGGGCTGGTGCTGAACGTGGTCCGAGCTTTAGGTAGTCGCGACTTGCACGATTCTCCGCGTTGCTGCTTAGTCTCGTCATTGAATGGCTTTTCTCCTCTCTTCATAACCGGCTTTTTTCTCTTTCCCACAGACTCCCTCGAGGCTACTGTTGCGTCTTCGACAGCCCCTTCTGCATCCGCCGTCACCACCCCCTCTCGGCTGTCACGTCTCCGACTAGTCACGTCTATAGTGCCCCCATATAGGCGTCGACACGCTGTCTCGCGTTCCAGGAGCTGAGCAGACGACATGGACGCCTCACCCAGCAAAGTGCTGGCACAGTCTCCCTTGCAGTCGACTGAATTGCAGCCGGAGCGGGTGAGAAAGGCCACGCCGACTCTTCTTCCGGCCTTCGGCGAGGATGGACCCTTCTCCTCATCACCCTTCCCACGCCCATCGCCCACCAAACGCAAGTTTGACCAGGACTCGCCAACCTTCCCCAAGCAGCTCAAGTACTACCCAACCCCACAGCCCACGTCGTCAACCAACATCATTTCATCGTCGCCCCGCCATGCCCGGCCGGGCCTGGAACGCACCTTCTCGGCCCTCTCCGAGCGGACCCCTCTTGGTGCTGTACCCACTGTAGACCTTCCAGCAGATGGCGAAATCCTGCGTATGGGCCGAAGCTCAAACACATCCGACTACCAGCTTTCTACCAACCGCCTCATCTCGCGTGTCCACGTGCAGGCCGCCTACCACGCGCCAAGCACACTATACCCACAGGGCTACATCGAGGTCGAGTGCCTGGGTTGGAATGGAGCAAAGATTCACTGCAAGGGCCGCATCTTTGAGCTGAGCAAGGGAGACACATACATGTCGGAGAACCCAGAGACGGCAATCATGTTGGATGTACAGGACACCCGTGTCATGATTGCTTGGCCATCTGTCCCCGCTTCTAAAATGTCGTGGGAATCGGAAGAAGAGGGCATGCCCACTCCCACACGTCGTCGTGCTCCCGAAAACTTCAACTCCAGCCCTCCTCTAGCTCCACGTTCGCCTGTATCGCAGAGCCCTATCCGTCGCCCCAACTTTGCCGCCATCGGCACTAACAGCCAGCCCGGACAGGTCCAGGTGTTTGAGGATATCGATGCCGGGCAACGTAGCCCTAGTATCGACACTCCTAATTCTGCAGACCAAACCTTCATCCGGCCTTCCCTTCCAAACCCAAAGGCTGGGCGTGATGCAGACGCTACTGTCGACCTTAAAGCAAGTGTCAATTACGCTGCTGATGAGTTTTCGGATAATGACGAAGAGAATGACCCCGTTGTACACTCTTTCGGTCCGTTTGGTCAGAACCTTATTAGCGGCCTCGAGTCGTTCAACGCAGTCACGCCGTTACAACCCAGTAACCCACGGATGCGTGCACCGTTGATATCGCCTTCTCCCAAACGTCGCTGTGCAGAGCCCATCCGCTACAAGGAGTCTCCCATTAGGAATCACGTCATCAATCAGCTGGCATTCTCTCGTATTCATTCTCAGCCTTTGTCTGCCATTCACAGCAACCTTCCAGCCGAGTTAAAGGCTTGCATCACAAAGAATACTGAAGACAAGGACACAGAAGGCGGTGTAGTAACACCTCTACCTCAGCTAACGGCACAAGACCTGAAGAAGATCTTGGATGATACCCCCTGCGTCGGTGAAATTCCTCGCGCTGGAAAGGACGCTGCGGGTCAGCCCCTCGAAAATGAATTCTACTACGTTCCCGAGATGGATACCAACCAGATGAGGCGAGAGACTATTACCGCCGGCACTCGTAGCACTGGTCTACGATCTGTCAGAAAGACACACAAGGTATGGACTAATCCCACACACGTGCTTGGCTGCTGTCATTGAATAAGTAGCTAACCGCTCATAGCAATACTACTGGAAAAAGCCTCGCGCCTAAGGTGCTCACCATTACGACCGCTTGTTTCTCAATATCTCATGACGTAGTTACCAGTCATCTATCCCCACTTCGTTGTGCTTTTGTGGCGCCGATCCAGGTCATCCTCATGTAAACCCGCATGTTCCGTGGAGACACTCGACATCACACGCACTTACGCTCCCCATAACATTTTTAAACTTCACACTTGTTTTAGTAAACTGCATAGCGAGGCGTTACGATACCATTTTACCCGCTTTCCCGTTGTCTGTATATCGGAGTTCTTGGGTTTTATTTCCCCCCATCCCCCTTCTCTTGTTTTTACATGCATCGTCCTCTCCCAACAGCTATACGATGATGTTGATTATTTCTTGGTGGTTTCAGGGTGGATAAAAATCAGGTGTTGGACACCAGTATACCTTATTTTCCCTTTTTTCCATATCTACTTACATGTTTTTCATCCTCGCGGTCGGTCAGGAGCTCTTTGGTGTGGATTGTATATCTCTCATGACAGATTGGAAATGTGCATCTGTCCATACACACGACTACACACAAGCTACGACAGGTACGCTTAGAATGAGGGGCAAATTCGTTTTTTTTTCCTTGATGGCTTAGTGTTTTTGTTTTGTTGATCTTTTGTTTTTCTGCCCTTCCAAAGGAGCAGGGCCGTGCCTTTTCCCGAGGATTTTCTTCCTCCTTTTTGCTCGAGTACCTTTGTTTTTTTCTCCTTTCTGTGTTTGAATGTGTAAAGAGTCGTTTAGTACAGTACGAGCAGATTGTCAGTCGCAGAAAAAAAAGGATAGTTTTGTCGGCCCCTACTATGTTCGCGAAGCGTTCGTTGCCTCGTTTGTGTAGCCTGATTGTGCGACATAAAAAAAATCAATTTTCTGATTGTGATGTTCACACTCCTCACGACTCTTGGTTCACGTTCATCGGTACATCCCTTCGTAACCAGACTTATCGCTTTAGTACTCAGCTCCTCGTTAGTCCTCTTTTTTTTAGCCCCTCTACAACATCGGTCATGACTGCATAGCAAGAAAATCAATAACAATCGTCACATTGGTACTTGCCTAGAGAGATTGTATACTTCCAACATCAGGTTTTGTAGAACTCCAATCAATGACGTAATCAATGAACGAGCATGACACGTCATCACGTGATCTAAATGGCATTCAGCCAAATGATACCACTGGCGCAATCACCACCACGTTGAATAGGTTCCAGGAAACGTGTCGAGGGACGAGAAAGATTCGAAGCTGGTGGGTGTTTGAATTTGATCGATTTCACTCTACATGCCCAGTTCCCTTCGTCCAGTCTCAAATCCGAGATAAGACCAGCACGCCGCCACAGAGGGTAGCAAGTGCCGTGAAAGTAGTAGTGACCTTGCCCTCATATCCATCGCATGCAATCGTTGCAATTCGTTTCCACCATGCCCGATACTCTCTCTTCGCCAGACGCCAATATAAGCGAATCGTCTATTTGAGCTTCTTCTTGGGGCGGAGCTGGTTGGTGTGACCGCACTTCTTCTTGCGCTGTGGGTCGTTAGCCGAGTTGTCCCACGTCAAATATGGGACCCTCAAAGGTGATGAGGCAAACGTACGCAGTTGACAGCCCTCGGTGGCAGGCGTGCGTAGCACTTGCGGCAGATCATCTTGTCGCAGTTGTACTTGGAGGCAAGGGCCTTGAGCGAAGGCTCAATGATACCACCACGGAGACGGAGGACCAAGTGGAGTGTTGACTCCTTCTGGATGTTGTAGTCGGCAAGGGTGCGGCCATCCTCGAGTTGCTTTCCAGCGAAGATCAGGCGCTGCTGGTCCGGGGGAATGCCCTCCTTGTCCTGGATCTTGGCCTTGACATTGTCTGTCCATGCTTGTCAGCCCAAGTTTCCTTCCGAGCTAACGTCTCTGCGAGCGTTGCATGCGATGCGTTGCGCTGCGGTTGTCTTATCGATCGAGGACATGCGTACCGATGGTGTCAGAGGACTCGACCTCGAGGGTAATTGTCTTGCCCGTCACTATAGAGATATTAGTATAATCCCAGCAAATATATAGCGATAATGCGACGTACGGGTCTTCACGAAGATCTGCATGTTTGCGGTGTTGCTGGATCTTGGTGTCGAAGTTCGTCGATTGAGCGAGGCGAAGTGGAAGACGAATTGGCAGTGTGGGCGTCCGAGCGTTGGGATCTAACGCCTAGGAGACTAGCGCTCGGGCTTGCCCCTCACGTGCGTTCTCTTTCATCGTACACCAAGAGGAACACCAACAGCTAGAAGAATGTGCATCTCTAGTTTGAGCTTGTCATTGGTAGAATAATTTTCAATAGTATCAGCTGCAATTATTGTGCCTCGTTTTTTCGATGTCATCAGTATGTCAATCCATATCACGTCGCATTGCAAACGTAGCCTGTTAGTAGAGATAAGTAGCATTAAGGGCAAAATATTTGAGGGATTGATTAAAATACTGCAAGGGTCATTTCAGCTCCGCTCACTGTTTTTCTCTTGTTGCCTTCTCCACTGCTCCACCCTCGCCTCCGTGAATCTTACTGCTAGCAATAGCATATCCATCGGTAATCCCGCTAGTCTTCCAATCTTCTCGTAGAATACCCTTGCCACTTCAGGGAGATCTTCTTGTGTCTCCCATATCGGATATGCTTGTCCAGCCCTTAAAATCTGCCCGCTTTCATCTTCTGTATTTGGCATTGTCGCCATCATACTATGGACTGACTTGACAATACCTAATTCTTGTTGCAGGGACAGCTTGGGATACGAGCTCTTTGTCGGGTGCTTAGCCTCCTTTTCTATGGGAAACATGTCAAAAAGTGCCTCCCGGAAATAGTCTGTACGCTTTGTGCGTTGAATCGCTGCATCATCCAAAAATGCATCCGCGTAGAAGTCGAGATACCGGTCCATATCTTCAGATCCCATGGAGAATACGTCTTGATTTTGTAGCTTCACCATCTCTTCGGTAGTGAAGCGCCCAGAGTCTGTATCTTTGTCATCAACACTGCTCATCTCTTTGCACCACACATCCCAGTTCATCACTGCCACAGTCTTTCCCGCCGAAAACCTCCAGTAAAGCTGGTCTGGGCTGAATGGACATAACAGCTTGGTGCATACGATAAGGCAGCTAGCTAGCTGCGCCTCGGCAATGTATCGTATGCCCATGCGTTTCTTGTTCTCGTGGTGTGGAGCAAAATCATAACTTAGTAATTCTGCTAGACACCTCGTTGCACCGTAAAGTTCCAATGGTAAAGCGAGCTCTCTGAGGTAGCGAAACAAGAGCAAAGGAACGTTCAGAGGCGGCCATATGATACCATGATCCGCACCGTAACTTATTTGCAGATCTGTCAGCAGTCTGTAGAATCGTGTGTAGGTGAATGGTGCACTTGGATCGAGAACCGCGCGATACACAGGTAGTAGCCGGTCTCTCATAGAAAGCGGCACCAACTTGATGGCCCTCCAATAAGGCAACCTGTTGTCCGTGACCCATGCGTGAATATCACCCGGTGTAACGGGTAATCTCAGTGTTTTGATACCAAGATAGCATAGTAAGAGACAGTCGTTGAGATTTGGAGCAGTAGATAGCATCCTTCCTCGTTTTCTCTTTTTACCATGAACATGGCCTTTCTCGGTGTCTGTGAAATCATCTTCGCTCTCTAGAGTGCTGAAAGTTTGTGATTGGGGCTGTGGATCTGCATTTGGATCTTCGTTGGAAGCGATTCTGTTTTCGAGCTGAGCGATACGTAATGCCCAAAGGTCGTAAACCACCGTTTCGAGTTCGGCAGGCAGTCCTTTGTTTTGCACCAGGAACCATATTTGGTGGCGCAATAGGAGCTGCAGACACTTCAAGTAAAGATCAAAAGCCTGTGTGCCCTTGGCAATCTTATTGCTCGTCCTGTCATCTTCATCTACATCTCTCTTTTTGCGTGTGACTGTCCGGGAGGCTGTTCTATAGTCGTCGTCGTCTTCCCCGTGCACTACACCGGCTTGCTGATGTCCGTTCTCGCAGTAAAGATGTGCATCCTCGCCTTCCTCGTAGCGTCTTGACCGGCAGTTGTCGATGCCGCACACAGGACCTTTTATTGCCATAGGGATAAGGTAGTTTGTTTATCTCGGGCTAATCGAACTGACTAACGCCGATGCACTAGGCGTTGTCAGCAATAGACAAGATGCGCTGCCTAGCCAATAATACTGCTATACACGCAGTCTAGCTCGAGTTGACATGTGAAGGTTAGTATTGGCACGGACACCATATGTTTAAAGTTGCACGTTGTGGTGAGTGGCGACTTTGACAAAGTAGAAGATCGCTGTTGATTAGCGCGAAAACGAAAATTCCCTTCCCAGCCAATGAGGGGCTCGACATTTGCCATAACAGCATCACCTTTTATTCATTGCCATAAGCGTAAGTGATATTTGGAGACAGGGAAATGATTCATGATACGTTCCCCCTACATGGCAATTCAAAGAAACCAAATCCATCCGAAGAACGTCCAGCACCGGTCGCCCGGCGCAAATCGCCGAGGAGAATGCTTCGTTTGCCACAAGGGTGCAACTTTGCACAATGCATGCAAAGAGTGTTGCAGCCCCATCCGTAAGCTGTTCGCATTCTGCGCCTCGCATCCTGCCAAACAGTCTACAAAACCAACCGATCATTTATTTAGGAGCCTCCTTGGCGTCAATGGCAGCCTCCTCACCCATGGCAGTAAGGACAATGACGTCTAGAGTAAGTGGTCAGTGAAAAGGCTTAGTATGGGCTTCCCAGGTGTAACTTACTAGTGTCCTTGCCATCCTCAGTGAACAGCTTGGTGATCTTGTCGCCAACCTCACCATCGGGAACCTTGACGTCGTCCTTGGTAGCACCGTCGTCGGTCATGAGAGAAAGGAAGCCGTCATCAGTAACGTCGAGCTGTTTGTATTGTCAGACGAGGGGTAGTCGCAACATGTGCGGGGCTACTTACGAGCTGGTACTCGCGGCGCGTAACGTTGGGGACGTCCATGTTGTGGGTGGAAGGGCAAAGTTCTTCGAGCTTCTTGCCGGTGAAGAGGTCAATGGCGACCAAGTGAACCTTTGCGTGACCGTGCTTTCCCGTCTTGGAGGTGCTCATGTCGACGATCTTGCAGGGGCGGTTCTTGATGCAGACGAAACCGTTCTTCCTCAAAGCAGAACACTGCATGGGGTAGGTCTTGGAAGCACCGGCATCGGCGCTATCGAAGGTGTGCTCATGCTACAGCAGGCCATTAGCATATGAGAGGGAGTGGCAGCGCACGAGGGTGAGACGGCGAGGCGCAAGCGGCGACGATGGTCGACCAAGGTGGGGTAAAGAGAGCACATGCGGGGTTGAAGTCTGAAGAAAAACATACCTGCGCGTCGTTGTCGGCCATGGTGATGAATGAGAGTTGAAAGCGACGGATGAGGAAGAAGGAAGAGGCTCAAGTCGGGCTGCTGGGCGAAAAGCAGTAGGGAGTGGGCGGCGGTACTTTAATGGGGATGGGAGAGAGAAGCCAGCCAGCGTTTGTGTGCATTTTTGATTTTGGACAGACGCTAACGCCACGCACAGACCAATGGCCGAGATGCCAGCCTTGTCGGGAGGGGCGGCGTGGGAGGCTTTCCTTTCCGCCGTCGAATCGTCGTATTATTCTAGTATACCCCTTGTGTTCTAGTATGGACTAGCATGCCTTACTTGCCCATGTCTGTGGGAAACCCAAAGAAGCGCGCGCCTGTTAAAGAATACCATGGTCGTGCCTTGTTGCTATTCTACACATCTAACCCCCCGTCTTTGATACTTTTCTTCCTCTCTAAGAATAGATAGTTTACCTCCTATCAGCCATCTCCAATACTTGTTCAGGCCCTCTTTTTTTCCCTCTAGGGTCTTCGGGATACTTACGTAGCAAGTGGGGTCGCCATCAAGTCTATCGCGTGAGCGTACTTTGTCGAATGCCACTAATACTACCAGTGTTCTGACAGGATACTGTAGTTAGTCAATGTGCTCTGCCCTACAACTATACCTTGCCAGCAAAGAGATCAAGGCGGCTGCTGACAACATATGGCAACAGCGATATTATTAATTCTTTTCAACCCCTCCCCCATAGGTATTATTGCTCTAGACACTACGTGCAGGCACTCTTGACACTCTACTGTCTCAGTTGCCAGGGGGGGGCTTGTGTCAGAAGAACAGACGGAAGCTCTAGCAGCGCCAAGCCCCGACTACTACAACGACTACCATACTACATCCACCACCACCATCACCTGTTCGTGTTGGATTGAATTCTTTCGTGCGCCCGCTGCTGTTGCATTGCTTCCACTTACCACATCGCCATGTGGGGCTTGGATAGGCTCTCTCAGTACTCGACACCCACTGGCACGCCGCCTCCACGTCGCGACTCCCGTTCACCAGCTCCCCGAAGAGGCTATCCAGTCTCGGCCCAGCCCGTGAGGCCTGGCCTAGCCCCGCGCTCCTCCTCGCTGACACAGCTCGTATCCCCTAATACCTCCACCGCAAGCCTACCACTATCTGAGCGCCTGCCCAATGGCGGACTACGCAGGCGACAGACAGGCGGCGCGCCGCCAAACGTCCCCGATCCTATACACGTACTCGAGGCTATAATGGGAGGGCCGCCGCGCAATGGGCCGACAACAAACGGACATGGTGGCGGGGATGTGCTCGGGAAGCCGGAGCAGTTGGACGAGCGTGTTGATTTCCAGGGCCTGAGCCTGCAAGACTTCGTCGCTGACAAGCCTGCTGAGCGACAGCCGCCTACTTCTGTACATACATATAGCGCACAGTCAGTTGAAGAATGTACGTGCTGTTGTTCTGCATCGCAAGTCTTTGCTCATTGTGCCTCCAGATGACAAGGACAAAGACACGTTTGAGGACCTACACAAGTCCATATTGGCATGCGATGAAGTGCTCAAGTCGGTCGAAGCCAACCTTACAAATTTCCAGTCTGACCTCGAGGCCGTGTCTGCAGAGATAGAGTCTCTCCAGAACCGATCGATTGCGCTTAACACGAAGCTGGAAAATCGCAAGGTGGTGGAGAAGTTGCTGGGGCCCGCCGTAGAAGACATCAGCATCTCCCCAGCTGTTGTGCGCAAGATTGCTGAAGGACCTGTTGATGAAGGCTTCGTGCGTGCCCTTGCAGAAGTCGAAAAACGTTCCAAAACGATCCGTGAAAAGGCCCAAGAGAATCCAGACTTGATGGCTGTCAAAGACGTCAAACCTTTGCTAGACGACCTCATCCATCGCGCCGTCGAGCGAGTGCGAGACTACATAGTGGCGCAGATCAAGGCTATCCGCTCCCCATCTATCAATGCACAAGTCATCCAGCAGCAGGCATTTTTGAAATTCAAAGACCTATACGCCTTCCTCGCAAGACACCACGCAGAGCTTGCGCAGCAGATCGCCCAAGCATACATTCACACAATGCGCTGGTACTATCTCAACCATTTCACGCGCTACAGGACAGCACTTGAGAAGATCAAAGTCCATGCCATGGACAGATACGACATCTTGGGCGAAGACCCAAGCGCCAGAAGAAGCGGTACGCTTCTTGGCCAGTCACGCAATGCACCCACATCCTACGACGCCTTTTCACTTGGACGACGACGCGACGCGTTGAAAAGCTCCTCAGCCAATGCTCTGCCAGCAAATGTCGCTGAAGACGAAAAGTCTCCCCACTATCTTGAAGTCCCCTTCCGCAGCTTCAACCTTGCCCTCATCGACAACGCCTGCTTTGAGTACACCTTTGTCTCCACATACTTTGCCCCTGCACAAAACTTCCATGCCATCTCGAGGACCTTCAATTCCATCTTCGATCCCACGCTGGCAGTAGGACAAGCAGTTACTAAATCACTCGTGGAATCAACCACCGACACCCTTGGTATCCTCCTCTGCGTACGCCTCAACCAGCACTTCGCCTTTGAGCTCCAGCGGAGAAAAGTACCGACAGTCGAAGGCTACATCAACGCAACAAATATGTTGCTATGGCCGCGTTTCCAGCAAGTTCTAGACATGCACTGTACTTCACTCCAGAAAATCACTACCTCGCTACCCGGTCGCCCCTCCACCGGCGCCGCTCTACTATCTTCCGGCTCCTCCAGCGCCGCCTCCACAGCACCAACGCCCCTCACGCAAAAGTTTGCAAACCTACTGCAGGGCATACTGGCACTCTCGTCCGAGGCGGGCGATGACGAGCCCGTCAGTGTATCCGTGGGACGACTGAGGAGCGAATACGAAGCTTACCTCACTAAGCTGAGCAAAGGGATCAGCGATGCTAGGAAGAAGGACAGGTTTCTCTGCAACAATTATAGTCTGGTGTGTACGATACTTGCGGATGTGGAGGGCAAGCTTGGGGAGGAGACAAGGGAGCGGTTCGAGAAGCTGAGGGATTCTTTTGATAAGTGAATCTAATGCATGCAATGGATGATGTAAGCAGTCTTATCTGACGTTGCACAACATGTGTAGAAGCAGTGATATGTTCGTGATTTGGTAGTACACGTCTATTGGTGATATGTTGGTCTCTACTTGGTTTTTCTTCTAGGCTCCTTGTCCACACAACAGCGTGAAGATGCGTCCTCGCTATATGACCATTTCGATCCACGTATCAATTATGCCCTTCCCTTGTTTTTATTTTGTTTTTCTTGCCAAACTTAAGCCCTCAGTGGTGCCCAGTCCTTGAGCGACTGCTCAGACATGAAACCACCAATGTATGCAGTCTTGCCCAAGGAGAAACCCTTGCTCCTCAGCAGCATATACATGGCGTTGAGATGGAAGAAGCTGTTGGGAACGACAAAGTCGTTTGTGAAGTTCAACAGAGTGCTCATGTTTAATGTCTTGGGGCCGACTTCGACCTCGAAGCCCTTGTCGGCGCTCTCAGTATACGCCTTTGCGTCAACGGCCTCAAGGACGGCGAGGAGCTGCTTGAAGAAGCTGATGACGTCGTCGAGCGAGGAGAAGGCAGAGGGGTCCAAGGTTGGTGCCGTAGCGGACTCAGCGAGCTTGAGCTTCTGGATTCCGGCGATTTGGAACTTGCAGAGGATAATGGGCTGCATGCGGAAAGGCAGCATGTCACCGAGTTGGGCGTTGAGCACATCGGTCTCGGATGGCAGGTTGGAGTTTTCCTTTGAGAGCTCCTCTTTGGCGGCGGTAAGGAAGCCAATGGCGCTCTTGGACATGCCACACATCAGTGGGATAGTAGCATCGTAGAAGGTGAGGGAAGCAGACATTGTGAAGACGTAGAGAGATATGTGGTGTGGATGTGATGAAGAGAAAGAGCAATTGGGGAGAGAAGATGGCAGAAGAGGAACAGCGGTGACTGTATCTGCCCAGCCGTCTCAGAAGAGATCTCCCCACCGCTAATACATTCTGCGCCACAATGATCCACTGTTTGTTTTTATCTCCGCATCCCGACGCGCTAATGTGTTATCGTGATACTCGGCCTTTGGTCGTTAGCGCCACGAGCTGTAACCTGAGAGCCTTGCCGAAGCATCTGCAGCCATTGGACCAGGGCCGTCGTCCAGGGGCAGAGCAAGATTCCGCGGCAGTAGAAGTGTCTAGAAGTGGGTCAGGTGACGTGGATATGGATTGGTGCGACTATCTTGGAATGTTGGCAGAGGGCCCTGTGTAATGGTGGTGGAGGGGCACGATGCGAGTGGACATGCAGGCCAGGCCTCGCCAGTGGCACGGGCCGAAGATTTCGACAACTTGCCACCCGGACATTTCGGCCTTAACGCAGAGGCGATGGCCACCTCCCTGTTACAGGCTCGACAGAATCGATCTTGTTTGCAGTAATCTACACTGATCTCAGACTCTTCCAAGTTTCCACTTTGAGTATACAGAATGGCGAAGCGCAAGCGCACCACGCCACACTCCAATGCCGTCAAGAAACAGGCAAATGGCATTCCCAGTCCACCCCACGAGACAAGCCCACTAGAGCCAGCTTCCGTTCATTCGGTCATCTCGCCAGAGGAGATTGAGGTTGCGGTGGATACCCTTAGGGCCCTTGCTGAGCATCCTCTCCTGATCAAGTCAAAAGCATGCAAAGATTTGAGGACTGCTGTATTTGACTTCCGTCAAGCATGCACCACTGGCCTCAACTCAGCTGGTACGTCCAAGATGGCTCGCTCCAATAGTAAAGGCTAAGCGGCACCATAGACGGCAGCAATCTTACTGCGCGTATATCTGGGGCGCTCACAGACTCCAAGTACAGAGATGCTCTCATCCTGCTGGCCGAGATGCGCATCAGGAAAGAGACTCCAACACTGGGTGCTCTCTGCCGCTGGGTGCGCACTTTGGATGTTGTATCTGGACTCAGCATTCACGTGCAAGTGCCGGATCACAGAGTCGTAGGTGCCAATGCTGACAACGACCAACTCATCCAAGTCCTCGACTCCATACTCCGAGTCACAGGCCCAACAGACGTAACAACTAATGGTGCAGACGTATCTGCAGGTATCTCACTACAAGAAACCTGGGACCTGCGAGGCACCAGCAAGCCCACGCGCCAGGTACGGAGTAGCGTTGAAGACAAGTCCATCTTCACCTCATGTCCTTCAGACCTCAAACAACACTTCCGCATCATTGAGACTACCGAGGGACTTCAGCGCAAACCACCTAATCTCCACCCTGCCATTCTGTACGCCTCGCAAGACGATACCGTGCTGCTGGGCAAAGGCCCCGAAACAGAATGCTTCAAGCACCCCATTGTACCCAACCTCCGTCTCATCAAGGATGTGCTCTCTCCCGACGAATGCTCTGCCATCATCGCCGCAGGAGAGACGATGGAGTTCATACCCGATGCGCCCATGCGCCCACAAGGCGAAGATACTAGTGTCCTAGCCCACAACTTTTACTGGATCGTCGACCAAGCCTTCCACGACAAGCTCTGGGATAGAGTAAAGGCATTTGTGCCAGACAGTGTAGCAGGCAAGAAGGTCCGAGGTATCAACCGCCGCTTCAGGGTATATCGATATGTTCCAGGTGCCGAGTATCGCTGTCATATCGGTACGTCTAGTCATATTTCTGAGAGTAACTAAGAGATCAACTAACATTTTTTGTCTTTCAGATGGCGCATGGCCACCCTCCGGCATCGACCCCGTAACAGACAAATACCAATACGATGCCTCGCCGTCCAATGCCCGCCAATCCTCCCTCTTCACCTTTCTCATCTACCTCAACGACGAATTCAAGGGTGGCGAAACCACGTTCTTCATACCGAGTGTGAAAGAGGGCGTTATCAATGCCTACCCCGTTAAGCCTATCATGGGCAGCGTTGCTGTCTTCCCACATGGCGAGGCTCAGGGCGCGCTACTGCATGAAGGTACGGGTGTGGTTGAGGGCGCAAAGTACGTCATCAGGACTGATGTTGAATACGATGTCGATGCTACTGTATAAAAGTCTGGTTCCATTTTTCGATACATTGGTTTACTCGTTCATCGTATTCAAACCTGGGCCGGGTGTACAATTGCTACTTTGCCTTTCCAACAGGACATCTCCCGATCACTCAAAAGCGTCCAAAAAATATATTTTCCACTTTTTTTTTCATTAACTAGTTAAAAAAAAATAACTATGTAACTTATGAACCCTAACCCGCAATATCGCCCCGAACAAAACATGAAAGAATAAAGGCGACGGCGAAGCAAGCAACAGAAATACCAAGGAAAAGTAGTGTTGAAAGGAGAAAGAAAGAAAAAGTTAGAATTAAATATCCATACAAAAAAAAAATTTCCCATGATGTTGTTCTAAAAAAGAAAAATCCCCCCCCCCCCCGAAGTAGAAGCAAAAAAGAAAAATGAAGAAGAAAAGAACAGAAAGTGAGACCTTGCGACCAACTAAACCAGAGTTGACACAAACTAAACTTTTCTTCTTCTTCTTCTTTTCGGTTCTTTTTTCTCCGAATAACGCCTGTTTACCGGGAAGAAAGAAGAGAAGAGAAAGAAGATAGCGGTGGGAAGAAAAAGAAGAGAAACCCCCCCCCCCCCAACAAAATGACCCTTCACCCGCTTCCATAGCCTAGGGCACAAAACGAGTTCCCTTGATCCCTAGTCCCATGATCAGCCCACCCAGAATGGTGCACTGACACGAACCACCCGACACGTGAGAGACGGAGAGGGAAGACAGAATCAACCACTCAAGTTCAAGATTTCTACTGGAAAAAAAAAAGTCCTGTCCATCCCGAGTGCCGTCCCAAACCCCCTAAACCCCTTCCTATGTATCCCCAAAGTAAAAGAGGAAGGAAGAAAAAAAAACCCTCCCAGCTAATGAACGCGGGGGATGTCATGAAGAAAACCAAGCCTGCTTTTCCCTTTACACAGAAGCAAAAAGAAGAAGAACTCCAACCACCGCACCTTACGTCCTGCTCTTCTTAGCAAGGTAGTAAGTAAGCAAGTTGAGATGCTGTTCTCGAGCCCCAGCAACGACTTTCCAGAATCCGCCGTCTTCCTTCGCAGTATCCGAGCCATTGATGCGCTGGTGGAGGGCAACGCAGAATTCAATGTCGGCTTTGCGGACGTCGGCGTCTTGATCGTCCATGCAGCGGACGGCTAGTCTGCCGAGGCGGGCCGTCTGTTCGGGTGACAGGCTGAGGTTCTTCTCACCGCTAATCTGGACGAGCGATGCGAGCGTGCTGAGCGACATGGTTATTGTGCGGGTGGGTGCTTGGCCGGGGAGTGAGCAGACTGAGGACTTGGAGTTTGGTGAGGATGATGGTGTCGAGGCGGACAAGTCTTCGATGAGGGAAAGGACGGCTTCGAGGCAGTCCAGTGTATGGCCATACTTGACAATCTCGTCTGCGGTTACCTCGAGATCCATGGCCATGTGCGAAGTGTTTTCATACTGTGCCTTCGTCTGCAGAATAGTTCGAAGCACACGGGCAGAGTATCGGGCAGTCTCCTTGCGGTATAGAGAAAGCAACGCACGGATCGTCGCTAGCGCCTGTACCTTCAAGTTGACAGCCTTTATCTGGGGCGCTTTCAACTCTTGAACTGGTGCCTCGAGGAAGTCCAGACAAGCTACGAGCAGCTTGCCAAAATTTTCGTCATTGGGCCCCCAAATTTCCTGATTCGACTTGACCATGTCCTGCATGCGTCGAAACATGTGAGCTTCGACTGTGCGACCTTCAATCTTCCTGATACCACTTGCGAGTAGCTGTCGGTTCTTAAGCACTTCAGCATTGGCCGTATCGTAGCTTTCCGTCTGTAGAATGCTTCCCGTACTATTTGTTTTGTGGTGGCCTCGTGGGCGCTCGTCATTATCATTCCCCATCATGATACCACTCGATACGCTTCCGCTGCTGTGTCGACGCTCGTTGCTCTTCTCATTAATGGGTAGCTCCTCGAGAACAAGCTTTTCTGATTCCTTCGCCATGCGCGCCGGCTCCTCGCCAACAAATGGATCTTCGTACACCCGGACCTCATCGCCAGCGTCGGTTCCTCGAGTGCCCGTTCGATCTGGTGTTCTCGTGCTTAGACTTCGTGTTGATGAGCGCAAGCTGGCAGCCTCGAGGTGGCCCATAGACTTTGGACTCCTTAGCATTGATGCACGGGGACTCGGCACTGGCAGTCGGCCTGCAGAAACTCTAGGCTTCGGTGGTGTGCGCTGCGTAGGCTGTGCTGCAGGTTTCGCTAGATCTGGAATGACCATCGTGAAGTTATCATCGTCGCCCAAGTCAATTGCCTCGTTGTCTATAGCTGCACTTCCGCCAAGTCCATTCCTGTGCCGAAATGGGATAGTCCCTGAGTCGTGATGGCTTTGTGACCTTACCCACGGCTTTCTCGTGGTCGATTCTTCGTCTTTCGCAGGGCTCGCAGCTGGACTTGCATGTCGTGAACTTCCACTAAGAGTTTTGCCGTGTGCAACAGGTTGACCAATTCTTGACTTAGGACGAGCAGGGCTGGCAGTTGGGCTGTTGTGAGTCTGCGATCGCGGCCGGACAGTGCTTTTCGATGTAGTTGACTTCTTTACAGTCGATGTAGCTGGCGTCTTTTCTGGTGTCATGTTAGGAGTTGACTTGCCTGGTCGCCGAACAGCGTATGGATCGGCTGTTGCCGGCCTGTTCAGCTCAGGTCGAGGAGGGCGAGTTGGACGGCGTACTGTCCCTGACATCAGCGAGCCGGTACCTGTAGAGTTCTTCAGCGCTGATTTCGTTGACTCGCCGGACATGGCTGAAGGAGGTCTTGCTGGTCCAGAAGACGGTGCAGAGAGGTTGGAAATCGTTCTTGCGGTTGTTGGTTTGCTAGGCTGTGGTTTTGCTGGTGCTGCGTAAGTTGCGGCAGCAGAGTTAGGTCGCTCGGGCATGTTCTTTGCAGCGGCCAATTTGGCTCTCCTCTGCTCAGCAATCTTCTCTTTCAGAGCACTTCGCGAGGTACCGGGGCCGACGGATTTCGAAAAGGATGCTGAGCTGGCCTGGGAAGAGGCGAGTGAACTATTTGGATTATTGGGGTCTTTCTCGAGAGCGCTCCTTTCGCGCTTCTCGAATGTGTCGAGCATCCTCTCCGCCCTCTGAGGCCATACCAAGGCAAATGTCCAATATGCGCTTCGATAAGCCTCGCGCACCTTGGGGTTAGCGTCAGTGACTCCCTTTTTGATTATGGTGTCCAATGTATCCATTCCACCAGAATGCTCAATGTGCGATGTGTGCCTCCGAATTAGGGTTTTGATCCATGTAGCAGAAAACGTTCTTGGCTGAACGTTCTTGTCCTGCGAGGCGAACAGAACATGTTGGAGCAGACGACTGCTGTATGAGACGTTTTGGAAAATGGTATCCACAGTGACGTTTCCGTTCTGCGCAGCGATGTTCTTGGTGGCAGCACACATCTTCACGAAACACTGCAACAGAATTTCGGACCAGGGATCAATGGCGGAACCAAGCGTCTTGGCAAGCTCTTGAACCAGCAGGCAGCCATTGGTTGACATTGTTGTTCGCAGGGAGTTTGCGACTTTGAGGATGCCATCGAGAAGTGATTTGATGCCAGCAACAAAAACTCCGTGAAATTCGTGCGGCGCGTTACCCTTCAAAATGCGCCTCAGCTTGGTACAATTCTTGTCTCGCGCTAACCAGTTGGCCTCGCTCTCTTTTCCCTCGTACCAAGGCGCCATGTCGCGGAAGATGTCGTCCAGCTCACGCTGTGTATAGATGTGAATAGGGTCCATAACGACGACTTCGGCAGGCGGCGGTAGTTCGGACGCATAGCTGTCTGCCAAACCCACGTCGGGCTGCAATTGCTCCGCTCGCTTCGCAGAAATACTGCGTGAAAAGGCAGCCGGTTGGGGTTGGGGTTGTGTGTGTTGCGGTGGTGGCTGTGGCGCTACGTCTGCGTCCTTTGTCATTGCGGCGTCGTCGAGGTGCGTTGTGATGTAGGTAGCGATGGCTTTTCGGACGTTCATAGCAACGAGCTGCTTCTTCAAATTTGCTTTGGCGTGTTCTGGTGCATGTCTGTGGATCTATCAGTCATGTTCCGCGACCCATTGCTTCCAGCTCAACCGCACATACCCAAAGAGGTCGACAACGGCCTTCTTGGCCGTGTCGCGCACGCCAGCATCGGCATCTTCGAGGTTTGCGACGAGCTGGTTGGAGTAGCTCTTGAAGGGCAGGCCTTCGGTCTTGTTCATCTGTAGTCACGGTAACATTAGACTTGTCATTTCGATCCCATGCGCGTCAGCCGCAAAGAAAGCCCACCTTTACTACCCAGGCCATGGACGCCTCCTTGGCGCGCGGGTTGGTGCTCTTGACGGCATCGTGGATGAGCGCATCAATCTCTGCAGGGAACAAGTAGTGCAAATCTGCGAGGATTTGCGAGGCGGCGATGCGATGGCTCTCGCGCGCATCGCCCAGCTTGTCGGCGAGAATGGAACACAGGACCGAGGATTGCGAGGTGAGAATGTGTGTGTCCTTTTGTAGCTGCAGTCGCTTGATGAAGTGGCTTAGTGTCGAGAAGCCTGTCGAGACGAGGGCGGCGGAGGTGGCGGCGGTACAGGCGATGCGGATGCACTCGAAGATTGGGGCCTGGCAGTTCTCAGGGACTCTGTTGTGTTTGATACTCGACTTGAGGGTGTTGAAGAGCGCCAGACGGGACTGGACGTCTGTCGAGGGCTTCTGGAGGGCCTTGAGCAGGTCCGACGTCTCTTTCTCCATGATGGGCACAAAAAGGGCCCGTTGGGGGAGATTGATCCTATACTGTTAGAGGCGGGGGTTGAATGTGTTGTGAGCGTTGTTTATGGCCCGCACGGTACTGCCGTAGTTGCGTTCGCGCTAAGCCAGTCGCTCAGCAACCCGTGCGCCCTCCTAATGCACAACCCTGGCGCCTCCAGCGCCCCTCCCCCCATGGCCGATCCACCCTTAGAATCTTCGAGATAGACAATGGGCCCTTTACTTGACCTGTTCAAGGCACTCTCCACGTGTGCTTGCTCTTGCGCATCACATCTCCAAACAAACATGGCCCACGCCGATCAGAGTCTTCAATCCCGCGGGCTTGCCACGTCAGACCGAGAAAGCCATTACAAGAAACATCCATGTTACAAATCCAGTCAAGCGTGCGGCCTTTAACGTCACATTCCTTTGTTATTTATCAACAATATCAACAATGCCCACGGTTGCACATGACACTTGGCAAGCCAATGGATTTTATTCTCTCTCGCAAGACTAACAGCCAGCATCGGCCCCGTTCAACAACAATAAGCCCTTCTAGGACTCGAGGTTCTGAGCCTGTCTCGCCTCCCACACATTGATGGCCTCTTCAGCAGCCTTGACTCCGCTAAGAGCCATGGCACCAAAGGTAGGGCCCATCCGATTGGCGCCATCAACCTCACTCAATTCCATGCCACCAACAATCAGGCCGGGCACAATTTCACGGGTGCGCTTGACAATGGCATCCTCGGCGGTGCGCATATCCAATCCGCGCATGCCGCCAAGCTTCTCGAGTTGCTGCATCGAGACAAGACGCTTAACGGAGAAGGCACCAAAGGGGCCATCGTGGCCCGTCGTCGAAATGACAAGTGGGGCATTGATGGTGTTGGGATCCATGCAAGACTGGTCTGTATAATGTTTGTCAGTGTAGGTTGCGGAGAGAGAAACGCTCAGCGTACCGTCGTGATGCATGGAGACGAGCGTCCAGTTGGTGACTACGCCAGCGATGCGAACTGCATTGGGGTCATTGGCAGTAGGTGCGGGACGAGTGATGAGATCCTCAACAGTTGTAGCATTGAACAGCTTGACATTAGGAAACTGCAGAACCTTGGACAACAAGGTGGACGTGAAGAGTGCAGCATGCTTGACCACAACAAAGTCGCCCTCGTCCTCGTACGGCACACCAAGCTCATTCAAGAAGAGCTCAGCAGGCTTGCGCATGACCATGGCACTGAAGAGCTGGCCACCGAGCCAAGCTCCTCCACCAGGAGCAACGCCGGCCTCGACAATGGCAATCTTGAGATCGGGGCGCTTGGTGGCGAGCGTGAAGGCAGTGGAGAGACCACATGAGCCAGCACCAACAATGACCACGTCGGACTCGGCATAGGCGTCGAGGTCATTGAAGTAGCGGCGGGTCATGGCACGAGAAACTTGCGACTCGCGGATGGGGGCAAAGGTGAATTTGTCCCAGTTGTTCTCGAGGTCAGCAACAGTCTTGGCCTGGCCGCCAGCAACAGCAGCAACATCCTTGACAGCAAGGTCCTTCTTCAGACTCAGGTCTTTGGCAATACCGTTGCCGTCAACGGCAGCGGGCCTTTCGTACATGGCAGCAGGAGGAGACATGATCGGAGGAGTTCAGGGGTCGAAACCTGCAGTCAGTTAGGTCTGTTCTACAGGGGTAGAGACAGAGCAGAGCAGTGCATGATCCTTTACGCAGGTATTATCCTGATCAAGTTCGAAACCGTATAATCTCAGAACGAATCCAGTCATGCCCAGCTTGAAACCAAAGTGCAGATGCATAGCAGTATACAAGATGGACATGGCTAGAGACGAACACCGGTTCATGCAGTATACTTAGCTGTAGAAAGTACCTAGGTGACTTGAGGACAAGACGCGCGTGCGGAGCACAGTCTGCACTGTGGCAGCCATACTTGAGGTTCGAGGATCTAGATGATTGTCAGCTCTGACTCTAGGACACAGGTTGGAGTAGGTGAATGAGTACGAATGATGAATTGGATGGAATTGAATCGAATTCTGCAGAGGGCTCAAGGCGTAGGGAAGAGGAAAGAGAAGAAGACGAAGAATGGATTGAACAGGTGGTTAAATATTTCAAGACCCCCACCTCGCCATGCACGAATATCCTTCATCAACCGTTGGGGCGGGGTAATAGCTCTGGCTCTGGCTGTGCGGGTTGTGTAATGCGTCAGACCCCACTGTACTTGCCGTTTTGGGAGTATTGAGTGAGCACCGCGGACAATGTGATTTGTGAAGAGAAGATGCCGTGGTCGGAAGTTTGCGCTAAAGACTCAACACTGGACGTAATTCCGAGCAAACGATTGACGGAAGGAACAGCCGGGCCATCGCACGACGATGTTAGTGCCCCACGTGCTGGTACCGTTTGGGACATGTGCATGCCGCTTGTGGTCGTGTGCGAATAGTAGACTGGGCAGGGAGACGCATGTTCTCAAAAGGTTAGGAAAGTTTTGAAATGAAATCTGGATGATGGCAGCAATAGCAGCAGCAGCAGCATGCAGACGGAAATTTGGTCACCATGCCTGCTATAATGATAATAATAGACATGTTTCCCGATTAGGAAAGACCATTTGCAGCCTCTTGGTTGGGCTTGCACTCCATCATCAAGGGCTCAAGAGCGGCATTTTGAGTGTACTGTGACATCAAACCCCAAATGTTTGTTATACATGGTTTGGCAATGGATATGCATTCGAACCTTGGAAGGTTGGCCGAAGCCTTTCGTGGGGGTGGACAGGCAAGAGAGGTGGTGATACAATGGGAGTGCTTGGAAGTCCCGTCAGCCTGGCATAACTGACACAAGGGTCAGATCTGTGAGTCGATCAGCCCCTACGTCACGATCAAGAAGGAAGATCAGCCATCCACAATCTGGGGCTCGTGGATAAGGTTTAGTAATTACCACGGGCCCGGCTTTTGACATCGATCAAGAATGCGTGGGGCAGGGGTAAAGCAGAGAGACATGAGGTGAGAATTGAGCGCCATGACTAGTCGAGGCTAGCAACAAACGCGAATGCGACTACGAGGACAAGGGCAAGCAAGCATCCATGATGGATGTTCAAACAGGCTCGGTGTTGAGTAGCGTGCTACTGAGACAGCAGTGCGGCAACGGGGTCCAGAGACATGGTATGCGGGCCTTGTGCGTGTGTGACAGTGTGCTTGGTGGTGCCAGGTGGGAGAGGGATGTTGTTGGCTGAGCGCAAATCGCGGTCTGAAGCTGACTCTTGGGACAGGGCAGATCAGCAGGGACCGTTCGGCTGGGTGAAACGTGTCCGTGTTGGTGTCGTTATTCCCGTTTGTTTCAGGATCCGGGAAGCGCGCAAATGAGCGAGTGCCGACAGGGCAAATAATTTCCGCACCTAATAGCGCAACGTCGCAAGAACAGCAGTCAAGATGGGCCTGAGGTTGAGGCTATGTGAGGACTTTGGGTGGGCATGGGCAGGGTGTGGTGGGGTGGAAGGCTGCGGATGCAAGTGGTACAAGGGTGGATAATATGGGTCCTTCAATCTCGTGAGGTTACGATCAGACTATGTCGGGTGGGTGCACTTTGGCAGACAGACAGATGGCCCGGCGCTGAAACGAGCGGATGGTACAAACGGCTCTGCATGGTGGTACTGGGCCATTGGGCATCTGGTTGGGTTGGAAAGACAGATGGGTACCTGCATCATGGCATGCTACGTACAGTAGACACGGACACAGACACAGACATGTATGTATGACGAGGTTGGACAGGCAGGAAGAGGCTGGGAGGGAGTGGGAGCAATGGGCGGTGATTAGCCATGACGAAGCTTGTTCGAGGCCCTGTCCGACTCGTGATGCTGATGGCCCACGGCTGCGCTGTGCTCGACGTTGGTGTTCTGTGCTGTGCGGTGCGGTGCGGTGCTTAGACAGGAGGATGACGGAAGCGTCCATGTTGGCAGTCCCCCAGATAGCGGCGGCTGCATATACCATGTATCCATATGTGTGTACTACCTGGAGTCGAGTGGGTGGGTGGGTGTGTGGGTGTGCATGTAGTCTAATATCTCTAGAATAGACGGTGTGAGAGCGGTTGCAATCTAGGCGGGTCGACATGGCATTGGCGCCAGTTACGAGAGGCGAAGGAGCAGGCGATCTGCGATGGCGTGTGTCTTGGCAGGGCCTCTACGCCTTTACGCCCTCGTAATGCTGTGCTAGCGTAGCGTGGAGCAATGTGCGCCGCCCGTGATGAGAAATGCCCGGCTGGCCTTTGCCGTCCCTGTCTGCTGGGCGAGAGAGGGGAGAGAGAGAGAGTGAGTGAGTGAGACAGAGAGGGCAAACGATACCCAACTGCCACTACCACTACCACTACTACTACCACTACCACTGTCACTGTCACTGTCACTGTCACTGCCACACCTCATGGCAGCCACATGCAGCAACCACAGCCAACATGCGAGCAACATCAACCACCAGCTGTCCTTTGCCATGTCTGCACAAGATGATGCGGGCTCCCGAGGGCCGGTGTGCAGGACATATGCAGAGCGTAGCGTGCAGCTGGACACTGCGGCACTGCGGGCATGGATTCTGCCGCGTATCTCTCTCTCCTAGACCCTGCCCAGGTCAGGGCGCACCGGCGGTCGAGGCTGGTCCCGCTCATTGGCTCTGCACAATAGCCCAGGGCCTCCCTCCACACACATAGCACGCCAGAGGGGACGGGTGTGCAGCTGTCGTCGAATACCCTCGTCGCGCACAGAGGCCGTTCGCTCGCTGCCCACACCCACTCGCCCTGCCTGTGTCTGTGACCCTGCCGTTGTCGCCGCCGACGCCGCCGCTGCGCATTCTGCGACGCTGCCCACGACCAACCTGACAACGCTCTTGGGGGGGCGGCCACCGATCGACCGACCGCCCACTCAACTGCACCACCACCTACACCCACCAACACGCCTACGCCTACGCCTTCGCCTGGTGCTGGCTGCCGGACTCCTCCCCTCTCTACCCATCCATACACGCCGGCCGCAGTCCGCTTCGCCCCTACATCATGGATAGCCCAGGAGCCTATCCAGAGTCTCCAATCGACGACGAGGTCGTGTATCCCTGCAAAGGATGTGGAGAGGTATGCACCCGCGCCGCCCCCAGCAGTCTCTTGTTCCTCTCGCCGGCCTGCTCACATATGTCGTCCAGATCCTCGAAGAAGGAAAAGCATTCGAGCTCGGTATGCCCTCCTTGCCTTGCTCTGCCCTCCCTGCCCGGCTCCGCTCTACGCTGCCCAACTCATATCCTCCCCGCACGCTCGCTAACACTGTCCAGCTGGCAACCGATGGCACATCGACTGTTTCCGCTGCAACACCTGCGGCACCCTCCTCGACTCCGATGCGAATCTGCTCCTCTTGGGCGACGGCTCCCTGATATGCAACAACTGTACATACAGCTGCAACCACTGCGGCAACAAGATCGAAGATCTCGCCATTCTGACTGGTGACCAAGCCTTTTGTGCCAATTGCTTCAGGTGCCGGAATTGCAAGCGCAAGATTGAAAACCTCCGCTATGCTCGTACTTCACAGGGAATCTTCTGCATGTCATGTCATGAGTCGCTCATGGCCCGCCGGCGCAAGAAATCAAAAAAGCCGCCCTCAATTGCACCAAAAGTAGACAAGTCTCTGCCAGCTCTGCCTCCTCAGGAGCCAACCAGCAGCTCCTTCACCCCGGACCTGGACACGCCCTCGGAAGCCTTTTCGGAGCCTCCTACGACTGATGCATCTCCCAGGCCACCGCACCCAAGAAGAGGCGATTCGTCTTCAAACTTCAGGCGCGATGCATCGCCTATTCCAGATCTGTCTCGAAAGGGTTCGTCTTGCCAAACAACACACACTCCGTCAGTTCCAATTCATAGCTAACAAATCCACAATACACAGACAACACAACACTTCCTGCCACAACCTACGGCAAAGACACCAGTCGCTCAGAACCTGCCGACACTGGCGACGATGGCATCCTTCTTCCCTTCGCTCTCGACCCAAACCCGGCACCAGGCCCATCACCCCTAGGTCGACCTACAAGCAGAATCAACGACCGACAAGGAGCAAAGTCAGCCGGAAACGTAGAGGGAAAGAGCGGTCGCGACTACTTCAACAGGCCTACAGCCGACCATCGCGAAAAGCTAAAGGAGAATGGCTCACGAGATGCCTCCCGAGATGCCTCTAAAGAGCGAAGGCAGACTTACCAACCGCAGGCTGGAAGCCCCCATATTGCTTACCAGGAGAAGGGAAGGCAACCTTCGGACACAATGGTGGACACGCTGAAGAAGAAGAAGGATGGCATCAACGAGTCGACATTAGCTGAACCTCGGTCCAAGAGCCAGCATGCTTCTCCTGCACCGTCTTCAGCTGCAGAGCCCTTTAAGTTACAAGATGTTCCAAAGAGCAAAAAGGCAGATGCAAAGCGCAAAGACTCTGATGACACAGCTTCCTCGTACAGCCAGCCGCAACAGCGTAGCACTTCCAATACCGCTACGCCTTCCCGCCACAGCCGTTCCTTCATGGAAGCTTCGTTTACGTCTTCTCCACCCATTGGTTCGCAGGACTCGCCCGATACTTCAGAATCATCCTTTGGCTCCAACTTGGTTGTTGAACGGCCAGCACGTGGCGATTCTCTTAACCCCGCTGCCATCAAGCCTTCCCAACACGATCGAGCTGGTGGCTCGCCCACAACTCCAACTTTGAGCCATCCGGATCGATCGTCGTCTGCAACTGCCGCTACGGCGCAATTGAATGCGGGTCTCGGTATCACTGCTGCGGCGGATACACCATCCTCCAGAAGTCTCTCTGATGTCCCCGTTCTTCCTGCACGTTCGGGCGGCCGGCCAGCACCACCCCCGACTGATACATTTACCTCTCCACGTGCTCCGCCACAACCACCTTCGGCACAAATCCACAAGACGAGCGAGTCTATGAGCAGCGAGGCCTCTCGAGATACCTATCCTCCGGGTGGACTTCCTCGTTACAGTCACCAGGGCGATTTCTCCATGGATGAAGACTTTGCGAGACTACTCGGCAATCAAGAGGGTAGAGATGACAAAGAAAGTGGTGTTCTCAGAAGAGTCTCAAACGCCGTCTCGAAGCATGGGCGTAGTTTTAGTGATCGTTCCGTTACTACACGAGGCCACAAGAAATGGCCTGCAAACGGCTCAGTCGATATCAGCAGCCCCACTGTGCCCTCGCCAGACTCCAAAGAAGAAGGTGCCAACCTGAGGAACGAACTGCGCCGTGCCCAGCAGCGAATTGCAGAGCTTGAGGCTGAAAAGAATGGACTACAGGAATCAATGCACAGCGCAGCCGACATCAAACAAGCCAATACAGTTTTGCGAGAAAAGCGAAACACAATGGCTGTCTTGGACACACAGCGTGAAATGGTCATTCGCGAGTTGGAGATTATGACTGAGCACCTCAAGCGCGCTAAGAACAGTCAAGGCTCCATGGATATTGGCCAGCTCAAGTCAGACATTCTCAAAGACTTTGGAAGCTCCCTGCAGAAGCTCAAAGACAATCTGGGCCATCAAATAGAAGATCTGATCACTAAAAGATCGGAGTTGACTGAGGAGATTTCCAATCTCATCCAGATGAAGGACAAGGGTTTCCAGGAATACGAGTCGCTCACGGCCGCCAATACAAGACTTTCTGCCATGAACCGCGACATAGTAGACAACATACAGACCAACCTAAAGAATAACAAGAAGCCTGGACAAAATGCTGATGTTCCTCCGAACGGTCTGGGCATATACACCGCCCAGCAAAAGGGTGGAAAATCGGAAATCTCAGTGGATACGACATCCATTCCCCATGACCATTCGTACGCCAACCTTCATGACACCGAGTCCGAAGCAACCGTCGCTCAGCCACAAGTCGTCAACATCAGAAAGACGGGTAAACCTACCAAGTTCTCCACCTGGAAGAAGGGTGGCCAAGCCATTACCAAGAACGTCACAAAGGGATTCAAAGGAGCATTCGGCTCAGAGCAGAAACAGGAGGACTATCAAATCAAAGTTATCGGAACTCCCTATGGCTCAGTGCACCAACAGCCTGATCTCGTTTCCATGTCCAGCTCTATCAAGAGCAGCCAACAAGACCAAAACGCTCAGCGTGGTTGGTTTGGTGGCAAGCCTACAGGTGGTAAACCAGGCCAACCTCAATATAGGCCAATGCAGCACAACGAGAGTAGCCTCAACCTGCCTGCTGATGCCAGCACCGTGCTTTTCGGTTCGGATCTAACGGCCCGATGTGAGTTCGAAAAACAGATGATCCCTCGCATCGTCAGTCGATGCATTGAAGAAGTGGAACTGCGTGGCATGGACGTCGAAGGTATCTATCGGAAGAGCGGTGGCACATCTCAAGTAAACCAGGTCCGCAAAGGCTTCGAGACAGACTCAGAACATGATATTTCCGATCCCGACCTGGACATCCACTCAATCACCTCTGCGCTCAAGAATTACTTCCGAAGGCTTCCTGTACCGTTGATCACGTTTGACGTCTACGACCAATTTTTGGAAGCTGGCCGTAAGTCCCAACCATCATTTGCCCAATTCATCACCACTAACTCTTGTCCAGAACTTGAAGAGCCTAGTGCACAAGCCAAGGCTTTGTCTGCGGCTGTCAATGAAATACCCAAGGCTCACCGCGATACCCTCCAGTTCCTTGTGTTTCATCTTTCGCGTGTCATTCAGCATGCCAGCGATAATTTGGTATGCATCTCCCAAGATGTTTTTCTACATGCACTCTTTACTAACTACATCCTCAGATGACACCATTGAACGTTGCCGTCGTTTTTGCGCCAACCATCATGCGACCTCTGGACATTCAGCGGGAGCTTACAGATGTTCAGCAGCAACGTGTTGCCGTGCAAGCGCTCCTTGAGAACTACAAGGCTGTGTTTGGCGACGAATAGATGAGCCAGACACAGGTTTAGGCTCTCACTGCGTAGCTTGTAAAGTTTCGTTGGGCATATTTCTAATGTTGAAAAGCGCTTATCCCCTATCTACTCGCCTGCGTCGCAGCATTCATCTTCAATCTTCGTATGTCGATACTGGATGTTATAATATGGCTTCCACCCCTTCTTCTGTTCTATCTTCTTGTATCATACGACTCTGTACTCGGTTTTGGATGGCTTTCCTACCAACGACTGTCAGGGATGTATTGATGGTGATGATGGAATTCGTTATTATACCCTCCAGGGCTTTGTTTTTGTTTAGTTATCTTAGCGTAAGGTGTGGCATAGTCATAGATTCATGAAAAAGCAGCATACCATGCGCTTTCTGCAAGTCAATTGGATACAAGTTCAGGGGTGTGGTATATGGTCTAGAATCCCTGACAATTCACATGCTCCACAGGCATGTGCTGTTCCTATGCTTGGCAGTTTTGTGACGACGCGCTAACGCGCTCACGATGACGTCATGTGGTTGCCCACTAAGCGAATAAACATGTGAGGCAGCCTGTTTCCAGTACCACGCTATCGCCTGTCACCTTCCACAGCTTCCCGGCATCCATCAACAGATTTGCTTCTCACACTTCAATCTCACACTTCCCTTTCCCACCTACCAAAAACCACCTCATCTTCTCCTCTACATCATGTCTTACGCAGAGATGGCTGCCAAGGGCCCTAAGCAGAGCCCTGAAGAAGTAAGTTCATACACAAGAGACTTTGTAGTACGTGCCATAGCTAACAATTGGGTAGGCGTAAGTAAATTCATCTCTTCTCTGCGAAAGAATTGGTTCGGTAGCTACGCTTTTTGTAGCTCTGCGATCAGACAATGCCGACGGTCCCATCCCTTGAACACAGAAATGGATGGATTTTACAAACAGCATGAACCACAACATTGACGTGAAAAATAGTCGTGCACCCGCACCCCCGCAAGTCGAACACACCCCTGATGACAGTGTTCACTCGCTCGTCGACGTAGACAGCCCCCACATTTCCTCCGTGCCCTCTGACTACGAATCGCAATCTATCAAAACCGACACACAAGCCGAACGCATACAACGCGAAGAGGAGGTCAAGAAGGAAGCTGAGAAGCTGAAAGAACGGGCTGCTGCAAAGAAGGAGTCTGCTAAGGAGAAGGCCAAGAAGAACGCTGATAACCCTGTTGTTATCGGCAATGCCGTAGGCCTCGCCATTGTTGGTGGTATTGTCGGATTCGGTGCATACAGGCAATATGCACGTGGTGAACTGACCGGCAAAGTCGTCGCTGCCTGGGCCGCTGCGATTGGACTGTTCGGTGTTGGTGACTACTACGTCAGCCAGTATGTTTCATGACCTGCTCTTTGTGTTGCGATTGATTCATTTACTAAACTTTGAAACAGGTATTTCTTCAAGAGAAACCCGCCGCAATAAATGTTGGCTACAGTCTTTGCCCCAAATCCTACTCCACTCGGTCAAAGTACCACTGTAATGTCGAGTTTGGCACAGTAGCTTTATTGTCTAGACTATGATGGTTCGGCTTGAGTTAGTATAAGTGCTACGTGTGTACTGCCATTATGGGAGAACACATCAAGCTTGGAGCTTTAGATTTGATTTCGACTTCGAGAGGGATGCTTTCCCAAGTCTACTTTTGTACATACGAGGTTGACATTCAATATACCCATTCTATTATCTCTATATTGCAACTTTATGAAGCATCCAAATCGGCCTGCATTGACTCTGCTTGCATTATTTTTGAGTATCATATGATGAGTTGACGTAGAGAATGATGGGGTGATATCAGTTGTAGAGCACGTGACTGTCAATCGCCGGCGATGCAGATCCCTGCGCTTTCCGCTTAGAAATGCAGGTCCCATAACTTTTGCGTAGTGACGACAGCGTATCTTCCTGTCCTCAATACCCGTCACGACACTCATTGACTCTCCCTTCTTTGTTTCATATCTTTGTATACCATGTTTCGAGCGGCACCGCGACTAATTGCGCGTCCAGCGCTGCGGACTGCGTCATTGCGGTCCGTCGCACCCACCAAGCGTTACATCAGCACAGCTCCGCCATCACAAAAGTCAAGAAGTTTCAAGAGCTTGGTTGCACGGGTGGGCATTGCTGGCGCCATAATATATTACTACAACACGACGGATGTTTTCGCTGAAGAGCCGAAGCGTATGTCCCGACTTCGGATAGCACAATGATTGGAATCTGAGAACTGACGAGTCTTCCAGAGCTTGTCCAGGCACTCCCAGAAACCGAAGTAGAATCCGAGCACCTTCCCACCATCGAATCGATCGCCGAAGAACGCAAGCGAAGACAGGCGGTGCAAGCGCAATTAGAGATTCAGAAGCAAAAAGAGGCCGAAAGTGCACAGCAGAATGGTGAACAGGGAGGGATTGAGGGACTAGAAGAAGAGGCGGATCAGCAAGGCGCATTCAATCCAGAGACTGGAGAAATCAATTGGGATTGCCCATGCTTGGGAGGTATGGCCCATGGCCCTTGCGGTGAGCAGTTCAAGTCGGCTTTCAGTTGCTTTGTCTACTCGAAAGAGGAACCCAAGGGCATGGACTGCATCGACAAATTCAAGTACGCTCCGCCGTCCCGCAGATGCTCCAAATGAAGTCAATTTTGGAACTGCGTAGATTACTAACAAAGCACTAGGGACATGCAGAACTGCTTCCGTGAATACCCCGAGATTTACGGCTCCGAGCTTGACTCTGATGACGCTGATGACGACATGACTGCGACTCCAGAACCGGCGGAGACATCGAGCCAGCCTTCCACTGATTTCGCTCCTCAGGCCGACTCTGCACCTAAGCTTGCAACAACCGAAGACTCGGGATTGGTTCAAGACAAATCGACCGGCGAGCAGAAGTCAAAGCCAGCCGCCTCGGATGCTGGCCTTGTACCTGAAGAATATAAACCTGAGAGCAAGCACAACCCAGTTTTCGATGCCAGGGGAGATATGAGCAGTGTAGAGAGTGAGAAAGAGAAGAACAGTCAAAAGCCAAAGGACTCGAGTGATAGCACGAAGGCAAAAAAGCAGGAGCTAGTTAGTGAGAGCAAGAGCCTAGTGCCCAAGGCCAGCCACGATGCTAGCGAGCCGGGAACGGAGAAGCTCTCTCAGAGGTAGATGGGAGAGGGGCTTGAGATATGATAGAAGCATAACTTACCAAGTGTACTATATTACGTAGCTGTACTATATCACATAAGTGTAACACCACGATTACGTTGTTCTTAGCTGCCAGCTTACTGGTGATGGAAAAGATTTTCTCAAAAAACAAACGTTAATAGTACTACTACTGCTACTACTACTACTACTACTCTAACAACACTGACATACAGCAAGCAAGCAAGCTTGAAGAAAACCTGCTCGACAAGAACTCCCTCCCCCCTGGAATTTATGTGCCATAAAATATCTGGGAGAGAGATACACAAATCCCCTTACCCCCCCTCCTCCCCATTTCAAGAGAGAGAGAGAGAGAGAGAGAGAGAGAGAAAAAGGAAAAAGGAAAAAGAAAACGCCAGAAAACACCAAATATCCCATTTCGTTCAGAGAGCACATATGATTTGCGCGCACACACATCCACATCCACATCCACATCCAACGCACGCCAGTTTGAAAAAAAACAACTTTCGGGATCCCCCATCGCAGAACATGGGGAGGGCAAGCCGTAGCCAGGCCCCTGACAAATGTAAAGTTAGATGGGAGAAGAAAAAAAAGGGGGGGGGGGGAGTGCGTGTGTCTCTGCAACTTTCATCGTCGTCACCCCCGACCCCACGTGTAATACCGTATAATAAAGGGAAGGAGAGAAACCAGATAGTCCAATACCACCAAGCCGAATTCATCGCTTAAATCTCTATCTTACCGTATCCCTCGGCCCCTTCAGCAACTGGCATGACAACCCCCGCATCAACGCTATCCCGCTTAACCCCCATGCTATCCTCCCCTTTACCAACACCAAACATGCGAATAGCTTCTGTAAGCGCCTGGACAGCATCCTCATTACTCATGCTACCAGGGAGGCCCTGGCCGCCCATCGAGGAGCTGATTTTCTTGGTAGCGTCCTCGAGGGCACGGACGCGGCGTTGGAAGTTGAGGCGGTCCATGAAGAGTTGTTGGCGGCGGCGCTGAAGGTCGCGGCGCTCGGCGGAGAGCAGCTTCTCGAAGTCGTTGAAGTGGGCGAGTTTGAGCTGCAGCTTCTGGAGTTGCAGGTTGACGGCGCCTGAGACGAGGCGCGTGATGTGGCGCTCTTCGTGGGAGGCGAGCGCTGAGGAGCGCGCGGCGGAGAGGGCAAAGGGGAGGGTGGCGAGCGGGTTGCCGCCTGAAGAGGTGTCTGCTTCTTTTGTGGCTGCTGTGGTGGATTCGGCGGACGTGTCAATGTCCATGGCGTCTCCGCCCTCTGGCTTCATGTCTGAAGCTGAGGCTGCGGGTGTCGACTGCTCGCCTTCCTTTTCCTTGCCCTTTTCTGAGGGGGCTGTTGGGGCCTTGTTGATCTTCTCCTGCAAGATGCGCTTCATCTCGTTGACACTGCGCCCTGAAGCGACTGCGGCTTCAGTGACGTTTGCAGGTGCCAGACCAGCCAAGAAGCTGACTACGCTCAGTATCGGGTTGTCTGCATGGTGAATTGGGACGCGGCCTTCGCTAAGGTACTCGAGATCACGTAGGAACTTGGTCGAAGGAGCCGCAGATTGTGACTCTGGTAGATCTGCCTCAACATACTTGTCCTCAATCTCGAGTTGTAGGAATTTCATCACACACTGTTCGCGAGTCTTTGTTTGAACGTGGTCTGCAACGCGATTCCAGTCGTCATCGAACTCCTCCAAACCCTCAAGTAGTAGGAGTGTCTCTTCTTCGGTCCACTTCTCCTCGGTCTCGGTAGCTGCCAAATCCTCTGGATTCGAGATCTTAGTGAAGTCTGCTGATGATGTGCCGGATGGGAAGTTGCCCTCTACGAAACACCTAGGGCACAGATCCCGCTTCAGACCTCCAGCAGCTTTAAGCTGTCCTGGATGCTCAGAGGGCTTTGTCTCGTGGAAATGTACGCGTGTGCATTCGACACCGCAGCTGAAGCAGTTGATGACCTTGGTCGGCTCTTTGGCGGCAGCCTCGAGGTCCTTGACGTCGACTGATCCGCCGTTTGCAGCCGCTTCTCCGTTTGCAGCCTTGGGTTCCACGGAAGCCTCCTTGCCATTGGGCTCGTAGATGTTTCGGCCTGCTAGAGACTTGGTCTCGCTCTTTGCAAGGGGTTGTTGGCTCGCAGCGCGGTCAGTCACTGCGAGTTGCTTGCCCTCTGTTACTTTTGAGCCTGGTCCTGGTTGGAAGGGCTGGAGTCCACGGGGGGTGTCAACTGTGACGCGGAAGTGGCCAGTGAAGGGTGGGCCAATGTTCGATGGGCGTTCCTGTGGGTCAACCTAAACACTATCAGTCTTAATCCGGGCGCATCATGGCATGAGATATACCTGATAATTAATCAAACCCCACTGTTCGAGGAAGGCGTGTACGCGCATGATGGCGCACACGTCTCCAGCAAGATTCCTTCGGCATGCGGTGACTGTGAGGTACTCGGACGGGTTGAGGCGGTATGTGTTGATCATGAAATCACGGTAGTCGCGGTAAACGGCCGGGGTCTTGCTGCGGTTACGGTTGTTGAAGAACTCTGGCAGGGCCTTGCGCTCGCGGTAGTCAATGTAGCGCATGTCAAACCAAGTCGCGTAGCTTGGAATGATGGTCGCATAAGTCTGCGTGACAAAATGGGAGCGCGCTGCTGATTGCAAATCGGCCTTTGCTTGTGCTTCGGGATCTGCAGCTTCGGCTCCTTCGCCCTCCTTCTTTGCATCGTCGGTGCCGCCCATTTCTTCATCCTCTTGACCATCTGCATCTTCGGCTTCCGGCCGTGGTGCGTCGGGTGCGTCTAGGGGGTTGTCGGATGCGGCAGCAGGTGTTGCAGTCGCGGGCTCATTTGACGACGCCTTGACGACAGTGTCTTCGAGCATGTTTGTGTCTGAGCGGATACTTAGCACATTGAACTTGTTGGTTCTGCACCGCGTTTTGGGGGAGGCAGAGAGAAGACTACTGCCATGATGATCTGGAGACATGTGTTCGACCAAGTCGTCGACGTGGCTGGGGATGCGTGCAACAGAACAAGTGCGGAGAGCTGCGACCTACCTTGATCAAGCGCATTGGTGTCTGCGGCACCTTCTCCGGAAAGGGTGGGGTCCTGGGCGGATGCGCTCGTTGTTGTGTCGTCGGCCATAGCTACGAGGGTGCGAGACGAGACGTGCGATGCGATGAAGCGCTTGACAGCGTGGTGCAGTGGTGCACGAGAAAATCGCGGTGCGCAGGGGCGTAGAGCAACTGCGCGATCGCGGGCAGGATGAAGAGGCTAATTGCAGCCGTGTGGTGGGCGTGGGAGGGTGGGGATGAGGGGGAAGCGATGGGGTGCAATGGAGTCGCGTCTGAAGTTCGCGATGCTCGACCAGGCCCAAGCAAAAGTCCACTAAGGAGCAGCTGATCACGTGACCAATCTGGCGCTCCGCACCCCAGGGCTAGCGCCGGCCATGCAGCCTGGTCAAACCGAGGTTGCCGTCCCGCACATCTGGTCGAGGTGCCTTTGCCAGTCCCAGTCTTGAACCCGCATTCTCCCTCGAATTGTCTCGTTTTTGGCTGTTATCCTCTTCTCTGGGTATTGCGCCAATTTCGCCTGCCATGTTCTCCGCTGCCCGCCAATGCGCCCTACGGACTGCCCGAACTCGGCTTAGACAGTCGCAACCCGTCGCCGTACCCCAGTACTCGGCCTTTGCACGCTTGGCCTCAACTCTCGCTGTCCTCGAGCAAAAAGATGGAAAGATCGTATCCCAGTCATTGGCTGCCATCACAGCCGGAACAAAGATTGGAGGCTCCATAACAGCCTTCGTTGCGGGCAATGGAGTCAAGGCTGTCGCAGAAGAAGCCGCAAAGGCAAAGGGTGTGGAAAAGGTCATCTACGTTGAGAATGGCGCATACGATAAGGTCGGCAGCACAAGCAGTGATTGCGTCCCATGAGCTGACCATATCCCAGTCTCTCCCCGAGAACTATGCGCCCCTCCTGGTAGAGAACATAAAGAAGGGCGGATACACACATGTCATTGCCGGCCACTCGGCCTTTGGCAAGAACATCATGCCCCGCGTCTCGGCCCTCCTTGACTCGCAACAAATATCTGACATTACTGGCATTGAGAGCGAAGACAGTGAGTCGGAGGTTATAGCATCGCCGAACAGTAGTACTGACTTAACCTGCAGCGTTTGTCCGACCAATCTACGCCGGTAACGCCATCATGACCGTTCAATCGTCCGACAGCACAAAGGTCATCACCGTTAGAGGCACTGCATTCCCCGCACCTGAGGCTGAAGGTGGAAACGCAACCGTTGAAGAGGGCGTTGACCCTAAGGCCGAGTGCCCGACTGAATGGATATCCGAGGACCTCCAAAAATCCGACCGACCCGATCTCGGCTCAGCAGACAAGGTTGTGTCAGGAGGACGAGGTCTGAAATCAAAGGAGGAGTTTGACAAGCTTATGCCACCTCTAGCAGACGCGCTTGGTGCTGCCATTGGCGCTTCAAGAGCAGCAGTCGACAGCGGCTTCGCTGACAACAGCTTGCAAGTTGGACAGACCGGAAAGAATGTTGCGCCGCAGCTCTATCTATGCGCTGGTATCTCCGGAGCTATCCAACATTTGGCTGGTATGAAGGACAGCAAGGTTATTGCTGCCATCAACAAGGACCCTGAGGCACCAATCTTCCAGGTTGCCGATGTTGGTCTTGTTGGTGATCTCTTCGAAAAGGTCCCCGAGCTAACAGAGAAGCTCAAGTCGCAGTAGAAAAAATATACATATCAAATGTTAGACATGTAAAATAGCTATGATAACCTTTTCCTGGGACCGAAGAGAAGTGCAGCGTTCACTGTGTATTTGCTAAGTCTCTTTGGGCCCATAGGCGGCTTACGTGACACTGACATCTTGGTTGGCTAACTCAACATAGGAATTCATAATCTTGGCATACATTAAACGAACAATTGCAGGTTCAAGTCGTGTTATATTTCTTTCTATGACTACAACAACAACAATATTAATTCTAATATGCAAATGTCTGATGATACTTGCAAAGTCTACCAGAGATATTCTCAGACCAAAGCCGTGTATTCCTTGTACACAAGACAAAGCTCAGAAATCTTGTGACTATGTATTTGCGCATGCACTCGACACATGTCAATCATGTGTGCCTCCTCAGCTCAGTCTAGATTCAAAGTCTTGGCGCACGTCAACAGCTGATCGTCCTACACCAATTACCCTTGGCTGGTGCCTCGTCTCCACCTCCAATCGAAAGCCGACAAGTCCGGCGCGTTCGCTGAAGGTACGGTCAGCGGATGCACGCGCGTGTACGAATATGTGAATACGGCACAGCCTTTTTCTTCTTTTTTTTGTACTTGCTCCCCCTTTCTTTTTCCCCGTGTTATCTTTGCTAATCTCGACTCACCTACCATCCAATAGCGAGCGACACCACTTCTGGTCACCTGCGAAAAGTGTTCCTTGTTATTCACAACATTATTAGGTTTGCACTTGCATGCCATCTGAAACGGCTCGTTGCCTTGTGACTTTCATCTGAAAGATAACAGGTTTCTGCCGTCTCCTAGAGTGCACGCCTAGCATTTCGCTGTCGCGACGGTCTAGGATCTTCTCCGAGATTCCTTATTGTAGTGCATTTGATCAGCACTCGTTACTGTAGATTCTCTTGCATCGCTTGTTGCACCCAGTGATGAATGTAAACACGGCTTGCCCAAGATGCAGCATGAAGACGAAAAGTCGAATCAGCCAACCGGCTCACAACAGCAAACCGAAACTAACATGACCAAAGCTCCAATGAATAAAGAAAACAAGAGAAAGATATGGTGGAACATATGGAAGAAATGGGAAGAAGAAGAAGCCGATTGGTGGTTTGCGAGCACTGGCATCCCCCTTCTAGCCGCTACTCTTGGGCCACTGGCAAATGTGAGCTCTATCGCTGCCCTGGTAACGCCTTGGAGGCAGAGGAATATCATCAATGGTGAAGTGTTGTCCGATTTTGAAGGGGTGCCATTTGGCGATCCGCGATGGTAAGTGAGGCTTTTAGCCAAAACTGGACGCATCCTCTAAAATCACGTACAAACCCGAGCTGACGGAATCAAGGTGTTACTGGATTAACGTCGCTTCCCTAATTTGTGGGTTCCTCGGAAATATATTTCTTCTGCTGAACTTTACGCAAAGAATCCGATATATTATTGCTCTACCGGCCACTGTAATACTCTGGTATCTGTCATCTGGTTTTCTTATTGCGATTACCATATGTATGAACACGTACGCACCGCCTCTGCGTCCGCAAGAAACATACACCCAAGGATTTTGGTACGCCATCGCAGCAGCCGCCTTCTATACTATATGTTCTATGATCCTCATGGTCAATATGCTAGGTTACTTTCTAGGCCACTACCCAGAAAACTTTGCGCTCAGTGACAGCCAACGGACACTCATCCTGCAGACGATGGCATTCTTTATCTGGCTGGCTGGTGGCTCCGCAGTATTTGCCAAACTTGAACAAAATGCTGGCAACGATAGTTGGCGCTTCGCGGATGCTCTGTACTTTTGCGATGTCACGATTCTCACAGTCGGCTTCGGCGACATGGTACCATCAACTGCTGCGACTAGAGGCATTGTCTTCCCTTACTCCGTCGGGGGCATCATCACCTTGGCCCTTATTGTCTCTTCGCTCTATACCGCAGTACGTGAGTTGGGTGACGAGAAGATTGTTCAGAAGTATGTGGACCGCCTGCGCGAAAGCGTCGTCGAGCGTACAGTGACCAACTCCTTCGATCTTCGTCATCGCGAACACACTGCCCATCATCTCATCAGAAAGCGCAAACTTGGATCTCCTAAGATATCTGCACCAACTGGACTTCGACGTTTACGCAAACCCGTGGATGAGAACGCCAATCATACCTCGACACTCCCACACATCACCCACGCTCTCGGCATGAATTCGAAAAGACGGCTTCTAGTCTTGAAAGAGGAGAAAGATCGATTCGAAGTCATGCGCAGGATACAAGAGGATTCTAAAAAGTTCAAGCAGTGGATGGCACTTTTATGGTCCACCACCACATTCTTGATCCTTTGGTGCATAGGTGCTCTTGTGTTCACAATAACTGAGAAGGACAGTCAGGGACTGACGTATTTCCCCGCCCTCTATTTCTGCTACGTCTCCTTGCTCACCATTGGGTACGGAGATTTAGCCCCAAAGACCAATTCTGGACGGTGCTTCTTTGTCGTTTGGAGCCTGATCGCCGTCCCAACCATGACCATTTTAGTTTCTAATCTTGGAGACACGGTGGTGGCAAACTTCAAGAAATGGAGTGATAAGTTTGCCGACTTTACCGTGTTGCCTAAGGCAGGCATATGGCGCTCGTTTCTTGACAAGCACCCCTGGCTTCTTCAGTGGTTACAACGCTTGACAGAATACCATGCACGTAGGAAGCGTTTGGAGAAAGGGTTCGAAGTTGGAGTTGTCGACAGCAATGGCTCAGATCCTCCCAACGTTGGTGACAACGACGCCGGTCCCTCTGAAGATGTAGAAAACCCGCGAGACAGCGACAGAGCTGCTGAAGAGTCTGAGGCAATCCCAGAAATCTCGCTTCCCCAAGCCCCGACTGGTGCATCTATATCCCGCCAGCTAGCGCTCTGTATCCAAAAGGTCTCGTTCGACCTGAGAAAACCAAACAAGCGCTATAGTTACGAAGAATGGGTCGAATTCACACGCTTAATCCGTGCAACACACCCAGAACATCTGGATCGCTATCTAGGTATCGAGTGCAATGCAACAGACGACGAGAACGAGGAGGGTCTAGTCAATTGGGATTGGCTTGGTGAGCGTAGCCCTTTGGTTTCTGGGAACAGTGAAAGTGAGTGGTTGCTGGAGAGGCTGGTGGAGAGTTTGGTGAGATTGGAAAAGAGAAAGGAGGTTGCAAGGGGAAGAAGAGATATTGGGGCGTTGAGGAATATGGAGGGAAAGAATGGAGAGAGTGGCTGAATGCATAACCGGCAGTGGTGGCTCTGTATATCTGAGGGTTGAGCAAAGTTTGACATGTGTAATTACTATTTTTGAGCATCAAATACAAACATGTATGATAATTGCGTTGCTACGGGATTACTTACAGAATAGGGCATCAATGTGTCTGCCTTGCACTAAACCAATACTAACATCTCGGCTGAATTTGGTACAAGCTCTTGGCCATACCTTTGCCTGCATGTGAAGCGGAGCGAGTCGGCTTCGGTGCCCGTGAGCATGGTTGGATTTGGCAATGATATGCGATTTATCGCAGAGCCAGCCACAGGAACAAAGAGCCAAGATATCCCACTGAGGCGCATGCATATTGCGGAGTCGTGTGAACCCGGGTCTAAGGAGGCTGTAGGAAGCCTAAGCGCCCATGTTGTCGGACTGTCGGCGGTTGTTACGCACCTACATGCACCGAGCCTTATTTTTAGATTTTGAATATACAAGATCGTCAACCAAGACTCTGCACAAAAGCACTAGTGGAACATGTTTACTGCTGATCAGTCTGGACGTAAAGTTCGGAAACCTGAAGCAAGAGCGTGAACGGACGAGCGCAATGGCCATCAATGACACTTCGCAAGTAGTCGCTCAATTGGGAAAGACTTTGGCTAAGCGAAATGTCCAGTAGTTAGCGTAACCCCTCAATTGCAACAGCTAAACATTGTACGTGTGTACAGCCTGATAGGGGGACATCTGATTCGACACTTGCCCACCGCTATGGAGACAATCATACTAAGCTGGCATCGCAGACAGACCCCTGCTCGCAGTTCTCGTCTGCTTTGTTGTGCATGAGCCCTATCATACCGTAATGCCAAGTTGGATGGCGCCACCTGTTTGGGGGCGTACATAGACGAGATACGCGCTATACGACATGGAAGAAACAAGCGACTTTCAGGCACCAACTTTTGCACCCTTTCTAATTTGTCTCCCATATTTAATACAATGAGTCCTCGGCGCAAAATTATAGTCTAACTGTGTTTTATCCATTCAAACCTCGTCGTTATCGACTCTGCAGCTGCGGGTCGACCGCCACACCCCCTTGCAGTTGACTTTTAGGGAGGGCACGCTACAGCTACGATTCAAACCCCTACATCCCAGAATATGGGGAAAGAAAGCGTCGTAGAACCTGTAGAGAATGGAGGGGCTGTCTCTACGAAGCCAAAAGAGGCTTCTCAAGACGGACTAAAGAACTACTTTGTAAGTAATGCTGCTTGACCTGATGCTCTACCTGACAAAGGAAAACCCAGCGTGTCTTTAGTTACGGAACGCGTCTAGATTATTTACTCATCCTGATTTGTTTCATTACCTCAATCGGCTCGGGCATCGCTTTCCCCCTGATGACTGTAGTCTTTGGTGAGTATCCATCCAACAAAAAAAAGTAGTGCAACTTTTCGTCTCGCTGACTGCATTCAGGCCAACTCGTGGGAAAGTTTACCGATTATTTCACGCCAGGAACAAGTGTCACAGCCTCTGAGTTTCAAGATGAAGTCGATGGCTTGACACTGTACTTGTTGTACCTCTTCATCGCCAAGTTCGTTCTGTCCTATGTGTCGATGGTAAGAAAGAACATCTTCTAGTCGCAAGTTCAAATAATGACCACATCACAGCTCACGATCCGGATTAGTGGCCTCCGAATCTCGGCTGCGCTACGTCTGGCATACATACGAGCTTTGTTCCTACAGCCTGTTAGTGTAATTGACACTGTCAGCCCCGGAAAAGTGTCCACGCGAATCACAACCTCCGCAAACACTGTTCAAGTCGCTGTATCACAACAGCTTGCTATGATGTTCCAGGCATTCGCCTTTGTGATTGGAGCATACGTTGTAGCGTTCATCCAGAGCCCATTGCTCACCTTGGTCGCATCAGCCTCTTTACCGTTCATCTTGATACTCATGGGTATCATAATCCCTCCGTTTACGCGTATACACAAAATCACTGAAAAGTACAGCGAGGATGCGTCTGCTACGGCTTTTGAAATATTCTCTTCCCTACGCGTCGTTGTCGCTTTTGGGGCCGAGGCAAAATTGGCACGACAGCACGAAGAATTGCTGATCAAAAGCACAAACAACTTCAAGAGGGCTGCTCCTCTCTCGGGACTCTTTTTCGCGCCTATGATGGTAGGGCAATACGGTACGATGGGTATCGCCTTCTGGTTTGGTATCAAGCAGTATTCTGAGGGCAAGAACGATAACGTTGGCACCATTGTTATCGTTCTGTTCGCAGTCATGATGGCAGTCGTCAATTTTGGCAGAGTCGTTACCCCAATCATTGCTGTCGTCAAGGCATCAACAGCCGCCGCAGAACTGTTCAGGACGATCGATGCGCCGGTTCCAGATGTCTCGGGATTGAAAGAGCCCGATGTCACTGCCAAAGCCAACATCACATTCGAGGATGTCGCCTTCTCCTACCCAAGTAGGCCAAATGTTCCGATTCTCCAAGGACTAGGTCTTGAATTCGAAGCCGGCAAAGTTACAGCTATCGTTGGTCCATCGGGAAGTGGTAAGTGGTTTACATCAGCAAACTGCTCTTAGTATGTGACTGACATCCTATTTCAACTGTTAGGAAAGTCTACCATTGTCGGTCTAGTACAGAGGTGGTACGATCTCGTCGGAACAACAGCTTTACCCACGCCGAACGATCTCCCTGTCGACTCCTCCGCCGCCTCAACAACGCACACTGAACCCAAACAAGACAAGACCCCGAAGAAGTCTGGATGGTTTAAGAAGCGTGCCGTCAACGAAGGCAAAGATCAAGAGAAACAAGAAAAAGTGGTAAAGGACGATAAAAGTAAGGAGGCCGAGCCCGATCTCGGCCCCAACACATGTACTGGCACTATAAAAGTCGGGGGAACCGATATCAGAAACATTGATGCAAAATGGTGGCGCTCTCAGATTGGTATCGTCCAACAAGAGCCATTCCTCTTCAACGATACAATCTACAATAATGTCGCATTTGGTCTTACCGGAACAAGATATCAAGATTTACCTAAGGAAGAGAAGATGGTTATGATAGAAGAAGCATGTCGCGAAGCCTACGCAGATGAGTTCATCTCTAAGCTTCCAGAAGGCTATGAGACTCTGGTAGGTGAGAGTGGTATCAAGTTGTCAGGCGGCCAGCGTCAGCGCATCGGAATCGCAAGGAGTATCATCAAGCAACCGCCCATCTTGATCATGGACGAAGCAACCAGTGCGATTGACGTACGAACAGAACGCATCGTACAACAAGCACTCGATCGCGTTTCGAAGAACAGAACCACGATTGTAATTGCTCATCGTCTCTCCACAATCAAGCGGGCGGACAAGATTGTTGTCCTACGCAAAGGCCAATTGGTAGAGCAGGGTACTCACGACGAACTACTGAAGATCGAGGCAGGCGTCTACTTTGGCCTGGTTCACGCACAGAATATTGCTATGGAAGCTGAGAACGAAGACGCCGACCTGGAGAGAATCAACACCGCTACCAGTGAAGTCGTCGAAGAGAAAGCAAAGAACAACAACATTTCTGAAGAGAAGAACCCGGAATACAAAGAGAAAGGCTTGATGACCAGTTTTGGACGCCTGCTATTCGAACAACGCCACCACTGGATTCTGTTCAGCTTGGCTATCTTCGGGATTCTAGCCAGCGGTGCTGTCTGGCCACTCCAAGCCTGGGTCTTTTCCCAGGTCATCAACGTCTTTACGCTTCCGAGAGATCAACTTATCAGTGAGGGTAACTTCTGGGCCGGTATGTTCGGAGTGCTTGCCGGAGGCACATTTCTGTCATATTTTGTTATGGGATTCGCATTTCATCTCATAGCCACACAAGTCTCACTGCAGTACAGGCAAGAGTATTTGTACAACTTGATTCGGAAGAGGATCTCTTTCTTCGATGAGGAGGGGCATAGTCCGGGATCTCTGACGTCCAGGGTGAGTTCGGACACTACGCAGCTTCAGCAGCTAATGGCAACGGAAATGGGCATGGCGCTCATTGCTATCGTCAACGTTGTTGGGTGTGTCATCATCTCCTTTGTCTACGGTTGGAAGCTATCTCTCGTCGGTCTCTTCGCTGCTTTGCCGCTCATTCTAGCTGCGGGATACCTCCGCATGCGTCTAGAACTCGAGTTCGAAAAGAGCAACGCGAAGATCTTCGAGGACAGCAGTCAGTTCGCCGCCGAAGCTGTTGGAGCCTTCCGCACTGTGCTCAGTCTCATCATGGAAGACATGATTGGCGACCGGTACGAGACTTTGCTGAGCACTCACATCAGCAAGGCCTTTTCACGCGCGAAATGGGGCACGCTCGTCTTCGCAGGGAGCGATAGTATCGAACTGGCTTGTATGGCGCTCACGTTCTGGTATGGCGGCACATTACTTGCATCTCGCGAGTACAACAACGTCGACTTCTTCGTCATCTATCAAGCCATCATTTCCGGTGCCGTCGCAGCAGGCATGTTCTTTTCCTTTGCCCCAAACATGGCCCAGGTAACCAGCGCTGCCAATCGCATCCTGAGCATGCGTCCACCCCCAACCAGCGGTTCTACTTCCTACCCGCCTCTCAACACATCGGAACAAGGCATCGGCATAGAGTTCCAAAACGTCTACTTCACCTACCCATCCCGAGAACTCCCCGTCCTCTCAAACCTCAACATCCAAATCCAACCCGGCCAATTCGCCGCCCTCGTTGGCGCAAGCGGCTGCGGCAAATCCACCACCATATCCCTCCTCGAACGCTTCTACGACGCCTCTTCCGGCCGCATCCTCTGCAACGGACAAGACATCACGACGCTCGACCCGTCCGAATACCGCAAGCAAATCAGTCTCGTAGCCCAAGAACCCACACTGTACGAAGGCACGATACGAGAAAACATTGCGTTATCCGTGGTATCGGCGTCGGATGCGGAAATCGAACAGGCATGTCGCGACGCCCAGATCCATGACTTTATTACGTCCCTGCCAGATGGCTATGCACAGCGCCTGGGACCGAAGGGTATGTCGCTCTCCGGCGGCCAGAAACAGCGCTTATCACTTGCTCGCGCTCTGCTTCGCCAGCCCAAGTTGCTCCTTCTCGACGAAGCGACATCGTCTCTCGACTCGGAGTCTGAAAAGTTGGTCCAAGAAGCGATTGAGAGGGCGGCGAAAGATGGGCGTCGCACTATTCTCTCTGTTGCGCATCGGCTTGCGACGATTCAGAAGGCTGATGTTATTTTTGTGCTGGGGAGTGGGAAGGTCTTGGAGAAGGGAGATCATCAGGCATTATTGAAGAAGAGGGGGGTTTATTGGCAGATGGTGAGTTCAACCCAGTCTTCTCGATGAATTATTGATGATGTGCTAACTATTTGGTGTAGTGTCAAGCCCAGGCTTTGGATGCGTAGATATTCTTCATACATATATTGCTGTATCTTTTCTAATAACCATAGCCAGTTTTTTTTTATAGTTCTCACCTCATATACTTTAAACCGACCTTAAAATGACTTACCCTGCCGTTACTTACTCATGTCATACTTTTCTCATAGTGGCTTTCGTCCAAAAACAGACTAGCCCGGATCGGTTCCCAAAAAAAATCAGGCTATGGCCATACCCAAAAAAAAAAAACTTCCGGCAAAACCCATTCAACGCAAAGTAATTGCTGAGCAGCTGCGAAAGGGATACAAAAAAGAAAGCCCGACGTGGGGGTCGAACCCACAACCTTGAGATTTGAAACAATCGTGCCTTTGAGGGCGTGATAACTAAGAGTCTCACGCTCTACCGATTGAGCTAGCCGGGCTGTTGTTGCTTTCGATGAGGAAACGTCCATGCCAAACATATATATTTCAAGCAATCTTGCAACGCCCATATCCTCAAAGTCGGAGTTGTAGCCAGAGGTTTTGAATGTAAAGAGGAAAATTTGCTGGGGTGCCATGCAGAATTTTTGCCAATGACCGAACTACCCGCCTCTTTCTTGCTGGACCCTGGGACCCGCCAATAGAGATGCTCCGTTGTACTGCTAGATCCTGGTTCTGGTCGGGAATGCTTCCTCACGGGCACCCTCGTTCAGACTCTCTGCAATTATATTTTGATGTTGAAAAGAGAGGCCAGGGTTGTAGATTCTTCTGTTTCTTGCTCGTGACATCCGGTGAATCGGAGATGTCGACCTCGAAGACGAATGCGTCTGCCTTGGAGTATGCAATCCTCGTCATGTACCCTGCACTGATATGCTTGGTAAGGCATGGTTCCGTTGCAAGTAGTGGCTCGGGATACAGTCCCTATGCTTGTTAACTAGATATGCTTCCTTCAACGGTAATATCAGTATGCCTCCCGCACTGAGAGCGGGATACTCTTGTAACCGAGGTAAGCGCGTAGTACGATGATGGCGGCGAAGCCCGGCGACTGTATTCCAACATGCGCAACTGAATGCATCAATATGGATGCCTATTCAATAGATGCGTGCAAGGATGTTAGTAGCGTATGAGTAGCATTGCGTTTGCTTGACATCACAGATGCGAGTGGTGGTGTTTCAGCGCCACGCTTATGGCCGCGTTGAGTTGATGCTTGGCGATGCCTAGAGATGGCCATGTTAGCGAATGCGAAGCATACATCTATTCATCAGGCATTGATGGTAGCTCATAGATTGTAGGGTGATTGGCTCTCTAGGTGCATGTGTAGAGCGCGTAGGTATGGATTGCACCCCTGGTGGATCACGAGTCGAGGGTACACCTGGCCGTTCTAGCTAGTACATGCAAGTGTTATGACGTCAAGGTCAACTTCACTTTCGTACTTGCATCGCTTCTTTAACCAAACTTGTAATTGATTTTTTTAAGGTTTCACTTCAAGGTTTAGATGAGATCGACTGCTAGCCGTGATTGGTGGTATTATATGCCAATAATGCGATGGCAAGCGATAGTACCAGGAATGCAAGATACGGGAGATTTATTGGTAGGAAAGAGACAACATAGAAAACATTCAATGAAAGAACTACTGGAAATACATTATTCTTACGTGTGGTTAGTCAAGGGCAGAGGTCTATCTGTACCTTCTCTGGTCTGTGCTACTAAGAGTCACGTCAGACTAGCACAATCACAATCATGGTCGCAGACTGTGGCAGTAGATCCATTCCCAGAGTCCAGTACGATTTTTATGGCGAATATACAAACACATGCACTGTACAGCAGACATAATGTCAGAATAAGGTGAGACGTCTGAGTCTGCACAGTCCCGACTTCGATCCTGAACCACAGCAGCCCAAATGAAAAGGCCAATGGTCACAAAACTGGCTTGACCGATGTAGGCGGTGGGCAGATCTATCCCTCAACCCGACCTAACCGATAGGCAGCAACTTTGAACATATTGGCTAAACCCTCACTCTCTGTCGATCCACGGACACGTGTTATCGGAAAAAGTATCCCAGGTCCCGATACCTATCAAGACCACCTGACTTCTTCTCGTCTTCGTCACCAGCAGGCTGTGTCCCCCAATGACTCGTCTCAATACCCTCTACTCGGAAGCACGATAGCCGCATAGCCGGTACATAACAAAGGGATCTAAGCCACATCCCAGCGCAGCGATACCTTCCTAAACAATCACACCAAGACCGTTAGGCCCCAGACCACCCCAGAAACGGTTTATCCCGTACCCGGCCCAATGGGTCTCACGTATTCATGCTCAGGAACACCGTAACCTCAGTTAGGCCTCCAGAATCGGACCATCCCGTCTTACTACCGAGAAAGCTTAACCCATATCACGTAGTATGCGTACGCGTCCATTTCGCTAACCCTTGCTGAGGCATACCACGAGGTTGAAATAGGGCCCTTGTATATGTTGTTAGGATCCTTGGGGTTGGTACCGTGGTGGGTAGCACAGCCTAGATGTTGCTTCTCCGTGCAGTGTTCCGTTGTCTAGATTGATTACAAGAGGGTTTGTAATATCGGTTTCACTACGGAGTAAGGGGATTAGAGGGGATTGTGTCATTCTGCATATGGAAGCTGGTTAAATATACCGTTGTTTTCATTTCCAGGGTAGGACCGTCGGTCTTAGTCGTGAGAAATACAGCTTACAATAGAGAATCACCTTCTAAATCCATCATTAGGTAGTTTCCAATCGCTCATCACGCAGCTTGAGCGTGAATCTTGAAACGAATAATCTCGGTCAATTGTACGTGCGAGTGAAAGGGATTTGCTGCCAACATACGTATGCTCATGCAAAGTACCGTGACCAGAATCTACGTCACCAACACGCGATGCAAGCAAGTTCCAATACCCAAGCGAGGCATAGGATACATCCAGAAGTGAACACATACGTAGGCATTCTCTACAATCCCATGCTGCAACACGTACAATCTCCACCAGCACACCCAATCTCCACCTCCGACCCAAAATCCTTCCACCCAAAACATACATTCACACATGCAGGAACGCGTACCTCACCCCTCCAACCCCAACCCCCCAACCTCCAAACCTAGTACCCTAGCCTCCAGGCAACCACGCCTCGACATTCCAGAACCCCAAAGGCCCTCTCTAACCCCAACCCCCATCCGACTCCAAACCCTCAACCCCAGGAACCACCTTTCTCCGGCCCCGTTTCACCATAACGGAAAAACAAATGTACGTGCCCCGCCCCCGTAGTATCCGACAAGCGCAACCAATGAGACAAAGAACGGCGATGCTGTTGCCCCGATGCTACACTAGCCGGGGTGGGGCAGCGACGAGAAAGATAGTACCATATAGTCCCGATGATGGGAATACGAGAGCAAGGGGTGGGTAGCAAGATGTCTTGGTAAGCGAAAGATTTTTTGTGACGCAGACGGGGGGGAGAAGGAAGGAAGGAAGGAAGGAAGGTCCAAGCAGTCCTATCACGGGGTTGCCGATGGGCAAGGGGGAGTGGGTGGGTGCGTTGCGGGAGGGGGGTTGGTTTGCTGGGATGGTGCTTGTTCGGGCCATGTGGAGTAAAAGAGGGTAACTAGTAGCGTGGATTGGGGGACTTGGGGGACTTAAGGGTGGTATTATAGAGGTTCTGGGGTTGGGAGGAGGAAGATAGTGCTGGTTGGGATTCGTGACATGTGCGTTTTGTTTACGTGGCGCATGCTGTGTTTACGGATGAGGAGGGGAGGGGAGAGGGGTGCTTGTCAAAGGGCGTCTATGTGTTGTGGTCATGTGGGTTCATCTGCTAGTAGGAGTAAGTAACCAGCGCCAACTAGTACCTATGCTCGCCAGTAGAAGAGCACAGAGGGCAGATAGTAAGGAAGATTCGAAGCGACAAGCCATCAGGCGTCAGCAATTGTGTGGCATGGGCGCCGCGGGTCAGGCTTCATTGCATGTTCCATGCATATACATGCACCATGCATGCAACTTCCGCGCGACAACGGCTCAGGCTGTTTCCAAGGCAGAAATGGCCCAAAACGGTAAAGCATAAGTTAAGTTAGAAAACGACACACGAGAAAAAAAAACACCGTGTCAAAAGGTTATTAACCGTTTGTCAAACGTGTTAAAAGTGGATCGTAGCTTTGGATTTTTTTTCCCCGGGTCCGTGGGCGTTTGCGTGGGTTGCCTGATCTCCTTGGTGAACAAGCTGTCACATGTCATCCATCAAAGTCCGTGAGTAACTACTTATTAAACCAGGGGAGAGCGGATGGATGGGGATAAGACTCGCGACATTATTACCACTGGTTAAATCGTGGATGCATGAAAAGAAAAAAGAATGAAAGTGGAAGAATACTTGGGGCAATTACCCAAGTTTAGCGTTAGTTTTCCCGTTTTCTTGCCCGAGGCGTTCCATTGTTTTTTGCAACTCGGGGTTTGAGGCTGTGCAGCATCGCGTGTTTTCTGCACACCTTTCCCCCCCCTGGATGCCCCAATCGGCTGCAACCATTTACGGGTAGGAAGGGGGTTGGGGGACCTTGTTGCACATCTTCCTTGAAGGATCCCTTCCTACAGGCAAGTTATTTTACCAGTGGATAGTGTGATGAATGCAAGTGATGAATGTAAAGTGATGCAATGTTCGGTGTGTGGGTGTGTTTATTTTTGGTAAATAAACGGAAGGAAGCTAAGATTTGCTGCGGGCCGCCTAAACGAGACATGGATAAGACGCAAGGAAGAAGGAGAAGAAGACATGCCGTGGATAGGCGGAAACAGATACCGTTACAATGTTGCATTACAGGATTCAAGAAAAAAAAATGCTAGTGAAGAGTCACGCTTCCTTTGCCATCCTCCCTCTCCGACTACCTGCCCAATTACATAGCCAACATGTTTGCACAAATCTAATCTATGTTCAAATGAAAGATGCCAAGCCTATTTCCCCTGTCGGTTCCTTGACCGGTTTTGCACAGCCTCAAGAAGGGTAATAGGAATATTGCGAGTTTCTAGGATCCTGATACATTGGCGATGTTGTCGCGATATAATCCTGCTGACCAGACGTTCGACGTGGCGGCCCATGTGGCATTGTGCCATACGGAGCGTGGGCCGTGGGGGCTGTGTAGACCGGACTTCGTGACATGATTGGTTGCTGGGCAACTGGATAGCTGCTATAGCCCTGAATCGAAGGAGTTGTGGATGCGCCGCCGGTGTGTAGCGATGGTGATGAAGGGTGCATGTACGAGGTTGTTTGATCCCATGGTGAAGGGATGTTTGGGTTTATTGGTGGTGGCTGGGTGTATCCGTATTGAGGCAGGGTTGCTGACGACTGATGGGTATGTTGATCGGCTACAGCGGTAGGCATGGTGTATGCTTGTGGAGAGGACCACGTTGAATATGCGTCGTTGTCGATACTTGACCACGAAAGGCGATGGCCTCTCGGTGACGGCGTGTGTAGAAGGGAATCGTACATTGCTGAGTTTGGAGATAGATAACCATCGTCTTCTGGGTAGTTGGGGAACGGAGCGGGTGTACCACAATCGGATGGAGAACTTGGAGCGTTTGCGAGAGTGATGCCTTGGTTCTGATATCGCCGTACCAAGACTGTGTAGCTGTAAACTGTTAGCCGATATTCTAAGATGTTTCTGACAGCAGCATACCGATTCTTGATATCGTTCTTCGATCGTTCTGGAAAATGCTCTCTTTGAATATCTTTCCAATGGCGCCCAAGTTGCTGAACCGCATCAATCAACTCGTTGTCCTAAGATACCGAGTCAGCACATGAAAACTACTCAATCTCTCCAAGAATATTCCAAACTGACATCAGTCTCTTGCCATTCGCTCCGGTCTAGATTTGGATCGAGTGACTGCTGCCACCGCTTTGCACATTCTATTGATGGTCAATAAGACAAGCTGTTAGAAAGACATGGAAATACTTACGATCTGCGCTCCTTGTTCCCACACAGTTTGCTATTACTGTCCATCTAATGGTATTCTGTCAGCAGTTTCGTGGTGATAGTGTCATTGAGGCCTACCTTTGGCCGTGTTCTTCAACCCCTCTTGCTAGTAAATCATCCTCGCTCTTTGACCATTGTCCCTTCTTGAGCCCGCCTGCCACAGAGTTGTGCCACCGTTTTCGACAGTCTTTGTTTGTTCGGCCAGGGAGATTATCAGCAATTCTGCACCTGTGTGTCCAGTCAGATTAAGGGCTTGTATCATACGAGATTGAACCATACCAATCTTTGACTTCTCCTTCTCTTACTAAAAAGACGTCAGCCATTATTCAGCACCATGGTCGCAATCTGGACTTTGGAAACAGAGAGCAGGTAGTGGTTATTGAAAATTTTAGGAAATCAAGACTCACATTGAGCTTCAACTCCTTCTCTTAGCTTCTGATCTTCTGATAGTGACCATTTTCTGGGAGGGTGACTATGGGACCCCATTGGCGGTTCAATAGGTTAGATTCAAAGATGTTTCTTCAGGATGGCCAAGACAGTGAGATAGTGCAAAGAGAGTATGATCTGGTAACACAGCTGGGGTAAGAGGTTGGCAGAAAAGTAGTAGTGTCAAAAGGGCTTGGGAGAGTAATGAAGATGGCTAGGTGTATCTGAGCCTAGATTGTACAAGATCTACCTTGGTTTTAAGGCGCAAGCGAATACTACCACGCCCATAGTCTTGGCAGCGCAGGCACTTGGCTATGGCAGAAAATAGACGGCAGAGGGTTGCAAAGAAGCGTTATGCCAAGACGTGGTATCCTAGGTCACTCCTCCATGTGGCTAGCGAGTGCGTCGACTAGGGGATGGGCCATGTTGAAACTGTTCGGTGATTTACTGCAGACGCACTTGAAGGAGGCTTTGCCATTATGACGCGTGCGCACAGTGCTAATGCATCGAACGACGGGCCACGATGGTGTGTACAGCCCCAAGGATCCAGAAAAGGGTTGGTGGCCTGTAAGGCGAGGCTGCAGGGGCCATTCACCGCTAACGAACCGAGGAACACCACAACCAGGTGCCGGTCAGAAGAGCTTGTTGCTCCACAAGCCGTGCCTAAGTGGCTGGGGGCCGCACTGACAACCATGGACCTGACGCACCTGTGGACAATTGCCCAAGTTGTTCGCTTGACAGGAATGAATCCTTCCTGTCAAGATATACATGTATCATTAGCCTGTAAGCAATTCCAGAGGATCACGAGATATCCTGCTAGGGATGGGTGGTGGTTGTGTTATTGAGAGCTCATTCAAGGCTCCCAGTGACGTACGTACATGTTAGTTGAAGTTACTGAGTTGTTTGGCCATGAGTCAGCGCCGTGATGTACACACGAATCGAGTTGCGTGTGCAGCAAATGCTCCACAAATGTGACAACATCAGTCAATGATTTTTGATCTGATGGTCGAGTTACGATTTCAAAGAGTAGTCCACAACGCGCCCATGGCTTTGCCGTCTTCATACACGCTATGGAAGCCAGCCCGAACAAAATGTCGATATCACACAAACCCACTTTGGGTATGGTACTGAAGAGCGAACAAAGGATGTTATGAGACTCAATCTGAGTCACAGTGAAACTGTAAAAGATAATCCTTGATTCTGAATTTTACCCTCATTCCATGCCGTATCATCAGATAGTTGGTTTAGCTTGACTGCTACGCGTCAATGTACGTAATTGAGTTGGTTTGAAAGCACAAAACGCAAGAAACTAGTGCCCGTGTATCCTAGATAGCAGGACTGAAGATAGAGTTTGGTGCCTGTACACCTAGTGCGGGGAAAGGACCTTGTTCGGCAGGTGCCGCCACGGGAGAGTTTACACCGCGGTATTACTCCGGATTTGCACGCCGAATGTAGCAGATTTATCACTGCAGGCGATGGGTACATGCTATCCAATCATCTTTTGTGAGACACGCCCTACTGTACTCGTCCTCGAGACGAGTCTCCACGCTTGGACCTAGCGTCCCTTGTCAGGGCCGAAGGATAGGTTGTGTATGCGGCATGACACAGCAGTATTTACTGTGTATACTCGCTCAACCACTCGAAGACTTGGGCAAGATGCTTCAGGTTTTGCCCATGAGCCGTTGCGCTTTTGCAAGCAGGACAGTGCTTTCGCGACCCAACTTTCGCTGGCCATTTGGACCTCCCCTTGCTTTTGCCATTGTTTTTCTAAAGCGTTCTCGCTCAGCAGCCTTCTTAGCACGCTCCCTGTCGGCCTCTTCCTTGGCCTTCCGGCGCGCTTCAGCCTCGTCCTTCTTCTTTTGTGCTAGTTGGCTTTCCTTCTGGAAGGGTTGGGGGCGCGGTCGCCGTTGACGCCTCTCGAAGTTCTGTTGATGCTCTGGTTCAGGCGATTTTTCCTCTAGCAGGACAGCACGGTCGGGGTGTGGCTCCAGAGTGGGTTCAGCAGTGGGTTCGGGGGAAACCTTGTCGCCTTGCTCGGTGCTGGCTTCGCGATCATAGACTGACTTGGGCGGGTTGACGGCTTCCTTCTCCTCGCGTGCCTTGAGTTTGGCGTATTGCTTCTTGATCTTGGCCTTGTCTATGAGGCTCTTCTTGATCTTCTCAACTGAACTCAGAATTAGCAGCTGCAGAAGGTAGTATGGCTGAAGGCACAAAGAGGCGTAGAGCACGTTGCGAAAACATGTCTGGTATTCGGATGCGCCGACTATGTCTAGTGCGCTGCAGGGATGTGAATGAGAGGCGCTTACTTTTTCTTCTGTGGGTGCCATCGGGCAGATTTGCAGGCCCAATGGCGAAGCCCTTCTTCTTCTTCTTGGTGTCCTTGCTCTTTGCAGACGACTTTGCGCCGGCCTCATGCGGTCGTGTCGCGCCCATGGCCAAAGGTGTTTGTGGTGTCGCAAAAGTTTCGATGGGCAAAGGCTAGGATGGGAAAGGCAAAATGGCACGGAGGTCCGTCGGGCTTGGCAAAGCGGAGCCCAGTGCGGCCGCGAACACCGGCGGCGGGGGGGACGAGGGTGCGAGTGCTATGTGGTAGCATGCATGCATGTGGTGTGAGTGCATGTGGACATACATACTCCATACATACATACATAGCAGCGTCAAAGTCCCTCGTGTCCCAACCCTATCCATCGCCGTGCTTCTTCCACACAGGCTCCGCCATTCTCCTCCTGCCGTGGGCACGTGCAGCCACCAATGCTCACAAAACTTGTTCTTTTGTTCGTCGTGTGACCGCGCCCGATGTAGCGCCTCAGCAGTCGCCGCCGCACCAGCGACGTACATAGTTTATCTATCAGCGCCAATGACATATATACGTACCACCTCGGGACAATTCTCGCACCTCGTCATCCGTCCATCCCTTGCGCCACTCACTCACTCCTTCTCTCGCGCTCTGCACCCCCACCTCCCGGGCTCCACGGCGTTTCGTCTTAGACCGGGCACCATGCCTGCGCAATGAGACGGCCACTGGAGCCAGCGCACCCGGGTTAAACTGGAAACTCTTACTCATACCATTCGCCGGGCCAGCAGGTGCTCCAACCGCGACAACAAGGCCGTCTCCGCCATCGCGACATTTCAACCGTCATCCTCGTGCTCTCACAACCGTCTCGCGCCTGCACACTTTCGTTCGTATGCTCTGATCTGCTCCGCACTCGTGCCTATGCCGTCCATTGCCACAATCTGCTTCAACCATGCCCATATTTCATGAGCCCAGTGATAGCCTGCGGGCGCCATCAAACTTGCCTGAGCCGGTGACATCCACCCTCCAAAGAGTAGGAACCGCAGAATCGGGTGCCGAGGGGGCGTGGAATGCCAGTATGCATGCACAAGTACCGACCGCACTTGAACCCTCGCTCGACGCGGACCCCGCGTCGCCCAGCCAAACGCGCAAGTCGTCCATATTCGGCCGGAAGGAATGGGTAGAGAGAATCAAAAAGACAAACAGCCCGTCCTGGCTGCAGTGGCAGGGTGTGAGTATTGAGTCGCCTCGAGGGCATTGTCGCTACAAGGTTCGTCATTGCCATACCAAGCACATCGCTGACCCTTTTCCCTTAGAGTGACATCACAACCGACCCCGATGCTCCCGTCCGCCCCAATTCCCGTGACCGCTCAAAGACCCCTCTCGCTCCTGCTACCGACTTGCAATCTTCACAGCCCTCCACTCCCGAACACTTGCGGGACCCCGCAGCCGCAGGTCTAGAGATTCAGCGCCCCCGGTCCGCATTGCACTCCGGAGACTTCAGAGAGAAGCCAGCAGGATGCGCTTCGAGCAATGACGTCTCTTCTTCGGCTTTCCTCGCAACGTCTCCAGTCGTTCCTTGGGATCGTTCTTTTCCCTCGGCAGCGTACAATGTGAACCGACATGACGTCTCATACGTCGACCCGCGCAACCGCGACAATCGCACAGCCCTGCGCTCACGAACGACATCACGGTCATCGCTTAGTTCGATAACGCTTTTGCCTCCCACAAGCCCGCTAGTACATGAGGCAAACAATACAGATTTGGATTTCTCTTCTAGGCCGAGCTCACGTCAGACATCTCCAAGCCCTAGTAGGAACAGTCGCCGACACACATATTCTCCTGCATCTTACCACGGCTACCAGTCTACCCACATGGCGCGCTCTACAACTGGAACACCCGCTGCTCGTCATCTACGCTATAGCAGCTCGATACCATACCAAGCGCATCAACCCCGGCGGTCATCGACAATCAATCACTCGGAACCCCAATCCTTTTCTCAATCACAATTCCTCAACCCGCGACGGCCTTCATTCTCATCTGAGGCATCCCCACTCCAGCATGCACCCATGGTGGGCTCATATGAAGAGTCTATATTGCGGGGACGCATGTCTACCACTCCATCACGGCCCCTTGACTTTGTGGCGAAAATTGGCGTTCTCGGACGAGGGCAATGCAAATCAAGCCTCAAGTGCCCACCTCACGTCACAATTCCGTTTCCTGCTGTCTTCTACAGCTACAACACAGGAAACGGTAGGATCTCAGACAATGAGCCAAGTCCCTATGTCGGCCTCATAGACTTGGAAAATTCACTACCCGCTCCTGATGAAAGCAATGAACCTGGCAAACGCAAGCGACGACACGCCGCACCTGCTCCAGATCAAGATGACCTAGATTTTCGGATACAACTTGGTGACGAAGAAAATGCACAGGCTGTAAAAGGAGATCTTCGTCGGAGAGAAAAGAAAAAGCGACGATCCACGTCACCAAAAGCACCTCCTGGGGGCTGTTATCGAATTCCCCCGCAAGGTCAACTTCAGATTGTTTTGAAGAATCCAAACAAGACGGCAGTGAAGCTGTTCTTAGTCCCATATGACGTGTCAGACATGGAGCCAGGCCAGAAAACATTTGTCAGACAGCGCAGTTATTCTGCCGGTCCCATAATTGACATGCCCGCTTCTTCACGGAAAAACCTCGGTACTGATCGTCCAGAAGCTGCCCTCAGCGGTTCGGATGACCCCAACGATCGCCCGATTCTTCGTTATTTGATTCACTTGCATATATGTTGTCCGTCAAAAGGTCGTTACTACCTATATAAAAGTATACGAGTCGTCTTTGCCAACAGAGTCCCTGACGGTAAGGAGAAACTAAGAAATGAGATCCAACAGCCAGAGCCAAGGTACAGTACCTATAAACCAACACGCGACTCGTTGGCATCACAAAAAACCACGTCTGCTGGACCCCAGTTCACCAACGAAGGAGATTTGCGTCGTCGCAGTGCTGGATGGCCGCGCTATCACTCACAACAAGCGTACGATCAGCTTGATGGCTTGAGTCACCATGCACCAATGCCTCCTATAGCTGTCAAGTTCACAGGTGGTACTACAAATTCATCTGCATCGAGCAGTTTCAGCTCGCACATACCAGATATTCAGCCTATACCTTTCAATATTGGTCGATTGGCGGCAATTGAATCACGACCTGTCTCGCGAGACCACATGGATGTAGATCCGAAGAGCCCCTTCAGAACTCCAGTCACGTCTCCGCGCCCTGGTGTCAGGAGTTTGACGTCGCACGGTGATGGTGTTTTTGAAAAACTGAACAAAGGCGACATTGGCTATGGCGGAAATGCGTTCTCTCCTATCAGCAGTCCGAATAGCCCCCCCAGTGCGGGTTTGCTGTCGCAAAAGTTGCGTGGTTTGGATGTTGAGCACAATGAGTAGGCCTGACTGCGGTCTTGATGCATTCATGGGAAACATTCAATCTTTAGGTTTTTGGTTTTTAAGTTTTCATAATATGGTCACTCGAAGGCGTCTAATACCCCATTACTCTTCTCGTTTCAATTACATCGGCGTTGCTGAATGGCGCTACCACATGGCAGGAGTATAGGACTGTTTGATGGACTCGAGATTCTTGCTAGCTAGTACTTGTAAACATAGTTGGTACGAATATCTACTCACCTCTTCAACTACGCATTGCCCAGCCTTTTGACGGAAAGCTTCCTTGCGCCAGTGCCACTGTCTGCCCTCGGAATGGTTTGCATACGCTCAAGGATGTTAGCCCTGTCGTAGGGCTTAGCGCGTGTATGCATATTGCCCCAGCGTTCGCGAAGAGTGACGTCGGGATTAATTTCGTTACATCCGAGGACTAGCACGCTCTGCTCCGGACTGCATCATCAATTGTCTCCGCTCACAAAACACACTGCACACCGAATCTTCTGGACTAGGAGCCACGATCCCCTACATAATTCTTTAATTAATCCGCTGTATTGTAAAGTAGCAATGGCTTCCAAACGCGCGGTTCAACTCGGCGTCCACGCACATGCCTCGGTCATTGGTCGACAAACTTCGCGATTGCGCTTCAATGCTACACAAGCTTTCAGCCTTGCGTTGCGCCAGCAAAGCACAAGCGCTTCCAAGAGCAGGTTGTCAGTTTGGGGGTATACCCCAAGTGTGCAATTGGCGCCTGTACAGAAGAGATGGCATTCGCAACAGCCACCCAACCTAAACAAAATCTACCAGTTTGAGGATGTACGTAGTTTCCTTGTGGTATTTCCTTATTTCTTGAGTATTCTTATTGATTTTCAAAGGTCCTTCACATTCTCGAACACCCCTCTGACTCTCGCCTGCTTATCGACGTGCGCGAACCCCATGAATTCGAGGCCAATACTATCCCCACCTCTATCAACATCCCCGTTACATCTCAGCCAGATGCGCTGCTCCTGAGCGAAGAAGACTTTGAGGATCGCTTTGGTTTCCAGAAGCCACCCAAGGGCAAGGAGGTTGTGTTTTTCTGCAAGGCGGGGGTTAGGAGTTCGGCAGCGGCCGGGATTGCGAGACAGGCTGGGTGAGTTGATCCTCTTATGAAGTGACAAACTCCTATATATGGAGAATGATATATCTGATTGGAGATTGTTGGAACTAACAAAAGACAGATATCAAAACGTTGGTGAATACCGTGGCTCATGGCTTGACTGGCAGAGACGCGGTGGACCAGGTACAAAAACCCCGCCAAAGCCGGATGGGATTGGAGAGCCCAAAGAGCCTACGACGGAAACTAAGCCCACGGAAAGGACGGGTAGTAGTGGAGAGGAGGATATCGGCACCCAAGGACAGCCAGTACCACCACCAGGGGGCATTGTTACTGGTCAGCAGTAAAACAAGCTGTACACAAGCTAAACGGGAGCAACAAGATATGGTGTAACGCAGGGTCCCTCGAGAGGTGTATATAGTGCGACTCGTAGATAGCTCAGTAGTACGTAAAGGACATTATATTCATCAACTGTGCGTATGAGACCTGACCTGTGGTCTAAATCGAAACGTAAATGAGGCATTGTAAATTCGACGCCATTCGAGTAACCCAAATACTCAAACCCTCGTCCCTGATGCCCTCATCCCTATTTACACTCCTCCTCATAACACTTCTTATACTCCACCCACAACTCCTTAACCCCCTTCCCACAACACTCACTCCACAACCTCTTCTCATCATACTTCTCTACCCTCAACCCCTCATTAATCCTCCTCACAACATCCTTGCCATGCGCCTCCTCTAGCCACGCCAGAAAATACCCCGTACGCTCATACCCAGCATCCCACTCACAATCCACATGCCTCTTCCAATGCGGTGGCGCATAACCCGCCTTCAACCGCACCCAATCCGCAATCCCCTCCACCAGACCCCCCGGCGCCGCGCCGCGCCCATCCCACTGCCAACAATGCACCATCTCGTGCACCAGCACGCCCACCATCTCTTCTTTCACGCGCCCCGCGTCAATGCCCGCAATGTACGACGTGTTGAAGTGGATTTCCTTGTGGTCGGAATCCAAGTCGAGCCCCGTCGTGTAGGCGACGCCGTCCATGTCGCGTAGCACGAGGGTTACGGAGCGTGTGGGTGGGATGCTCGACGTGGGCAGCGAGGTGTAGAGGTGCGTTAGCACGGTGGTGACAGCGGTGGAAAGCGCGTCCGAGGCGTGCAGGAGGCGCAGGAAGGTGTGTGTGCCGGGGCTGGAGAGGTCGCGGAGTTCGAGGCGGAGGACGGGGGTGCGTGGGGGTGTTACTTTGGGGTGGGAGGTGAGAGTGGTGTGGGAGGAGGATGGGTTGTTGGAGGAGGAGTCTGGAGGGGGGAGAGCGGAGGAGTGCGGGGCGGGTGGGTCGGAAGGGGTGGTGGTGTTGGTGAGTGTGGGTGCAGACATGACTTGGTAGTGTTTGGTAGGTTGCGGAGACATTGATGGTGTTGGAGTGGACGCGACTTTTTTCGTGTTTCCCGTGGAATAGATAGTTGGTGAGCGGGTGGTAATGGGTTATAAGGTGTATGAACACACGTGTTTGCTCCTTACATGTTTGAGCACGAGCAAGAGGGTTGGGACCATGTGCCGGTACGTGCCGCGGGAAGATGCTCTCCAGCTTAGATAATATAAACAAACTTTCATGACGACTTCACAAACTTTGTGATGAATCTTGTATTGATTGTATCCTTCTATGTGTAATTCTATCTCTTCGGATCTTGATTAACGGTGTATGGGGGTTTCGATGTTGGCAAGACGTCGGTACTCCCGTTCTATAATCAGGTATACTCTCCAGATTCTAACTCAAGCCCTTCTTTCTTACGAGCTCTTGAACACCTCGGGGAAAATCTTGCGCAATTCCTGTAAACTGCGGATCTGGTACTTGCTGGCGGGTACTTCGGGTGCTGGATCCTTTTCGTCCAGCAAGTGTGCTGTTTTCCATCCTCGTTCTTGAGCCGCTTTGCAGTTGATGTACGAGTCGTCTTGACGTGAAATTAGTGACATTAGAAGAAAGCTCATTCCTCAGATCCAACTCACCAACAAAGTAGCACTTTTCATTCGACTTGATGCCCGCCTCAGCCATGGCCTTTTCGAACATCTCGGCATGTGGTTTGCAGTAGAACTTCTCCGAGCCGTAATCGCAGTAGGTAATTCCTTCGAATAGATCGTCGATTTGCAGCAACTTGACGACGCGCTTACCGTGATTGATGTAAGCGTTAGTAAATAGCCACAAGCGAACCTTGCTGGTATCAATGTCTTCAATCAGCTTGCGTAGTTCCGGGTTAGGCTTGATGACGTCTTCCAAAGGTAACGCATCATCGACTTTGCTGTTGTACTCTAGTGCGTCAACCTTGTGGTGGCGCACGAGTCCTTCGATTGCAAGACCGTATTCTCGGTAGTATCGGAAGTGCAGTTCGTTGGCGTCTTGTTGTGATAGACTCAGGTGGTCTTGGAAGAATTTATCTGTGAAAGTTAAGCTGGTGTTTGAGGAAAAGCACAAAATCTCCTAATATGAGCAGAAGGGTGAAGGATATGACTGAATTATGGAAGTTCAGTTGATATAGAGGGATAATTACCTATCAGTTCGCTCATCATACGGTGGATTTCGAGACCTGATCATATTAGTTTTTAGTGTAATAATTTGCGTACTACCAAATACACACTCTTTGGATAAAGCTACATAACAGTCAGTAGGCGTTGATCAAATCCCAAGGGCTTACTTACACAATTGTCGATATCGAAAAAGAAGACAGGCTTCTCATTCTCGTCTACAACAGCGGTACCGTTCGCGGGTGAGTCATGTGCGGGATGCGACCGATACTTCATGGTCTCCGGCGGTGCGGCGGTGTTGAAGTGCATTGTGTCGAGTTTGGGGTTGATGGTAGAGAAGGTGGCTTCGTAATGTTTTGTGAAATGGCAATACTAGAATCAAGAATAGTAAAGATAGTGGTCGGAGTGAGTGGCACTAAAGTATGAGAGATCAATACAAGGCAAGAAGCAAGACGGCGGTGCTGATATATGATGTCGTCATACCTCTTTATACTGATGCAGACAACGAGTACCGAAAAGTGTTTCGAAGAACTTCTGTCGGATCGGAACTCGGCCCTTCCCTCTACAGTCATCGAAGGCGCGATGAATACATGGCCGACTAGCACGCCCATTTAGGACTAGTTGGAATTGGCGCGTGCATCACTGAAAACCAAGACGCGCTGCAACTCCATCTCTCTGCATTCCCGCTGGCCGCTGTCGACCCCCTTCCCCTTTATCAATCCCCACACCCAGCTCAGTCGCGGGTGCTGCCTATATCTGTATAATCGCCAACGCTGCGCTTGCTTCTTGGTGCTGGTACTAATTTTTCGGCTTTCTTTTCTGTTGTAATCGCAGCGCAAATGGCTTCAATGTCATCGACAGCCACAGCGCCGTCGTCGCATTTGAACGGGGCCAGCGCGGTATCTGCAGAGGTGCTTCGCGAGGCTGATTTCCTCCAGAAGATTCTGCAGATACGCGATGAGGTCTTCGCTAGCAAACATCCGCGTATACACCTTCCAGCCAAAGTAATTGAACAGGTTGCACCGCGTCTTCCCCAACCCGCCTTGGCCAGGCCCGCGACCAACGGCACGCCAAACGGACACTCGTCACAGCTGCTTCCTCCGCGTCCAGCGTCGTCGGCGCGGCCCCCTACCTCTCCAACCCACACTACACAGCGACCATATTCGGCCAAGTCTTCGTCATCGGGCATCGATCCTGTCCTGCTCACAAAGTCTGAACATTTGGTCAAGGCAGAGCAGCAGCTCAAGCGACAACAAATAGAACGCGCTCTCAAGGATCAGTTTGACCGAAAGGGTCGCAGCAACGATGTTGACGAGCGAGAAGCTCTCATCGATGTGGAGCAGTGTTTGATCAAGGCCCACCAACTGGTTCCGCCTGTTTCTGGCTTACCATCCACGGCTAACAACAGTGATGGCGTCGAGTCGTTTGACGAGAATTCCTATTATTCTAGCAAGGCAGACAGTTGGTCGCCAGAGCCTGATCACGCTGACCATGCGCATGCTGCTGCAACTCCACTGACCCCGCAGGCGCAACAAACTGCCAAGCAAGTGAATCTCCATACTCGTCCCGCCCAGCCCCCAGTGATCGATCTGGACGAGGAGGCTTATGAGCCGGCTGATGACATAGAAATCTACGAGCCTGAGCCTGCACAAGTGCATGAGGACGGTGACGAAGAAGAGGACTATTCTCCGCCTCCAGCCGATGTTGGTCCCAGTGAACCACCGAGAAGTCGGGGTCGCAATCGCAATGGTGGAACAAACGGGTATGATATTGAATTCTTTCATCTACGTCATTTTCCTTCATGGTCGTTTGAACCGTTTTGGATCCTGGATAACATTCAACGCCAAATAATCGCATGAGACATCAATCCTCCGCTGCTGAGTACCATCCGACTTTGAAAGCCGTACCTCAGCCTGGAAAATATCTTGCACAGCGAATGGAGGCTATACAGTATCTCTGTATCTGGCACATATATTTTGAGAATGTTTAGGATTATGCTAATGAGTGTATAGTTCACGCCGTCAAAGTCCAGCCGGTCCAGGGCAATCTGGTCAAAATCCTCGCAAGCGAAGAAGAGAGGAAAGGAGACGACAGCAAGCCACCAAACAAGTTGCACAATCTCCCGAGCCTTATATCAAAGAAGAGCCGCAATCGCCTCCTCCGTTTGGATCCTACTCTGATCCACAGCCCAGTAAGCGACGTGCGTTACAGCCACAGCCCGATGATTTGGAGGTTGTGTCGGCGCAAGCAAGTCCTCGAGCGCAGCCTATCTACTATCGCGAGCAGGATCCATTTGTACGTCCTTACCGTGAGTTTGACGAGCCATCCTCGTCTCCTACTGTCATACGCACACCACAACGCAAAGCACTGCGCGATGACCAAGATCTTAGACGGGTTGCGAGTCTACAGTATGCGCGACGCCCGTACTCTCCTAGCGGCGAAGGGCAGATGTACGTTGCGTCAGAGCCACGTCAGATGCGCGCAGCATCTCATGCCTTCATCGAGCGCGCAGAAGCACCACCTGTGTACCGAGAAGCGTCTACACGCCCGCCAGCAGCACCTCGATACGTCCACGGTCGGTCGCGATCCCCTGTGCATGAATACATCTCCCATGGGCAATCACCAATGCTCATGGCCCCGCCACCCCGCCGAATTGTTGTAGACCAGTACGGCAACCGATACTATGCTGCGCCAGTGGATGCTCGAGAGTCAATGGCCCCGCCAAGTAGGCGCATTGAGGTGGACCCCTTTTACGAGCGCGCTGTTACGCAAGAGCCTAGCATGCGCGCTTCTGCTCGGACCGAGTTGTATGAAAGCGAGACTATACAGAGAATGCCGCCACCACCGCGACGGTACATTGAAGCGTCGGAAGTTGAGATGATGGAGGGTCCGTATCATCACCGAGAGGCGTCTCGTCGTCCGATAGAGGTGGAACATCGACCTGGCCCCCAGTACGAAGAGATGGGGCCTCGACGAGAGTATCCTCCAGCGCGATCATACAGTATGCGTCCCGAGGGAGTGCGAAGAGAGATACCCGAGGGCTATGTGCGGCACGAAAGCATACAACCAGTGGCGGTGCGTGGGTCGCAACAACCGCGGTTCCGGGAAGTCAGTGTTGTGTACCAGGAGCCGTTTGAGGAGCACCAGTATATCAGCGCGCCGCAAAGTCGGCGGTACGTCGAGGAGGGGCCCATGGAGGTAGGGCCGGAGGCATATGCTGGCGAGGGGCGTCACGTGTATGCGCGGTACTGAGGTTTGTTGTTATAAGGTTTGGGCTTTTTGACTAGCTGCTGGGCAGGTTATGTAGCCTGTGTTGTAATGTGAATACGACGGGGCTATTGGATAAGGCGCAGCATGTGAAAGAAGGGAAGGTAGCTTTAGTTGATAGCAACGCATCATGGCTTACCAAGGTTGCTGTAGTCGTTTGCTGTGTACTTGTGGATTGTGCCATGATACAAAAAACAAAGGCCTCCAAAGCGAGGGCGAGAAAGAGAGTGAGGGAGCAAATGGAGGGCAGGCTTGGCAGTGGGCAGGCGGGTGTTTCAGGGCGATGTGGCGCAAGGGTGACGCAGGCCGGGTGTAGAGGCCGACTAGTAGAGGGGTGGTTATACCAGATGAGGCTGGCGGGTGAACATCCGTCATGGGACGGCAGGGGGGAGGGGCGCGGAGGTAATAGTCGGAAGCGTGCAAGTGGGAGGAGGGACGGGCGCCACGAGCAGTGTACATAGGCGCATGTGTAAGTATATAAGGTTGTATGTGTGTATAGTAGTTGTAGTGTATGGGGGGGGGTATAGAAGAGAGTGTCGTGTGCAGGCGCTTGGACTTGCTCTCAAGCCTGTTTCGTCACCGGCACGCGGTGTGTTTCTCGTGCATCAGGCCATGCTTGTTTGCCACGCAAAGCGGTTCTGTCGAGGCGCCATGGCCATGGGCGTGAGGGCTTGCACATGTGCATGTGTAAATATACACGGATGGTCGTATACACTGCGGATACAGGGACGAGGGGGAGGTGGCCGGGTCCCGCGTCATGTCTATTCTTGCTCGGCAAGGCCATGATGGTGTAATACGCAGCGAGTCTGAGCGCCCAGCTATACTTGTTTGGTCGAGGATGTGCAGGCTCTCGGTCCACCACCCACCACACAGCCCAGCTCAACAAGCAGGCGACTCGACGAGGAAGCATCCAAGAATGCAAACAGGAAGCCGATGATGCAACACGCCAAAACAAAGCAGATGTAAGAGACACAAACGGCCCACTGCACTCGCCGGGCGTACTTGCCAGCCCCCTCTCCCCCTCTGCGCCCCTTCTGCTGCTGCTGGCGAGGACAGGCCGGTGTTGGTCGTGGCCACGCAGGGCGAGGTTGCTTTTGGTGTTGGAGGCACGCTGGGGCCCACCATCGCGAGTGCAGCCAATCAGAAGCCCGCTCCGCCTTGCTCGACGCTCGCTCGCCCGCCAGCTGCTGCTGCGCTCCCCATCTTCCTCGTCCTTCTTCCCTTTGCCCTCTCTCCCACCCACCAACGCCCGCCAACTCCCCCGGGCGTATCCTCCACCACCATGCACAAACTCTCAAATTTCCCGGCACAGGCCCGGCACGGCTGGGAGAAGATGACCCCCTCGACCGGCTTCTCGTTCTCGAGGTCCAACCACGAAATGCCCGTCACAGCTCCGATCAAGCGGCCCTCGACCGCAACCTCAGCCCCGCCCGTCATACCCCCCGGCACCCAGGTCAATCTGTCCTTCAACGTGCCCTTTTCTTCCAATCTCGCTGGCCCCGACCCGGACGACATCATGTGGGCCAGCCCTGGGGCAAAAGCGCGATGGACCCATCCGGAAGGCACGGCAGATTCAACGCCCACACACAAACTGCCTGTACACGCCCAAAACGTCGATAACCTGCGCAACCTGTGTCGAGAGGTGAGCGAGCAGACGGACGGACGCGTGTCCGCCGTTGTCACGTCCGCAGAGTCCAAGCCGCTTCCTGGCCTGCAGCGGGGCCCGTTGCGGGCCCTCGTCACTAACGTCTGTCTGTCTGGCGAACTCGAGATTGTCAACTCGATGCGCTGCCGGATCCTCAACTCGACGCCCATTTCTCTGGTAGGCTGCCCGTTTGGAGTCGTATAACTGTCGGGCCGTTGCTGACATCTTGGCACAGCGATCATCCTTTGTCGATATTGACTCGCAACTCATCATAGACCCGCCTACACAAAATGTCCGCGGCGCTGTCCTCAACCAGCTCGATCTCATTGCCAAGGCGACCAAGGCCGACATATTCCTGCTCATGCCCAAGCAGCCAGACATTGAGACGGCCAGCTTCCATGGCAATATCGATACCGGAGCCGACCCGCGCCTTCGATGCGCCATCTACGGAGACCTGGAGACCATGGAGCACGCAAAGACGCGAGTGCTGATTATGATCGATCAGATTGTGAGTCCTTGATGCCCCACTGATGTTCTGCTAGCGCTCCATGCTAACGGTATGCCATCACAGCTCAAGCGATGTGTTGATACCATGAAGCTGGAATTGACCATGCATACCCTGATATGTGGACGTGGACGCAAGAATATCAAGATGATTGAGTCAGCTACAGGCACCGCCATTTACTTCCCCCCGCCATTTCCGCGCTTGTTCGGCTATACGCCACCGGGTGCCCAGCGCCGTCCCGACGATCTAGTCTACATTACGGGAGAAAACTCCGAGAACATATTGCGCGCTAAGCAACGCCTGCATGATCTGGTCATGTCCACCAAAGTCTTTGTGAAGCCCGTCATGGTCACTGACACCAAGCTCGACGCTATTCTGCTCGAACGTCTTGACAAGGTCCGCAAGATCATCGAGAACAATGGATCGTACATCCTGCTCCCTCCTCTTGGTGTTCAGCGCGGTGTTGTGCGCGTACAGGGCACCGATGTCTTGCACGTTGAGCGTACTGTACGCGAACTCATGCAACTTGTAAGTCTCTGATAGTCTGCCACTGTACGCATCTACTTACAAATTTTCAGGCCGGCCAGTTTTACAGTGCATCGTGGTTCATCACTCACCCTGACCCTACGCAACGTCCTCCCACTCCAGCTGACGTTCGTGCTATGCTCTCCGACATCTGCATCAACTCTGGCGCCGAAGTCAGTTTCGAGAAGCTCAACTTCCATATCTATGGGTCTGATGATGCTGTACGAGCTGCTCTCATGGTCATCAGTAACATCCCCTTTGTGAAGAAGTCGCAGTACAACATGAGCGTCAAAATTGAGCTTGCCAACGAACACAAGGAGTTTGTCAGCGGCAAGAAGAACGGCAAGATTAACAAGATTATGAGCCACAGCAGTGTCCAGATTGTCTTCGATGGCTTTAATGAGTACAACTTCTACATTGTGGTCCGTGGTGCTCAGTACGAAGCTACAAAGAATGGTCTAGACCTTGTAGAGCAGGAGATGCCCGCATCCATCTCCTTCCATGTACCTGACCAGTACCACAAGCGCATCATTGGCATCGGCGGTCAGCATATCCAACGCATCATGAAGAAGTATTCCGTCTTTGTCAAGTTCTCCAATGCCATGGATCGTGGTGGGTTCGGCAAAGAAGAAGACGACATCAAGGTCGACAATGTCATCTGCCGCACTCCTGCGCGTAACGCTCAGAACCTAGACCTTGTCAAGCAAGAGATTATGGATATGGTTGAGAAGGCTGATGCCGAGTTCGTCTCTGAGACTATCAACATCAACCGTTTGTACCACCGTGAGCTCATTGCCCGCCTCGACAAGATTGACGAGCTAGAGAAGAAGTTCAACTGCAAGATTACCTTCCCCAGCACTGAGGAGGCTAGCGACATTGTTACTGTGTCTGGCCCTGAGTACCAGGTGCCATTCGCAGTCGATGAGTTCTTGGTGTGTTTTTTTTTCTATCGTTGTATTTCAAGACATTCTCACTGACTGATTCCAGGGTATGGTGCCAGAATCCCACGATTTAGCCTTCCCTTCAACCACTGAGCTTAGCGAGCACATCCGCTCCACAGAATTCAAGGCCGAGATTCTCGACAAGCTCAAGACTCAACACGAGGTCGATGCCCAGCTCCAACCAGCTCAGACTGAAACCATTGATGGTAAAGAAGAGCAGGTTGAGGCCTTCCACATTGTCTTCACTCGTAACAATGCTGGTGGCTTGAAGGATGCAATCGACTTCTTGCTCAATCACCTCGTCATGCACGGGCTTGATACTAACACGGTTCGTGGCGCGCTTCCACGTCCCAAGTCTGACTCTTTCGAAGACTCCTTGCCCTTCTTTGAGTCGAAGCTTCTACAGCGTGCCGAGCCTGCTGTCGACAGCACGGACTCTCCTACTCGCTCTCACTTTGGTGGTGATGATGAGCCTCGTGGTATGCTAGACCGCCTTCGCAAGCCAGGCAGCATGTCATCGTTCACGTCCATCTTCAACGGACGTAAAAATACCAACTCACCCGGATCGCTCTTCAAGCATGCTTCTAGCAACGCTTCCAAGGCATCCCTTGCCAGCCTAGAGTCCACTGGTAGCTACCGCAACCCGTGGAACGACAGCGGCATCAACTTAGCAGACGATGAGCACCACACCAACGGCTGGCCCATGCCAGCCCCTCGTTTTGAGTCCAAGTTTCCTTTTGGTTCCTCTTCCGCGGCGTCTGGGGACGTGACTCCCCGGTACGATCCGCGGGGCTCCGTGGACAGCGGGCGCCCTAGCACTTCTCATTCTGCATCTGGATACCCGGCCCCTATTGGGCCTCCTCGTTAAATGATACACCAACAATCTCGAACCATTTATTTGATACCACTACTGTACCCCCCGGCCTTTTAACGAAGAATACCCCCACCGCTACGCGTTCAATTGTCTCTTGTACGTGTGCGACGAGAAAAGAATTATACCCCCAAAACCTTCCCACTCCTACGGCGAATATCACGTATAAGCCTGGCCTGGCTGGTTGTTTTGTCTTTGTCTCTCTCTCTCTCCATCTCTCTCTGCCTGGTTTTTATTGCCTTGTTTTTGCTGCTGCTGTTTTCTTGCGCGTGTGTGCGGGGTTCCCTTTGCTTATTTCCGAATGGGCGTTGTCTCTTTTCTTTTCTTTTTTGCTTTTTTTTTGCTGCTGCTCCTGTAACCTTTGAGAAGCCTTCTTTTGTGTCGATTTCGAAATGATTCCCCCTCCTCCTCTCCCAATCAATCCTAAACTTACTACTACTCCTTACCTTAACCTGGCAACCCTTCGAATCGGCGCGAAGAAAAGAAATATACCAATTTGCTGTTTTTTTCCAATTTCGGAAGTAAAGAAGATGATGATAAAAATTGATGTTCTCATTACGCTCTCTCTCTCTCTCTGTATCTTTTTACGTGGTGTTGATGTTGTTGATGCTGAGACTGAGAATTGAATACCCCCCACTCACCACTCACCCTCACTTCCCTTGATTTTCTTGTCTGCCGTGCTTCCGTCGTCATGGACATGGTAGGGGCTGATTTCGCCGTTGGCTCGCCGGGTACGTATATACATATGAATGGAAGAGTTGTCTCCTGTATCTATGTGCCTATGTGTGTGTGTGATGTATCTCACGGGTTCTTATACACCTAAGCAGCACGGTAGCCCTCTCTATGCAAGAAGAGAGGGCCTTCGGACACTTGTGATACCAGAATGTACGAGGATAAAGAGCAGGGAGGACCAAAGTGGACAGAACAGCATGTGTGTGTTATTGAATCTACTACTAGTACTAGCACTACGGTAGAGACGGCGACATCCTTGAGAGCCATAGAACGAATACATGTGCCGATTTGCCTAAGAGGCGACAAAATGAACATACACCAAGGCACTATCCAATCATTGCAGCAGTCGCTATCCTTTACATAATGACCTGTCAGTTTTTTTTTCCTTCAACCGTTTGCAGAGATCGCCTCTCGTCTGAGCTCAGATGCTTTTGACTACAGCCACGCTTTCTGGAATCGTAAAAACACGTTTTCCTCCTCAAACGACACACGGCACATCGTGGTGAACTTATCGCTTGGTTTTCTTCTTGGGAGCAACAACCTTGAAGTTGCTCGAGTCCAGGGGCTGCTGCTGGGTTGCATTGGCGCCACCCTTCTTGGCAACTTCAGACCATCCACTTCCTGCAGCCTTGTTCTCAGCGGGAGAGGAAGTGTTGCGCTCATCAATGATGCCCTTGTCCGCTAGCTTACGGCGTCGAAGGAACTCCTCGGCAAAATGGCGAGAGTCGAGCGTGCTGGAGGCGGAATGAACGGACTCGGTAATGAGTTCGGCGTCAGCAGGGAAGCTGAGAAGAGATGAGACAAAGTCCTCGGCTGTACAAACGTTAGCAAATATCACTCAATACAATACAAGTTAGGACATACCGTTGATGTTCTTGTTAAGATCATGGCGGAGCTCATTGACAGCCCACTTGCGGAATTCTTCTTCCGCATTCGGCTTGCCAGACGGTGCTCCTGCAGTACTACTGCGAGCGACTGTGGGCTTCTTAGCGAGAGAGGGCACTATAGTAGAACTAGCCGAGCGAACGGCGCCAGGAACGGGCGTTGTCGTACCACCTGGTGCCTTGACCTTTCCACTTGCGCCAACCGTGGTCCATGGGCTGCTACCAGGAGGCCCTGCAGGTCCTGCAGGCGACGCAGGGGTGCTCTTACCCGCCAAATCAGCATATCGCTTTCCGGCAGATGGTGGTGGGACTGGTGATCCAAACACGTTGGCTGCAGCAACACTCTGAGCAGCGGCACGTTGCTTTCGAGCTTCCTCCTCCTTCTGAATTTGCTGAAGCGTCTTCTTGGAGCTTGGAGTCGGCTGTGCGGCAACCTTACTTGCTACAGGCTTAGTCCATACGGAAGCATTGTTTGCACTAGGTGTGACGGGAGATGCACCGCTTGCCCAAGTCGAGCTAGAAGGCAAACCGGGTTGCACCGCAGGCGACTGGTTCTGAGCTTGGAGTTCTTTCTCGAATGCTTCACGACGAGCTGCAGCTGCAACAGCCTCTCGCTCTGCCGCCTTCTTTGCTTCCATCTCTTGGATCTCCCTCAGAGAAGGACCATGGGACGCGTTAACAGGCTCCTTTGCCCATGGTGCAACTGAGACGCTTGGGGTATCGGCAGCTGGTGTTGCCGCACCTGAGCGAGATTCGGCGTTTAGATTTTCGGCAACAATTGGTTTCCTCTGAGCGGCAGGTGCAGGAAGAGGAGACTGGGATGGTGGCGGCGGGAATGGGAAAATTGCGGGCTCGACCTTGTTCCATGCACTTGCAGATTGAGGAGATTGCTTAGCAGAAGCAGCCTTCTGCACTTGTTCAGTGAGCGACAGTGGCTCTTGTCCAGTAGAGGATGGCTGCTCCTTGTTTTCAGATTGTTGTTCTTGACCATCTGCTCCAACGGGCGATGCAGGCTCAGAAGCTTGCTGTGATTGCTGAGCCGACGAAGATGAAGGCTTTCCAATGACACCCTCTGGCGGAGGGACTGCCTTTGGCTGTTCCATATCTGTCTGGACTCGCAGCTCATTGAACTCGGCAAAGCGCTCGGCGAAATTGCGAGCAGCCTGTATGTCTTCAGCGCTGCCCTGACGGATCATGGCATCATGTTCTGCTTGTTCGCGCTTCAAGCGAGCCCGGTCACCGATCACTGAAGCCACATATTGTGCATGTGCATCTTGGTCCTGTTGTTGTCCACCGAAGCCAAACTGGGGCTGATTGTTCCGTCCCAAGTTGAGACGATCCATCATGGCGGGCACATCTTGGTCTCTGCGATTGTTCATCATGTCCATACCAGGGCCAATAGGGCCTAGACCAGGTACTGGACCCGGACCAGCTCTGAAGGTACTATCGATTAGCCCAGGGACAGGTGCTCCTGGTACGGCTCCTTGTGGGGGCGATGGCTGATATCCACCAGGTGATGTGATACTACCAAAGCTTGGCTGGCTGTGCAGACTATGTGCACTGGAGTGGTGATTGAGCTGGTTTGGTATTACTCCCATCTGGACTTGGCGGGCAAGGGCTTGTTGCTGTGCAGCTAGGTGCTCCTTCTGACGAGCCATGAGGTACTGCTCTTCTTGCTTTCTACGCTCAAGTGCATTTTGTTGCTCGGCAGTAAGGGTGGTTCCAAAGCTCGGGAAGCTGTTTGCAAATGGAGGCTGAGCTCCTGGAGCAGCAGCGGCACTGGGACCGGCACCGGCCCAGGAGTTACCAGGCTGAGATGTAGCGGGACCATGGGGAATGCCAATTTGAGGGACCAAGAAAGGCTCACGCGAGTTGCCAATACGACGGATGAGCTGCGCCAGAGGTTCATAGTCGGGCTCCTCGGCCTTCTTGACTAGCAACTCGGGCGAGAAGAATCCAGCCTTGTACCAGTCGTGCATCTCCAGACCAGAAAATGGACCTTGAACATTGCCCGATGGATCGCGGTAGATCCACCTCATTCTATCAGGCATTACCATCATACGCTGTTGAGGAACTGGAGGCTGGCTGGAAGCTGGGCTTCCAACGCCTGGGGTCGAAGGTTGGGCAGTCCTGGTCGGGTTCAAGGCAGCCATGGAGAGGGAGGTGGTAGCAATATTCTGGGGCTGTCCTGCTGAATTATGATCGTCATGATGGGCATTAGAAAAGTCGTCAAAAAGATTGCGGTTTGCGCGGAAAGGGCTATCCGTATCACGAGCGGGCGCCTGGCCGCCAAAGGCGTTTCTTCCAAAAGTGCCAGTCATGCTATGCTGGCGATCACCGTGTGAAGAGCCATCGTCAACAGGGGCTCGATTCGGGTCGTTTGATCGCATCTGCTCTTGCATAGAAGCTGGGAATAAGGAGCCGAGCCTGCTAGAGCGGCCTACTGTACCATGGCCATGGCCAAACAACGAGCTGTTGCCTAGGCCGGCCAGAGAAGGCGATTGAGCTTCACCTACGTTTCCGAAAGCACTTTCAAAGCCACCGAGACCGCCGCGTTCGCGGGTTGGGGTACCCAAGGTGTGAGATGGCCAAGCCGAGGCGCCTCCCAGACCAGGCAGACCACCACCCAGCCCAGGCAAGGTAGGAAAACCTCGATTGGGGCCAACGCTGGAGGTTTGACTACGATCGCTTGCTGCAGTCTCGAACGGCACAGCCTTTCCAAGGCCTCCAAGGCCACCAAAGGCATTGTGAATGCTTGAGTGGACCGACTGGTCAATGTGAAAGCTGCTCATGCCAGGAAAGTGGGCGTTTTGATCGCCGGAATCGTCCGAGTCGTCATGCTGATCCCGTGCATGATGCGGGCTTTGGTATGGATTGGTATCCGTCGGGCTCATGGGCTCGTTACCAGCTCCACGGAGGGGCGACTGCTCTGTGAAATTATTCTTGCTATACATGTTGTCGGTAGTCATTCCGAATGCAGATAATCCAGAGTCATCACGGTGGTCTGGGCGGTGGGGCGTTGCGAAATTACCGAAGCCTTGAGGTCGGGGCGGACTAACGTCTTCGCCGCGAAGCGCAGCACTGCCCGTTGGGTGGTCATGGTCGGGGAAAGGATCTGTGTCGCTGCTCATTGGTCGGTTAGTGCGGGCCTCCATCCACGATGCATCAGTTTTTGAGGGCTCTGCCTCGCTAAGCTTGCCCAAGTTATTCGTCGAAGCTTTGTCCTTCGGGCCGTTGCCAAAGTCCTCAACACTTGGTTTGCCCATTAGACCTTTGAAGCGACTCTCGCCGCGCAAGCTACCGTAACCAGGCTTCTTATCTGCTTGTGGATTGGCGAAGCTTCCAAATGCACCAAAGCCACCACCAGGCGTTGCAGACCAAGGCGATGCACCAGCACCTGGACTGAACGGCGCCGTAGTGCTGCGCTTCGCAGGACCAAAGGGACCTGAGTTGTCACCAGCACCCTTCTCCCGATCGCGTTCTTCACCCGGACGACCCTCTGCAGACTCCTTGTAATCCGTCCGACGACGTACCAGAGCAGGCGGCGGGGTGACGGCACTGCCTTCTTCGCGCGCGAATCGTGAGGTAGCGGGGGAGGAGGGGAAGGGATAGGCTTCGCCGGTATCGCGACGTCGAGCGCCCGGTCGCGAGGCAGTGGGCGAGGACAGGCCGTAGGGAGTACCTGCTCCTTGCGACACCGAAGACTTGCGCAGTGACAGAGGTTCTTTGGGAGTGCCGTCCTTGTTGTTCTGCGTGGGGGGTTTCAGCGGCGAGTTGACAGACGAAAGGAAGACCTAAGCGAGAAAGCGCACGTTAGCCTCGGTCGCTGCATGGTGCAATGAGCAACAGCCTACCTCTCTTTCCTCGTCGGTCATGTCTGTGAGACTCAGCGGCAATATGCTGCCGTCTTTGTCCCAGCACTGATCGACCCCGCTTGGCGCTTCCCTGCCACCACCATGATCGTCTTTGCGGCCCCAGGACGCGCCCGAGGCCCCGTTGGTAGCGTGAGGTTCCCATACGCCCATGTACAAATCTGACAATCCGTCGCTGAGGTCTCCGGCCTGTTGTTGTATCCGGAACAACTGCGTCAGTTGATCTCGCGAATACCGGCCCTCAAACGAACTGCCATTGCGGCCAGGCTGTGCATGTGGGGGGACATATACGCCGGCGCTGGTTGAGGAATTTTGCGGCGCAGGAGGGTCTCGTGAGGCTGGTTGGGTTGTTGATCCGGATAAGCTGGTCGCGTGTGAGGGTCGGCGGAATGTTTGCGTGGCACCGTTGGTGCGTCGGGCCCTGCGGTCGACGTGAGTATCAAAGCAATTGCTACACCACATGTTTGCAGCGATGGGTATCGGGGGTTGTGCAGGGCGAGAGAGCAGTGTGGTATTCGTAGCGACTTGAAATGGGCGAGCACCGCGCGCCCAGAGTGAAGAATGATGCGTGTGGAAGAGATGCCAACAGAGACGAGGGTCGACTTACCAGTCGCCGCCCGCTTCTACGCGCGCTGGATTGGCGCTGTTTCCCGCAGCTGCCGAAGCAAAAGAAGTAGGAGCCATGGTGTGGTGGGTCAAGGAGTGGTGAGGGAGCGTGGTGTCGATGCCAGAAGATTTAGTGTGGGGATGGGTGCGGCGATGTGTTGGAGACAGGTCCAGTCGAGGTGAAGATGGCAGGCGGGCAGTGGTTTCGTGCGAGGCGGGACGAGAAGGCAGTGGCACAATGTGTAGTGGCACGGGATTCGGTGGGGGGGATGCAGTCGTATTGCGGCGACAAAAGAAGAGCTGCTTCTGTTTCGGCGAACATTTGAGGTTGGCCTGCAGCCGAGACAACCACACGTGACTGCGCTGCCCGGTGGAGACGCCCATGTTTTCTCCCACCATCCCGCCACACTACGCGTCAACGCGTCGTGCAGCAGAGTTTGTCCTGTCATTTTGTTGCCTCCTGGTTAGTGAATATCTTAAGCTGGCGCTCGGTCTGTGGCAAGCCACCTTGTCCCTCTGCATGTGTACATGTATTCATGTATCCATCCATGTGTGCATGCGGAAGTCGCGCCCGGGCGTGCCTTCCCTATGACGTTACCAATAGCGACTTCCCTTGCTGTCATCATAACCCGTCATCGCCGCCCAACTCTGCCCGTCCATCTATCAAACGTCACGTCCAAAGCATCGTGTTTGATCCCTTTATTACATGGCCCCTTTACTCTGCAGACCCCCTTTTTCGTATGGTTGAGAACCAGCTGAAACAGCACAACGGGGTCTCGCTCGACTTGCTTTCAGCTTCAGTGAAATCATCATCATGGTAGTTGACGAATCACCGCCCTGGCTTATACTCTTCCACCATAGAGGCCATAGAGGCAGCTTACAGTAAAATCTTAACGGCTCCTTAGTGGCGTGCGGATCACTAGGCACATCGGAAGCAGATTGGCATAAGATCGACAAGACAGATTTGCCGCATGTGTGCAGTGAGGAGCATGTATATATGAGTATATGCGTGCACTCCCAAGTTGACACTCGTGATTTGGAACCACTCTCAGTTTTGGCCTTGATTCACACCCCATGGACTACCGGCATCTGTCGCCCAATGCAGGTACTTCGCGCCGGATGCACTCTGACATCACAAACTAGCGCTGCTCCGGTGTACCGTTCCGCACGCATGGCCATCGCAACTCTTCTGGGGGTTGATTTTTCTTACGGGGGCGAAGATGACGGCGGCTCTGACATGCCATTGGTGGGTAAGCCATCAAACCGAAAAAGAGACTTTGGCCATCCTGGACAGTCAGCAAACTGAGTTTCACAAAGGACAAGTGGGGTACACACTTTTCGTAATTCCCCGCCTACGGTGATAAGACTGGTGACAGCGATCATGGAGTTGACTTTGAATGACCTCTTCCAGATCAACCACGGGTAAGCTAGACACTAGAAACTTCATGGTTTCTTGATTCAGCCCATTCTGGAATTCACTTTTTTATCTTGCATCACTGCCACTAGCTCACGGAGCATAATCAGGGCCATTCCGACGAGGCAAGCACGAACCACGTTTGCTATCCAAGCACGAACAGAACACAGGGCAATCACTCCATCGCGTTGGCATTGTTACACACACTTGTGGCCAACCTGTCAACAGCATGGTGATTTTTTCTAGCCGCTTGCCGGGCCTCTACAGACCAACAAAATCTGCTCGCTCCAAACGCCCCGTTTTCTGTGCAACACTCAATGAGTAATTGCCATTGCTTGTAGACTGCTTGCCGCTTCACTGGTTGTATGGGCGTATCCAGCCTCCTGACCATTTACAATTTTGGTTCGTCATATTTCAACAGCTCGGCTGATCATCTCCCCCAACGGTTGGTCAGTTTCCACGAGTGAGGTATTCTAATGAAGATAGTATATTCCCCGGCTTTGGAAACGAATGTTGAGGCTCGTGATTGACTTGAGCAGACTACATTTCAGCCGCATTAAGAAGATGACTGATGACTACGTGGGAGAACCTCAAAATACATTACACTATAAAAGTTAAAAGCAGCACCAATGCCTCATCCTGGCTTAACTTTCTCATCATTTAATGTTCACCTTCAAGCATACGTTGAAGAGCATCGAAAACCGACCAGCTCGCCTCGGTGCGAATCACGCAGGTTACCACATCCACCATGTGCCTCCACTTCCACTACACCTACCACTGCCACCCATCTGCTTCTGAAACGCTCTCTCTGCGTTGTCATGCTCCCCTCCTGCAGCTCCAGGAAAATCGATCCCTCTCGGCACATTGCCCGTTTTCAGAAGTGTGCCCAAGGCTACGGGAAAGATATATTTCTTCACCGTACTGCATCAAATGCTTGGCGAAACAAAGCAGACATGGGTTAGTGCTGCAGGAGCAAGAAGGAGGTGTCGATTAAAATTAGTGCTTCCAGATCGCTCTGGATCTCGTTAACCGCCGAGGGAGGTGCTAGATCCGATTTCGTGACAGGAACTTAATGTGGCCAGGGCGAAACCCTGTCTTTGCCCCAGCCTTTAGACAGGCAGGTAGCGCTAAATTTATCTGGACTGATCTTGTCGCTCACACGTTTATCTTGGTTACATGTGAATGGGATTCATGCATATCCATCTGATGAAGCTGACATGACCGTTTCCCAGATACAACCAAGATCCGCATGCATGTCAGCCCACGTACACAAGCTTCAGCTATTGACCAACCAAGCTTTACCGTTGTGCTCGCTAGCTACAAGCCTTGAACGTCGCAGAGATAAACGTACAGATTACGCCTTGGCTACCCCAGACAAGCCCTAGCCGTTTTCTCGCCTCACCGGCTAATTTGGTCGAGGTGCCTGCATCATCCAGCCACTGAGAGCTCTTCTTGTGTGACACGAGCATATTGAGCTCGGAGTATCACTACCAACGCGGGCAAGAGGCAAGATAGGCGTGCTACACTACTGTAGCCTCTTGCAAAAAGACACCAAGTCTGGAACCTTGGTACTGCACAGCTACTACGCACTGTCTCATTGATGCATCTGCAAAATTCGTCAGCAAAGAGCACGATGAGTACTTGAAGGACACTCAGTCCTTGCCTGAGGATGAGGCCTTTGTCAGGGAATTCGAGCATCTTTAGTCGCCATGGCAGAAAAGACTGGTCACGACGCTACCATCGTTCCTGTATCAGTTGGTACATCCGTTGAGGATGTAGAGACAAATGGGTTTGATGAAGTAGGCACGAAGAAGCTGCTACGGAAGCTTGATTGGCATCTCATTCCTTTCATGTCTCTCATCTATTTGTAAGTTTTGTATCTTAACTGTTATGTTCTCTCCTTCTCACAGATGCCTAGGCTTTGCTTCCTCGACCGCACCAATATAGGCAATGCTCGTCTTGATCACCTCGAACAAGATCTCAACCTGCATGGCCTTCAGTACAATGATTGTCTTGCTGTTCTTTTCCCCTTCTACATCGCTGCAGAGATACCGTCCAACATGATGATGAAGCGCACTCGGCCTTCCATCTGGCTTACATTCATCATGTTCTTTTGGTCACTATCGATGATTCTGCAGGGCTTTGTCAAGAATTATTCGGGACTTATGGCTACACGAGTATTCCTCGGTGTGTTCGAAGGTAACCTATTCTTCCATCACCACGCACTATCGCACAATCACTAACTGTTTTCCAGGCGGTTTATTCCCCGGCGTAAACTACTACATATCTCAATGGTAAGTTGCTCATAAAGCCTGGAGGCGGAGCATTGATATTTGGGTTTGATCACAGCTAATTTCTACTAGGTATATTCGAGATGAGTGCGGTTTCAGAATGGCCCTCTTCTTCAGTGCCGCCACTCTCGCAGGCGCATTCGGAGGCATCCTCGCACGAGGTATTGCAGAAATGTCTGGCGTAGGCGGACGGGCAGCGTGGTCCTGGATTTTCATCTTAGAGGGTCTATTGAGTATCCTAGTCTCCATTGTAGCATACTGGTGCATCTACGACTACCCAGCCACGTAAGTCACTTCTCCTCTCTCAACCAACGAGCCGTCTGTTGCAACGTACTGACTCTCCCAGCGCCCGCTTCCTCACCTCTACAGAACGCACAGAAGTGCAGCGCCGCCTAAGCGAAGACTCGGGCCACCTCTCCAACGACTTCAACATGAAGTACGTCTACCAAGCCATCAAGGACTGGAAAATCTACATCTTCATGCTCATCTGCATGGCGGGCTTCTGCCCCATCTACTCCTTTGCCCTATTCCTCCCCACCATCATCAAAAACATGGGCTACACCGCCAACGAAGCTCAACTGATGAGCGTCCCGCCCTACGTCTGCGCCTGCGTCTTTACAATCGCAGCATCGTGGTACGCCGACCGCGTCAAGAAACGAGGCATCTTCCTCATGGCCTTTCAACTCATCGCCATCGCCGGCTTCGCCATGCTCGCTGCTACAAGCGCGCCCAGCGTCCAGTACGCAGGCACCGTCCTCGCCGCCATCGGCATCTACCCGCAGATCCCGCTCGGCATGGCGTGGAACAGCGGCAACATTGGCGGCAGCTTGAAGCGCGGAACGGGCATCGCAATGCAAGTCATGGGCGGTAACTGCGGTGGCATCATCGCATCGTACGTCTATGTTACACGCGATGGACCGCGATTCATCACAGGTCATAGTATCTTGATTGGGTTTGTTAGGTGAGTCTCTTACAACGAAGTTCCTTCAAAATTACTGTTTAGCTAATTGATCCGATAGCATGGCATTCTTCCTCACCTTCTTCATGACAAACTGGTTCCGCATGGAGAACGCGCGCCGCGATAAGATTGCGCTCGAGACTGGCCATCAAGAACTTACCGACGAGCAAAAGGCTATGGAAAGTGAACTCGCAGATTACGTGCCGTGGTTTAGGTACACTACCTAAGTTACTGTTCGAAAACGGGTGGTGGTTGTTTTGTACAGCGAGTCAGCCATACAGGCCATTTGTAGACTTTTCTTGTTCCGAGAAAGGGAACTAGAATCACACACACACACACACACACACACACACACACACACACTACTTCCATATAGACAATGTAGAAGACTAGACTCGTCACGGAATCTCACTATTTATCTCGCCTCCATTTCCCCGCATCTTCACCCTCTCTAATCCGTGTTCTGTTTAAAAAGAAAACAAAATTTTCAACATCACCTAATCTACCACACCCCACCTCAGTCTCCCCCCCCCCCCCCACAAAAATCCATCCGCACACAGCTTAGTTATACAATCAAAAACCAAAAAATACATTCACACTCTAAACACGCCAACACTGTCAACCCATAAATCTTCATTCAAAAAAAACCCCCCCATATCAAGCCCTATACCAGGCAGGGGGGTTAACAAAGGGGGTAACATACTACAATTCATGCCAAACGATAAGTCCACGCAGTGCAATGTGGGTCGCAGAACGAGTGGGGAAGAAAAGACGGGGTCGGTCCCCTGAGCGATAACCAAAGATAGTAATTTTAGCGTTTATAGCATTGCCATCGAATGTTTTTATTCTCCACATGTGCTTTAATGCGAAAAAGACCGCGTAAGGGGGGGGGGATGTAAACAACTGATTTTTTCTTAATTTTTTTTTGAATTGAGCGTAGAAAAAAAAAACAGTATTCATAACGTCATTATGCCATTACCAATACCTAAATAATCCTAAGTAAAACAAGAAGAAAAAAGAAAAGAAAAACCACTCGAGGTTTTTTCTTTCTTCTTTGTTTGGTACAAAATGGAGAACATAAAGAAGAAGAAGAAGTCTTTCTCTAGTGTGTTTGGAGAAAAAGTGCAATAGTTTAAAAAAAAGAACGGAAAGGGAAATGGGAAAACCCTCTCAAACCATTCTCGTTGGTTGTGTAGGCTGCATGGCCCAATCTCCCTGATCGTCATCGTACCGCCGTTCTATCGGCCTACTAACCTGCTTTGGCTGCATGGGCGCCCACTCTGTTGCAGACTCCTCGTCATACCGCCTCTGGTACGCACTCTCAGGGTTCGGCACGAGCTCAACAGCCTCAGCCTTCTTGACACGCCTCATTTCCTGCTCTTCAAGCAACAGCTTCTTGATGGTACGCATCTTGAGGTAGATCCAGATGCCCATTACGATGGTGATGACGAAGACAGCGCCGAACATGACGGTTTTGATAACATCGTCGTTGCTTTGTTGCAGGAGCAGCACACCGAGGTAGACGAGGAAGATTTGCTTGGGGAGCGAGAAGAAGGTTGCGACGACGAAATGCCAGAACTTGACGTCGCAGGTGGAAAAGACGGCCGTGGAGAAATGGGCGGGGATGGCGGAAAGTCGGATGACGAGGACGATGAAGAAGCCGCCGTCGCGCGTCAGACGGGCCATTGCGCCGTAATTAAGATTTGTGCGTTCTAATTTCAGGGCCTTGCTGCGGAACGCATATTTAAATGCGTACCAGGTACCGACTGCGGAGCGAAGAAAATGATTAGCTCATGTTGAAAGAAAAAGGGCCGGAAATTCGGGGGTCAGCAAAAGTAAGAAAAAAAACAATAAACTTACCCTCGCCGATAAAAGTGCCCGCTGCCACAATGGCGAAACCGATCCAGAGCCCATAGACAACACCGCACAGCAGCGCAATAATCTCGTGGCCGAAGAGCGGCGGGAAGGAAATAATGACCAGAATGACAATGGGTATTAACCATCCTGCCGGCAAATCACGGACCTTTTCCGACCACGGTCGTAGTTTCTGTTCCATTGGTGTCAGTCACGTGGGTCCCACCGGCTCCCCGAAAGCCACAGGTAAATATGCGGTGAGGCAAAGAAAAAAAGAGACATACCTCGACGACCTCGTCGTGCTTGATTGTGATGATGACAGTAATGATGCCAATGATGATGAATAATATGTGCCATGCTAATTTCCGTTGTCAGCAAAAGTATCCAGGTGATCAGCAGGGGGTGACACATGTCAACATACGTATGTACTTTGGGGCGAGGAAGAAGCGTTTCCAGTCGAACTTTTGGTATTCCGTCTCTTCAGGAGGGCCGTTTGACTTCTTCGTCTTCTTCTTCTGTTCGGCTTCCATCATGCCCGACATTTCAATGTCGCTGTCCTTCTTGCGGAACCACATTGCGGGCGCGGTATGTGGGTGGCCCTGTCCAGCGGGAAAGTATTTTTTTGGCGAGTCAAGGGACCAAAGATGGCGGGCGGGAATGGAGCGAAAGCCAGTTTGGGGGGGCGGAAGGGAGCTCGGGGCGCAGGCGAGTTTGTATCTGGGGGCAGCGCCTCTTCTTTTTTGGTGTTGTGTCGAAGAAAGAAAATCCGGGCAAACGGGCAATTCCTGGGGAAGAGAGGGGGGTGTGGGTGTGGGAGATAGAAGGGGAGAGAGAGAGGTGTCGGGGAGGGGTGATTGTTGGTGGTGGTGGTTGTGGCGCGACGGAGGATAGGGGAGAAGGATCATGTATCAAGGGCTCGGGCATGAAACCGGCATAGCCACATCCGCGTAATCGACGCCTGGACCAATGGCGACGCGCCCAAACGTTGCTATGTGAGACACTGGCGCGGGAGATCAGCGCCTGCAGACGCGGGCTTAAAACCTATCAAGCCCTACATCCCCGCCTGCACATCATTTGCGACAGGCACCTTTTGCTGTGCTTCCTTCAAATCTCCATGTCCAGCTGTCGCCTGCAACCGTTGCCCGACACTTTGGCGCCCTGTCCTGTCCGTGCATGGGCCGCTGCTCTTGCGGGTGCGCCTTCGTATCCATTGCCACTATAGCCTCACGCCCCCCCCCCAGAGGCGGTGCAGCGCGACCCACGTCAGATCCAATGTTTGTTTATATTTGGACGCCGAGGATCGCTATAATTACGACCGTTGGGAATTGTGGGCAATCGGAAGATGCGTCGTCATCATCAGCCCTCTAGCGGGCGGCACGCTTCCAATCAATTTAAAGCCCGATGACTTGTCCCTGCAACCCGTCCCAGGTACACACTTGCAACTTCGTATTGCGCCCAAAATTCTCCTTCCGTCGCGCACCAATTCCATAGGTGCCAGGAAACCGTCTTGATCAGCCACGTCTTGACATTTTTTTTGTTGCTCGGTTTCCTGATACTTATTTCAAAACAAGTTACACATGTTGTGTTTGTTCACAGCAAGGAAGCCTTGCTGCCACCTCGCTTGTTTGTCTTGCTTATCACAACCACCATACTCAGATTGTCGCGCTCGCAACAGTACGTTTCGGCTTTCGGTCGGACAAAATGTGTCCTTTGTCCGCCGGCTCCGAGTGACCGAGAAGTGTTGAGGTGAGACTTGCACCTTCGACATTTGGTTGCTTCTCCTCGTTTCGTCCTGGCCAAATTCATAGCTGCCAGACATTGTTACCATTACACTTACACAGATTTTGTAGGATTCTGTAGGATAAGGTACCGGTTTTTGTTTAAGTAGCGTACCGCCGTCTTTATTGGATCCATGTTTTTGCCGCGTGGCGCATACATGTGGTCCGTCGTACTAACCAATCTGCATGCAAGCAACTACAAGCTTCAGGATCAGCGTATCCTTTCGTGCGTAATGTCGAAAAAGAGGAGGAGCTGCATGATAGACAGTGCAGGAAACTATCAGAAACCAACCAACTGACGATACCCCTCAGCCACCCGGAGGTCAAGGTTGCCTCTCCTCGTACTACACCAACTCCTAACAAAACCTTCTGCGGTCGTTCATGTTTTAAACCCTACAAGTGTTTTTATGCGCCACTATTTTGCGCATGTGAAAAGTCACTCAAGCATTTTGGCGCTGAGGAGAAGTACATCGTGACTTGGCTAACTAGCTACAAATGTCGACATTCAAAGCGCATTTTTCTTCTCCGTTTACAAGAGTTCATGGTTTGAATACCATTATGACCCTGTCGGTTTTTGTTGAAAAAGTATTCGACTTGCGTATATCGTCATTGGATATCTCTTCATTTACTCGCATTCGAATATCTACTCATGCAGGCAAAGCACTTTGCTTGAGTAAGGTCTACAATATGTACAGGTAATTTTCATTTCAATGGACGACTTCATTACGGCCTTTCTCTCTCTCGCTCAAGTCCACTATAACACATTATGCATGACCATCATACTTTGGATCCCGCGCATTCAACACAGGGTCATACTCAATCTTAACTTCTCGCTCGATACCATCCTCATCCACCATCAGGGCACAATTGGCATTGATTAAGTGCCACTCATTCTCATCGTACGTCGTAGGCTCACTGGCAATGATGGTGTGCTTTCCCATTCGCTCTGTCTCGAACGATGCCTCGAGATTCTCAATCTCCTTGCTATCTGGGTTACCCGGGTACTTTGTGTTTAGAGTGCGGCCGGCAAATTCAGACCAATAGAGACTGGGTGGCTGCTGTGTGGCATGGTTCCGGAAGCGGATGGCAAGCATTCTCTTGCCGTCTGTGGTGCAAAAGTTGAGAGAGTTGGGCGTGTTTGCATCCCCGAGTTTGGCGTGCTGCAGCTCGAGAATACGGACTACTGTTTTCTTCAAAGCCTCGAGCATCTTCTCGAGCGGGTACGACTTCTCCCAACTCTCCTTGTCTCCGCCATCTGTCAGAAATGTCATGTACATGGCAGCGGCGTGTTCCGAGTCGGTGCTGCCTAGCACATTGCAATAGGCGTCAAAGGAGAACTCGTCCGTCATGTCTCGGCGAATGCTGGAAAAGTTGGAAATGACTCCATTGTGCATGAAGACGTGGCGACCAAAGACAAACGGGTGCGAGTTGACTTGGGTCACAACGCTGCCACTGGTGGCGCGAATGTGGGCAAACACACATTTTGCCTCTGTGTTTTGGCAGAGAGACTTGAAGTTGAAATCGTTGATGGGCGGAGATTGTGATTTGTAGAGGGCTGGGCGTGGGCCTTCTACATGCTTCAAGTATGAGGACGTGGCCTCGGTGTACCCTGATGAGGTTTGTAAGCTAATACCGAGCAAACATACAATTCAGAAAACGTGCTCGAATGGCAGGCAAGGTACACCAAAGCACATCATTTGTCATTAGGAAGAGCTTGCACTTACATGCAATACCCAGGCCGTCCATGTTCAAGAGCGAATTTCGCATACGCATAAGCTCGTCGGGGGCGTCATGAAGATCTTTTTCATCGTTGTGTGGGAGGAGCTTAGGCAGATAATGCTCAGAACACTGCTTGCTGATGCTGTTTGCGGGAGTTATGAGGACATCGGATAGGAGACATGGCTCGGTAGGAGAGATGTAGGCGAACCAGCGACACATGATGATGGTTTTGGGGGAAGAAGTATCTCTTTCTTTTCTTTGTCTTTCGGTATATGGGACAATTCAGGATTTTTGCGGGGTCAAGAGCAACTTATATATCCATGTACTTGAACAGGGAGGAGTGCTTCTTCCAGGAAAGCGTGAGCAGTAGGATGGATTGGCAGGTGTGTCGCACGGCAGGCTCAACAACGCAGTCCGTCTGACGTGTTTACCCGTTGTAGGTGAAGATGATCAAAAGCACAGCTGGAGGCGTACGGTGGCGGGTATCATGGGCCAGTAAAGAAGACTTTGTCGAGGAAAAAGCAAGTGGGAGATGCTCGGTGAGGGCAGAGAGCGGGGATAAAAAGACGCGGGAAGCCGTGCTGACTTGAAAACTAGAGATGTGTTTGTGTGACTATACCTTGAGAGGCCAATGCTACACTCAGATGGTATTGGGTGTGGCGCACATTGCAGGATGGAGCAAGATGGTAGTGGTGGATGTGTGAAGCAAAAGGCAGGCGGCATGCCATGTGGCATTGCGGGGCAGGCAGCGGGAGCGGGGCAACCCGTCGACAAGAAGCGCCTACACATGTATGGATGGATCGACACATGTACTATGCAGTGTTACAAGTACTACTGCAGCACGAAGCAGCAGTGCATGCCTCGAGAGACTGCAGTGTCGGTTGATCCCGAAAGTTTATGGGATGCGGCTAATGAGCAGCTTTTGGAAGGCAATTGCTTGCAGGTGAACTAGTGGCATGTGTGATGGCGTGGAGCATGGCTGGAAAACAAACAAGGGGCCAGGAAGACTAGTAAGTGTATAACGTGAACTGCTTACTCCTAGTAGCAGTATGTAATGTTACCAGCTGGGTGGTCCTGCTACACAGGTGTCACATGACTCTTCCCCATGTCCCAGTGTTTGGGTGCACGCCGAGCATGTTCCCAGCGACACGTGACTTGCTGCATGATGACGGCAGCCCAGGCCATGCCGAGGCGGATAGACGACGAAGCAGTTAGGCAAGTCACATGGTCGCGTGAGCGGAGCTGGGGACGACTAAGAAGTATTCGTAGTGGTAAAACAACTTGTATCTCCAAGCGAATCGACACCAACTCGTGGCATACGCGACGGCCGTGCGGTGCTTGGCTCGGCACTTCTCAGGCATGATGCCGTCATTTGATTTGTATCTGCCCGGCCTCTAGCAACGCCAATCTCTCAACGCTTGCAATGGGCAAGACTTGATTCAAGCACTTGCGGCGCTGTTCCCTGTTATCAGCCGAGAGTCGATCCAGCGGTTTTAACACTGGTGCGGCTCCCGATCAGCTCACAGCTCTCGTGCACCCACGACGCCCCGTCGCATCCAACTCCCGCTTTCTCCCAAAACACGCGAGCCTCTGGTCAGCGACATCGATAGACCCCCACCCGCTCTCGCTCTCGCTCTCTGGCTGCCTCTGCCCGCACCCAGCCTTGGGGCAGGAGCGCGGTACCTGCCGACACAGTGCGATGCATCCACTAGCACGCTTCGGCGACGTGCGAACGCATCCATCCATGGCCTTGTCCTCCGCCAGACTGGATTACGTTCCCCCAACTGTCGTCGCGCGGCCGGTGACAAGGGCCCTGGTCGCCTGTTCGAGTGCCTGAGCTACTCTAGGCGCGGCAACCCATGGGCACACCCAGGATACGCCCACTCTTATGCTGGGGCAAATTGTCGCCCACCCCGGGTCACTAACGCAAGCCCGCTCTCTAGTAATCCATACACCCACGACGGCCCAGCCATTCGCCATGGCGCATTTGCACACCACACGACGAGCGGGGTTGCCCACGGCTGGCCTTGTCTGAAAACTCTGTGCTGTGCCGCCTGCCGTCGATGCCATGCCCAGTGTAGTGGATACATGCACTAGGCCCAAGACGGCTAGCTAGCACCGCCGTACTAGCGCCCCGCCAAACCCTTCTCGGCTCCTCGTCGTATCCCAGCCCTCACCACCGCGAGGATCCACCCACAGGCAAGGCAATGCCCTTATGTCCCGCTCCCACCTGTAGTAACATATAAAGACCCTGCTCTTCACCCCAGGCTTTGGGCTGTGATAAGGGTTTTCTCCTCCATCGCCCCTACCTCCTCCCCCCTCCATTTCGTCCACTGCTCTTCAGTGCGACTCGTTTGGTAGCCCTCGCTGCGTCCTCTCCAATTCCCCCACACGCGACTGATAGTCGGCCTTCCTCCCCAGTCCTCTACTCCACAGCGACAAGCCCATCCCAGCCCATCCCAGCCTAGCCCATACCTAAAGCGACTTTCCATTGCGACCACTACCACTGTTCCCTAGCGACAATTGCCCTTTTTTGCCTAAGCGACAATCCCCCTTTGCAACCATGGACCAAGAAAAGAAGTATTCGGGCGAGTTCATCCGCGAGTCGGCCCCCAATGACGATATCCAACATGGCGACATGACCGACAACTCGGATGACTTGCAGCGTCATCTGGGCAACCGCCAAATCCAACTCATTGCCATTGGTGGCTCCATAGGTACTGCCTTGTTCGTGTCCATTGGTGGTGCCCTCAACTCTGGCGGTCCCCTCGGTATACTCATCGCCTACGCTGGATATTCGTGTGTCATTGCCCTCGTAAACAACGCCATGGCTGAAATGGCCAGCTTCATGCCCGTCTCCGGAGGTTTCATCCGCATGGCTGGACACTGGGTCGACGAAGCCCTCGGCTTCATGGCCGGCTGGAACTTCTTCTTCTACGAAGCCCTGCTGATTCCTTTTGAGATAACGGCTCTTAATGTTGTGCTAAAATTTTGGAGAGATGACATTCCAGTCGCTGCTGTCTGTGCCGCAGTCATTGTCCTCTACGCGTAAGATACCCTACACTTTTTCCCTTGCGAGACAAGGCCACTAACCCTGCTTTAGTGCTTGCAACGTCTTGGCTGTCAAGGCCTATGGTGAAGCCGAGTTTTGGCTGTCAGGTGGCAGTAAGTAGATTTGTGCGGCTGTGAATAGCACAGACAACTAACCTGTTGAACAGAGGTTTTCCTTATCCTGATTCTCTACCTCTTCACCTTCATTACCATGGTCGGTGGCAATCCTCAGCACGATGCCTATGGCTTCCGCTACTGGCGTGACCCTGGCGTCATCCCTGGCGCCACCGCCCTCGATCGTTTTGAAGGAGTCCTCGGTGCTCTGTGGGCTGCCTCTTTCTGTATTGTTGGCCCCGAGTACATCTCCATGGTATCTGGTGAGGCCAAGCGCCCTCGTGTCTACATCAAGTCGGCCTTCAAGACGGTTTACTTCCGATTCGGTGCCTTCTTCATCCTCGGTGCCCTTTGTGTTGGTGTCGTTGTAGCCTACAACGACCCGCAGCTCGAGTCGGTACTCAAGTCTGGCGAGAAGAGCGCGGCTGCCTCTCCCTACGTCATTGCTATGAGCAACCTCAAGATCAACGGTCTTCCTCACCTTGTCAACGCACTCTTGATCACGAGTATCTTCTCTGCCGGAAACACGTACACGTACTGCGCCACTCGCAGCTTGTACTCGCTCGCCATCGAGGGTCGTGCCCCCAAGATCTTCCGCAAGTGCACTAAGAATGGTGTCCCCATCTACTGCTTCCTCGTTGTCATGATCTTCCCCTTCTTGTCATTCCTACAACTGTCGGACAACTCAGCAAAGGTTCTGAAATGGCTCGTCAACATCATTACCGCTGGAGGTTTGATCAACTTCATTGTCATGTGTGGCACCTACATTGCCTTTTACAAGGCATGCAAGGTCCAAGGACTCGACCGCAAGACGCTCCCATACTACGGCTACTTCCAGCCCTACGGAACCTGGTTCGCTCTCTGCTTTGAGATTTGCGTTGTCTTTGTCTATGGCTACAGTACCTTCAAGCCCGGCAACTTCACTGCCGAGACCTTCCTTACCTACTACACCATGGTCATGGTAGCTCCGGTTCTGTTCATCTTCTGGAAGGTGGTCAAGAAGACCAAGTGGCTAGCGCCTCACGAGGTTGACCTTGTTTGGGATGCTCCTCTCATTGACGCCTACGAGGCCTCTTTCATCACCCCACCTGTCAGCTTCTGGACGGAGATGCTTCAGCTCATTGGCCTGAAGCGCAATGTTCCTGTTGACAAGCGTGCTGTCTAAGATGATCTGATGAGCATTGTTTTTTTATTTGGCACTGTGAATGGTGCGCAGTAAGGTTTTTGATGATATATTAACCTAGATGGTTAGATCGGTCGTTTGAACAGCCTACAGGTGCTGGTTACGTGTCCAGATGAATTCAATACCCATTTCTTTTGCAGAAACAAGATAGTGGCAATTTGCGATTGGTGGCGACTTGCGGTTATTTGACGACCTCTACTATCCCATTGCGACAAACAGCGAGGCTGATTTCCGATTTCCGATCTCCGATCCCAAGCAACACTGATATTCTGGCACCCGATTGCGACCAGCCGAAGCGACGCCACCATGGCCGTATACCACATGCGACACCACCTATGCGGCAAATGTTCATGTGACTTGCACGCGATTGTGAATCTAGCCTGGCCTTCGATATCGATTACTCTTCCCCCGCGACGCTTAGGCTTTGCCACGCAGCGCCACGTTCAGCCATGGCCATGGTGCTAGAGACTGTCACGACCTGTCGCGTGTTGTCTATCTCCGGTTTGACATGTACGAGTAGCGAGGAGATGCACGGCGCACCCATGGCTGTTGGTCGGAAGATTCATTCGGAAAACTCGGAAGCAGGGCGTGGATAAGGCCTGCTGTTTATTGCCGGCAGCCACACCCTCAATCCTACGAGTCGGCACGTCGCTCTACTCTTGGCGAAGATGCATTCTTCCTTGTCGCATGCGCCACTCTGGTGCAGTACGATTATGGGTGCACAAGCGCAGCCATAACCTACGCCTAGTTGATGGCTGACTCTCGCTGTCGCCAGGCCACCAGAGCGTCGTCATGGACAAGGGCTGCCTGGGGCGTCGCCAAGCCACTGTCTCATGCTCGTTTATAGCCCGGACCACACGACTATAACGACCGGCGAAACGTTGATAAGCATCAATTGGCAACGGGCGGCTTCTCCAGCAAATAGTCTTTGGACCGATGGCTTGTCGCGTGCACCCTTAGTTCATGCGCCTCCACACTCGAAGCCCTGCCAAGCCATGGAGGCCAGGAATCCCATACAATAGTGCCCTCTTCCGGCGCCCAACCACACACCCTTGGTATGTCAGGTATGCATTCGACCATTTCGCTCTTTGCATCCCAAAATGTCCATTACATCCCGCCCGTCCATCTGGCTATCAGCATGGCTGTCCGCTCGCTCCCGCTCGCCAGTGCGCCACAAAGCCACCAACCACCAATCTCGCCCTCAACCATGGCCGTGGAATTTGCGCCGTATCTTCCTAGCACCTAGCTCTTCCGTCCCTTGCAGCCTCTTTCTCCGCATTTGATAACGGATGGCGGGTCTGGGATCCAATTTTTTTTTCTAGGTTACTGACAGTGCGCATCGCATGGTTCACTCTCCGCACACGACTTCCCAGCAATGCAAGGTCCGAGGAGAGGTCAAGATATCGGAAAGATTACTATTAGCCTGGGGTTGATTTTGAGCTGGTATGGGCGGGAGACGCACTGTGCCGTGCCGCACGCATCGGACACATGGGCTGAGAAGGGTAATGGCAAAGTAACATGCATGTTGGGTTTGCTGAGTATGACCTCGTTTACTGCTTTACAGACTGCACCGCGCGATTTTTCCGTCGGGAAAGATAAGAGGTTCGTTGGGCATTGTTCGCGTTCATTTGCGTCTGCAACGCCACCCTCTTGACGGACATGCATGATCGGGTCGAGGCAGGCTCTGATATCTCCTTGTTGAGGCGAATTATTCGTAGTCGGGCTGTCGCCGACGGTGCGACATGATGTTGTAGTATATGTTGTGAATTCTTGACGGCAAACTTTGATAAACACAATGTAGAGCATGATGAGGTAAGGTAGAATATGTAGCCATGTTGGCAACAGGTGAGCGTGCACAATATCGCAGATATGCGTTCTTATCCCAATGGCACTCAAACTTTACAAACATGTCCTTCTTGCCTCCCAATTCATTGCGTGACTGCAAGTGAAACCAAACACAAAGACACAAGACCTGTTCCCTTATCCGTCCACTACATACAACTACATCAAGCCACGTCCTCATTCCCACCACCATATCAACCCAATCCACCAAAATAGATACGAAAAACAGCCTAATCCTCTTATCTCACCAGTAGCAGCAACAAAAACAGCGCGCGGCCGAACCCACCCCGTAAGCCATCTTATCACCTCCCTCCCTTCCCTTCCCTTCCCTCTTTCCTCACGCAAAAACCCCCGTGGCNCCAACCCCCCCTCCACAACCATCGCATCCTCACCCCTTCACGCCAAACGGACCGACTCGGCACACACACACACACACACACACACACCCCTCTGCGTTTGATACGGAGGTTGTATGTACCGCGTAAGCCAAGGCAAACCGCCGGGAGGGGAGTAGGGGCCGGGGGGAGGGGAAAAAAAAAATCTCCCCTCCCATGTTACTTAACCGTAGTTTGCATGTATGTACGTAAGTTGCTCCGTAGTTTCTGACGTTATACGCCCGCATACATGTACACAACACACGTGTGTAGATGTGTGCGCGTGTCATTCCGCGCTCTCG